>OY979705.1:1296770-1896770 GCA_963855925.1 Inga laurina
TATGCAGGAGAGGTAAGTTCTCTACCTTAACCCTTTTACGCCTTGAAACTTGTGCCTTGTAAAGCGTGCTAATGACTGGGCTCACAACTTGGTCCTACAATTCCAAATATACAATTTAGACACTTCCATAGTGATTATGGGGGTTATATGAGCCTATCATGAAAATTTACTAAAATGCCCCCGAGGACCCGGCCAGGCCTCGCCATACCCGGTCCAACTGTACTTTTCCCGAAATTTTGACAAGGAATATTATGAGATATTTTTGCCCAAGGAATCCATTTTCAGACTCAGAATTATCAAATTCAATGTCAAATTACAAAACTACCCTTGATAGCCCCATTTTAAGGGTTTTAGGGGCATTTTCGTAATTACGCTTTTTCGGTCTTTTTTGAAAAAGTGACCAACTGTAACCCCACCTAATTTTCCCTCCTACACTCAATAGAACCATCAAATCATTGAAAATCCAACTATAAGGCCCATTTACAGCTCTGGCCAAAATTACACAACTCTCTGGGGAAAATTATGGCTTTTCGATTCCGGTTCCGCAGACATGTTCCTTTCTACTCCTAATCACTTTATTAACTATTTAATTAGATTAAAATTACCATTTAGTACCAATTTTGGTAGCATAACAGCCCCCACAAACCCATTTTCCATTTTTACAACCAAAGACAAGCGGCCGAAATTTTACCGGTTAAATTGTCCACAGCAACCAGAACAATTAAAGATTGAAGTTTCAGAGGTTACCTTAAGCTCCTTCTAGCTTATCCTTATTATGGCTAAACCCTAGCCTCTTTGAACAATGAAATTCCTTGCTTCAAGACCTTAATTCACGTAGAGGAATAACTTAGGAGAATGATTATATACGTTAGGTACGAATCACTGAAGAAATCGACCTACTTTGTGAGATTTCTCCTTCCTTCTCTCTATTTTCTCCAAGCTATCTCTAACGTTTTTTTGGCTGAAATGGCATCGGGAAATGGCTGATGAAGATGGAGAAATTGCTTTTAATCCCATGCTTATATCATCTTGCCTTATGATGATGTCATAATTCCAAAATTTGACATTTTCGGATTTTCTGGCAGATTTCTGCCCAAAATTTGAAAAATCATAACTAATTCTAGGAAAATCGAATTGGAGTGATTTTAAAGCCTATAGAACCCTTATTGAGTCTAGTTTCAAGGAAAAATATAGAATTTTGCTTGCTAGAATCAAAATATTCCTAAAATTTCAATCTTTTCATATTGTTCCAGAAATTTCACAATTTTTCTGTGCCAACTTCAAAAATTCATAACTTTTTGTATATAGCTTTAATTGAGTCATATGAACTATCAAATTAAAGTTTAAGATGTCTAATTTCATCCTGTAAAATTTCATAATTTTTTCTTATCATTTGGTCATACAAATTTACATAACAAGCTCACTACCTCATAGGCGATTTCACCAAAAACATAATTACTTTATCCAAAAATCACCATTTTACTTTCTTTAATACCCTAAAGATATAAGAATCATTAGGAAATAAATTTGGGCTCCCGCTAAACTGGGCTTTAGCAGTCCACTTATTTCAGGCTTATTCTCTAACCTTAAATCTCAAAATTCAGGGTATTACAATGACCTGACTATTCATGTTAATATTTTCGTTGGATTAGTGATATACAGATGCAGTTTTTCCCAATCTTCTGTCCATATGTTGAGTTCAGGAGTTCAACATGGCATCAGAGCCGTCAGTTTCATCCAATTTTTCAAGATCCTATGCTTCCTAACACTATATTCATTCCACCTAGCCGCAGAAATCAAGTTAAATAGTAACAACGGGGCATATAAAATGTTAGTGATAGTTATATCTTTAGACAAATGAACACTTCCTACATGTGTGATCGGAATACTTTGGCCATTGGGAATTCTAATGGATTTAATGGGACCATCATACTATGAGTAAGTAATTTTAAATCACTAACCATGTGAGTAGTAGCTCCAGAATCCAAAATCTAGTGGGCAAAATGATTAGAAGAAGTAGGAATAGCCAAACCTGTACCGGTAAGAGTGTGGACTATAGGTTTAGAATCCTTCTTAAGTAGTTCCAAGAGCTGCTCATACTGTGACTGTGTGAAGGTTGGAGCAGCAGTGGTCATATTATTACTGAAAGCATCAGTGTCTCGTAATGAATCTCCAGCTTCTTGAGTGAAGTCCTTTTGCTGTTTTGTATGAGTTCCTAAGAAATTCGGAGGAAATCTGATAAGCTAATAACAAGAATCACGAATGTGCCCCTTTTACGACAGTGGGAACATTCAAGGCCATTCTCCATGACCTTGATCCCTGCCTTGTCCTCTACCTTTGAAAGCCGTTGCAATCCCATTAGAAATAAGACTTTAGTCATGAAGAGCAATGTATTTTTGGGTTTCATCCTGAATGATCATCCTATAAGTTGCATTGACCGAAGGAAGTGGAACCATAAGCAGAATCTGATTTTAGGCTTGAGCATAAGACTCATTCAAGCCTATCAAAAATTGAAAGAGTTTTGTTGCTCAGAGTTTTCAACATGTGCCTTGGAAGAATCATAGTCGCATGTGGGAATAGCTATGAGGGCAGATTGCTCTTCCTAGAGCTCTTTGAGCTTAGAAAAATAACTAGTAATAGAAGAGGAGCCCTGCTTATGGGAACAAATTTCATGATAAAGGCTAAAAACACGCGAACTTGTTTTCTTATCAAATCTTTCTTTGAGATCATTCTAGGCATGATGAGCATGGTGGAAGAATATCACACTAGTAGCTAATTCTTTTGAAATAGAATTGATGATCCAGGATAAAACCATCGCATTACACCTCTCCCACTATTCTTTCAAACCAGAATCATAGGACTCCTTTTTCCAGGTTCCATTGACAAAACCAAGCTTATGCTTACCCCTGAGAGCGATTTTCATAGCACGGCTCTACACCGTGTAGTTAACAACACCGGTAAGCACGTGGTGGACTATTGTGGATCCCTGTGTGTCCGAAGGATGCAAATAGAGAGGATGGGTAAAAGGCAAGGATTCTGTTGTTAACTTCTCAAATGCCATAACCACTGTCCCATAAGAAATGGAAAATAACTAGAGGCAACCGACCAGAAAGGAGGGACCAGAAATGTAGGTCGTCTTTAAAAAGAGAAGAAGAACATAGAATCGAAAAACACCAAGAAGAGGCGCTAAGGTCAGAAGAATACCTAAAACATGTGACATGTGCGAACACTAACTCAAACAACCAGACGATAACAGAGGCATGACAGAAAACATTACAGATGGAATCGATCAAGATCCTCACCAAGATTAGATGATGAGGATGAAACTCGCACCAGGAATCCAGTTCAAGAGCCAAAACAGACGATCATATGCCAGCGGGGTTGCGATGGAAAGCATCGCAAGGGAGATCAGATAATGGCGGAGAGTGCGATGAAGGCCATCGGAGGAGGAAAAGCTACGAATAGTGCTAATGGACCGATGTGCATGATTTCATCCTAAGGGAAGTGACGGAAGATGAGGCCAGGTCGGGTTACCTGGTTGAAAGTGTCGTGAACCAATTGATCTTGGAAGTTTGATGGAAAGAATATAGATCGTGGGCCAGATCATCTTGGGCTTGGTGGAAACATGTTTAAGTAGGTGTAAGCCCTTAAGCATGCCTATGGCACCGAATTTAAAGTTGCTACCATATCAAGAAGGGAAGGACAAGCCTGATATCGGTTGCTTAAACGTCCTGATTGATATCGAAGACTTATAGGTAAGTTGTTGTATTTAACCATGACAAGAGCTTATATATGTTTTGTTGTGCAGAATTTGACTCCATTTATGCAACTACCAACAAAAGCACAAATGCCAGCAGCACTTAAGGTGGTGATGTATCTCAAAGGAAGTCCTGGATTAGGTATATTAATTAGTGCAGAAGGTTCGCTTCAACTAGAGTGTTTCTGTGATTCCGATTGGGCGTCTTGTGCCATTACTAGAAGTTCGATAACCGGTTATCTTCTCAAGTTTGATGGATCTTCAATTATGTGGAAGAGTAAGAAGTAGAGTATTGTATCAAAATCGTCTGCAGAAGCTGAATATAGGGCCCTTAGTATGGTTGTGTCTGAAATTGTATGGACACGTGGGTTATTGAGCAATCATGGTGTTGAGCATAATGATCTAGTAGATGTCTTTTGTGATAGTAGTGCCGCCATTCATATTGCTGCAAATCCTGTATTTCATGAACGCACGAAACATATAGAGGTTGATTGTCACTTTGTTTGAGAAAAATGGTAGCAAAAGGTCATTGATTTAAAGCACATACTTTCACAAGATCAACAAGCTGACATGTTCACCAAGGCTCTAGGAGGGAGTATGCAACACAAGTTCTTGCGCAAGTTGGGAACTAAGGATTTGTTTAGTTCTCGACTTGAGGGGGAGCATTAGAGTTAGGGGGTATTTTGGTAAATATAGAATGTGTGTAATATTTTGTAGATATTATATTCTTGTGTATTAGGGAGAACTGTATATAAAAACAATTATAAATATGTGGTCATGTATTGTGATGACCTGACTATTCATGTAAATATTTTTGTTGGATTGGTAATATACAGATGCAGTTTTTCCCAATCTTCTGTCCATGTGTTGAGTTTAGGAGTTCAACACAAAGAAACTCAAAGACCAGATCGAGTTCTAAATGCCAAACAAGCTTATGTGAAATGCGCGAAGAAAGCCTTTTTTTTAATTTTAGTTTATACATGAACCAACAAACAAAGGCAGCAGAAAAACTTTCAAGGAAGGAGAAACAATGTTTTTGATTTTTTCTGTTTTTTTTCCTCATGGAGATTTTGAAGTGCATATGATTGATAAGAAAGCAACAAACTGAATGCTAAAGAACAATAAAAGAGATCTATAAACGAAAACACGACTATTTCTTAAAAACCAATCAAGACAATGAATGAAACAAACGTGATGTGAAAACTGAGAGAAAATAGTGAACACAAGAACATAGCAAAAATTAAATTTCTGACTTAATTTTTTTCCTTAAATTTCTGATTTATAGTGGGTGACAACATTCAAATATGACTGTCTTCTATAGAAGGATACATGTGCCTATTAAAAAAAAAATAGGGAGAGAAACAACTTTTTTCCTCTTTCATTTCCACAATTCCCTCTATTATGGGGAAATTGGAGGGGGGGAATCCAATTGAATTTTTTAATAGTGAAAAAGACTTAAATCAGATTACTGGTGCTATGAGTAAAAATACTGCGATCCCATGATTCCTTTATTGAGTCTTTCTCATCAATAAAATTTATAATGGAGAGGACTTTCAAAATTTTAAAATTATTGTTTAAGGCCTTTATCAGAGACGGAAAGGAAAGCATATGGATTAAGGCCACTAAGCCATTCTGAAGACATAATATAAGTAAAATATTTTATATTGCATCCGCCTGTCATTTTGCCTGTTGGACCAATTTAGGGACGAATTGTTGGACTTTTATAATTATAGTGACTAACTGAACTGTAAAAATAAGTTCGGGGATTGATTCATAAGGTTTTTAAAGTACAAGGACCTGCTTGGAAGGAGTGAAGTACAAGGATTAAAAAGATTCAATTATCTTTATTTGCTTTCTCACTCTTTTTTACAATTCGATATATTAAGTATCAATTCCTTACTTCGATATATTAAGTATCAATTCACAACTCAGCCAAATGCCCAATTCACTTCGATATATTAAGTATCAATTCCTTACTTGCAGCTGACCTCCTAAAATGCCGTACACTACATAAAAGTCATAAATTTTGCATTACTAATATTTTAATATGCGTTTGGCTTTAGGTTGGAATAAACACTACTGTAAAATATTATTTTTATATTGGGCTTTTTATATCGGCTGTTGCGGAGATTATATAAAAAATAATTTCTACACTAATCTATACATGTATCATCATAATACCCGTAGTAACGTCATTAAAAACTGCTCTATGAACAACCATTTTTTGAGAAAATAATTATATTTATATTAGCGCCGTTGGTATATTTTGTTTACTTTGACACCAATAAATTTCAATATCTATATTTTTTGACTATCATAATTATTTATCACTCTCTTTTATAATTCAATATTAATATTTTATATTTATAAATTATTAGTTGGCCCCCTGATTAGGACGTTTTCGTTCATTAGCCTTGAGGTCCACAATCAAAAATTAACCAAGGGACTTAAGTGAAAAATTTTGAAATATTTTTGGGCTGCATTGAAATTTTCAAAATTTTTGGGTACATCTCTGTCATTTGCTTTGGTCTTTTCCTTCCCAAATGTGAAATTTTCAGAAATTGTGGGGCCTTTTCTGCAGTTTTTCTCAATCTTCAAAATATTAATTCGGACCCTCCAAAATCTCCAATTTCCTTCCGAAACACCTACAATGCAAGATTGAACACAATGTAACATCAAGAGTCTAAGAAATCATTTGTACGAATAATTAACAAATTATGACCATTTTCCCCCTAATTACAATTAATTCAATACAAATGTCCCTAACTAAAATTATTGCTTAATCATGCAATAATGTCCCATAAAATACATTAAAAATCCCAATTTAATTATGAAATATTATATAAAAATATTGTTCAATCAATTACCCCACACTTAGACCTTTGTACTCCTGAATAAAGGCAATTAAGTATAATTTTCTAAATTCCAATAATCAATGTAATTAAAAGATGAGCAATTTCATAATTAGAAAACAATGGATCAATTAATCAAATTACTCAAGCCAATACTAGTCATAGTCAAGCAATGCAAAGAAATTAGCTAACTACACAATCCAAAATATTAGAATGAAGCACAAGAGACTCTCAAGGTATTAGTGTTTTGATCATCTCACCTCACTGGGATAATTTTACTCTAGTTCACTTAATTGACACCTTACCATATGGTTGTAACAAGTCTAACATCTCCACTACTAATAGCAATAAACACAATGAATCAAGAGGACTTAAAAGGCTTGTAATGTGGGATGAACGCTAAATGGAATGGATTAATTAGAGAAAAGAAATAGTTGATATACAAATCAAAGTTCTGAATAAGCTCATAGCACCTAAATAACTTTAAAACTCTTGCCAATTCTTTTTTAAGATCATGAACAAATGCCTTCATAATATTTCTTTTGCTTTTCTTTCTTTCTTTCTTTCTTTTTTAAAAACACTTATATACATACATACATATATATATATATATATATATATTCAGTACTTTTCTTCTCTTTCTCTTATTATTATCATCAATATCACACCTCATGCTCCATTTTTTTCTTCTCTATATACATGACATTTCAATATACACATTGTTCAACTTTCTATTGGCAAATCATCACTTTGATTTTAGAATACCATGAATACTATGAATAAATGACATGCATACAACATAAGAATAGCTCAATGGGGAAAGCAAAGGTAAACGAATCTAGGTTTGCGTTTAGGTTGAAAGGGTTTAAAATCGAATCCCTCTTTCATTTCCTTCACACTAATGAAAATGTCATTTCAAAAAAGAGTGGAAACAAGTTCTAGAAGGTGAAAAATCAAGTGAACATGCACACATGGAAACAATGCAAGGCCCAAATAGTCTTCTAACAAGGTTTTTCTCCAATGCTCACTCTAACATAATCAATTGCATAGTAAGCTAATCACAAAACATCTACTTAACTATTCCAAGTGCTAACCTTATAAACACAATTAATTAAAATATTACAATCAATTATAATAATGCTCAACTCTTAAATGCATTAATGATATAGAAACTTTCTTTTCTCAAAACAAGAAGTAAGCAAAAATCCAATTGTGGGTTCATTTATCTTTCCATTCACTTGAAAAGCAAAACATGGTTTTAAAAAGTTGCCAAAACACTAGATCACATGAAAGCTTAAAAATTTCCCATAAATCACATTTCCAAAGTGGCAATTGTGACCTTTTACCACTTAGAACATGCATTAAAGCAAATCATTCTTGAAAAATTTTCTAGTTTAAGGCATTTTCTCATTTAAAACAACCAATTAATGGGATTCATAACATATTTCCCTCTCCCACACTTAATCAACACATTGTCCTCAATGTATAAAGCAACTCTATTATTCTAACTTGTCCCCTTGTGAAGTAGGAAGTTGTGAAGTCCAATTGCAATTGGAGCACAACACGTCAACATCACATAAAGAGAGAAAAGGACAAACAAGTCATAATAACATAGAAAATCAAGGTGTAAAGGCACAATGGTAATTAAGTAGGGTAGTGGCAAAAAAATGCAACGCATATAAAGGGGGTTCTTATTCTTTGTAATAAACTATATTACTTCTACCTTTTTCTACTGGATTGCGTCCCTCCCCCACACTTATCTTCTTCATACAATAATTAAACCCAAAGAATCATAAGATTTAGGAAGAAAACAAGCGAGGAAAGAGACAACCTGTGTTAGAGAATCTTGAGTTTCTTGAAGAAGAAGTTCTCATTCTCGATGAGAATCAGGCGTGTGTCTTGTGAAATTACTTCTCCCGCATTGAATTTCCTTAGTAGGGGTGGCTTTGGATCAATCGAAAGAGGTCTAAGAATGTAAGGTGGATGTCGGTTCCTCTGACAACTTTTCCAAGAATGTGTCTGTAAAGAAGACGAGCAAATAGCAATACCCCGTCCAAAAATAGAAACATGAAGATATTTGAAGTGAAGTAAATGCATATTAAGTTATAAACTCTCTAAGTAACTATCACATTTAAGGAAATCAATGACACTCCCATCAGTAAGAGTGATACAATCAGTCAATTTTTGAAAATCCTCTTGTGTTTGTAAAGTGGCAGGTGCAGAATCCAACTTAGTGTTGGGGTACACCACATCATTATTATAATCACAAGAGGTGGAAGGAAAAAGAGTGAAAGAAGAAAGAGAACTTTTCAAGTCATTACCAACCAAAACTTTTGAATCTTCAAAAGAATCATATTCCTTTTCTATGTCAGGTGGCAAATCACAAGAAAGAATCATATAAAAAGATTCATTTTTATTTTCAATATCATCAATCAAAACAGTTGAATATTCCCTTATGAAACTATCTTGCAATTCATTGGAATCAAGAGAAAAATCATTTCTTAGGCTATTGGCTTTCTCATTCACAACAACCACAGTAGCATTCATACAAGATTCAACATTTTCACAAGTGTCATGCTTACAATCATCAATAGTACAAGAGGATGCATTATGATTAATGGTAGAATCAACCACTTCACTAAATGCTTTCTTTCGAAACTCAACAAGTGATTTTTTTCATGATAACAGTCTACACATATTTGATCTATCGCACAAGAACATGCAAATATATCATCCAATTGATCACAATCATCCCTAGTACTATGAAGAGAAGCATTTTCAACAATTAAGGCATCACACAAAGAAGTAGGAGCACACTCATTAACAAGTACAATCGAATCACTACTACTTGAACTAATAGGTTGAGCAATTACATTTTTAAACATTTGAGGGGATTCAACAATAATTTCCCCATCCGCCTCATCATCACTCAAATCATGAATTGTTTCACTAGTTAAAGTAGTAGGAGAGCCTACTTCTATAAGGATAGAATTATTATCAAATGGTAAAGAAGACTCTTCAATGCTCTTTTGAACTTTCTCCACTTCATGTGCTTGTGTGGGACTAGGCACCGAAGGATTGGAATCTTCCACTTGTGAAGTGGCATGTAGGTTTTACTCTCTAGTTTCCCCATCACTATTGGCATTATAGGACCATGGAGCTCCTTCGTCGCCTTTAGTCTTTATCTATAGAACATGGTCAACAAATTCCTTGATGAAGCTTTCAATATCCTCCATTTCCTTAGAGAGTCCAAGAGCATCCTTGAGCATGAATAACTCTAGATGCCAGACCTTTAGTTGGTCATACATTCTTCGCAGGGAAAGGGTTTGGGCATCCATATATGGCAATGTGAGAAATGCATCAAGTCCAGAAGCTTGAGGAGTAGGGGGTTGGGGTGAATGTTAGTGGCATGGTAGAAAGGATGGTTCATATGGAAGGGTATATGGTAGGCGAGTCTCTGGTGAAGTATGGTACTTAGAAGCCTTTTGTGCTTCCTCCAGCTCCTCATTACTTTCTTTTAGATGCTTCACTTCATATGTATGTAAGAACATGGAACGAGGATTTACTTGGGGATTTTTCAACACTTGTGATTGCTGAACGAGACACTTAGGTTCCTTTTCCAATCTCTCACTCTCTCTCTCTCTTGTTCCATTCTTCTGATAAGAAAGTCCATTTGTGACTACCGCTTTTTGGTAAGGTCCATCTATTTGAGTTTAAAACTCTTGAATCACTTCCATTTGATGAGAAAATGTGTCATTGTTTGACTACTCTTCATTGATAGTCTGAGTGATTTGGTTTTGGAGCTCTCTAATAACTTCACAAATGGAAGGGTCTTGGTTTGGCACACATGGTTGGGAAGAAGATCCAAAAGATGGCTCAAATAGTAGATATAGAGACTTAGGAGGTAGATGAAATGGTTGGAGAGTAGGATAGAATGAAGGAACAGATTCATGAGATGACATGTGGTTGTATGGTGGAGGATTAAAATGAGGCTCATAATATGGGTTAAAGGATGGGTGTGGTGGACAATGAAGTTGGAATGAAGGTTGTTGGTAAGGTTCATGGTATGGAGATTGGAATGGATCATGACATTCTTGATCAAATAGACTTCTACCTTGAATTCCCAACTTAACTTGAAGGAGTTGCAAAGTGTGTAGAGTGGAATGAGTTCTTTTAGAGATAGACTCTTCCTCTCCAATTGAAGCTCTTACCGAAGAGTAAGATTGAAAGGGTGACTTTCCTTGACAATCCAAACCTCTTTTTGGATTCTCCAATTGGGTTAAGATGAGGTCTAGTTGTTGTTGCAGTGATTGAGATCCTTGAGAGATATTATCAATGCTTATGGTGTAATTGCTTGTGGAAGAATGAGAATTGAGAGGTAAATCTGGACAACCATTAAACCAAGCCATAAGAAACTCAATTTAATAACTTCCCAATGAATTACAAGATGGCTAATAACTGTAAACTATTAAAAACTAAGAAAAAGAATCTACAAAAATACAAATATAAGTGAAAAAGGGGAAAAAGAATTTCAAAATGACAAAAGTTGCAAGTATGCCATGACTTAACTTGGAGACATGGTAAATTCAAACAAGTGAGTTCATAATCATATCAAATTGAATACAACAATTGTAACAACCCAAATTTCAATTAAGGGTTAAAGATGATTATTGAGAATGATTTGTGAATTTAAATTGGAATAATTATGTGTTTTGTGGCAATTTTTAATTAATATGACATGATCAGTGAGAAATTGGAAGGATGGCTATAAGTTAGTGATTAGTGAAGAAATTAATTACTAACTAAGAGGGAATGAGATGTGTGACTAAATGGTTAATGGAGTGGTTAGAGTAACTAATAAGTTACTTATTTGAGGAGAATCAATAAGAATGTGACACTTGGCAAGCATATATGATGTTAGTGGTTGAAGGAAAAGTCAAAGGGGAATAAAGAATTCATTTCTCTCTCCTCTCTTCTCTCCTTTTTTGCTGAAGCATGGTTTGGGGGGTGTCATCATTTTTTCATCTCCAATCTCACTCTCATCTCTCTCTTCTTTCTCTCTCTATTTTTACAGATATGGAAGCATAAGGGGAAGAAGAAAAGCTTGAAAAAGGTAGGAAAAATCACCTCAAATGCTTAAACTCTCTTCTCTAAAGTTGTTCCTTAAGTTGAGAGCTTCATGTTGGTAGTTGTAGCTTCTCCATTGGTGTTGATTTATGGCCACAAGGAATTGTGGAGGTTGGAGTATTAAGAAGTGTCTTTGAGAAAGTTGATAAGGTAGGTAAAACCAATCCTTCTATCTATGTTTTGTGCCAAATGGGTTAGTTTGGAATTTCTGGATTTATTGCCCTATTTTCAAAAATATGGGTTATTCGTAGTTTGGCATGTTATTAGTGTGTTTGAAATGTATGTGGATAGATAGAAAGGGATTTGAGATTGAATGATTAAGTTTGATAATTTTTGGATTTTGGTGTTAGAAGTTGCCTAGAACCAAAGCATGATAATAGAATAGGAAATTGTTGGTTTTGATGTTTCCATGTGATTCCTTGGGTGATTTTATGTGGGGATAGCTTTGGTTGAGGTTTTGGGTCTATTGGAAACACTTTAGTAAATTTTAGGGAAATGCTGTCAGTTTTCTGCGTTTTCTGGTGTCTGATAAGCATTACTTGAGTGATAATGGTCTCACTTGGGTGAAGTGCTGCATTTCCTCTGTGTTCTTTCAGTTTTCTGATGCACTTCCATGTGTAAAGGCAAGAGTGTTGCCTCACTTGCGAGTATGGAGGGTTCCCACTCGAGTGAGCCTCCTCTCACTCGAGTGAAGATATATCTGACACTGTGAACTCTCATCTCGGGTGGTCACTCGCGTCCATTTTTCAAAAGTAAGCCTTAGCACTCGAGGGTGCTAAGCTGTCACTCGAGTGACATTGACCCTGCTAGGGTGAGCATTAGGCTTCCACTTGAGTGATAGAGGTCATGCTCGAGTACAGCTAGCAATTCTGGTTGCTGTCATTCCTTTCTACTCTTGGGTGAGTACTTTCTGCACCGCATTTCCTAGGACTCGAATAAGGGTGAGGCTAACACTCAAGTGTTGCTTGCATCACTCGAGTGTCCGTACAATATCACTCGAGTGAGGCCATCTTCACTCGAGTGTCTCGATGAAAAATATCAGTTTTGTGCTTTTAAAAAGAGGATCTTTGGGATAGTCTTTCAACCCTTTAGAGCTATTAATAGAGTTATTCATGGGCATTAAAAGAGTAATAATGATAACCAAATTAAGTGTTAAGAAGTCATTAAAAATTGGAATAGAGAATTGACTCTTCGTCTCTAATTATGAATTATAGGATACGACATTTGCCCTACTCGGGAGAGACCGGCGCCAGAGCAGGTACGGAAGGACCAAGGTAGTGACTTTTCTCTCATGTTGTGTATGATGCTTGGTATACATGACTTATCATTGTTTGTTGTGTGAATATTTGGCATAAGGCCATTGTGTTATCTCCCGTAGTGCATTACAATGTGAGTAGTCATAGGGGGTGATGGTTATCACACCTACCCCTGTATTGTTTCTGCCGTTGTAATTGCCAGGGGTGAGTTGTGGTATCATGGATTCCTGTTTGAATATTCGACCAGTGTGGCTGTGTGTGAATGTGAAATATTTTATATGGATCCCAGCTGTGGTGATATATGTGATATGATCATGTGATTGTGCAATACAACGTGAGCAAACGAAGGGTGACATGAGTCATACCTGCCCTTGCCTCTGTAACTATCATTGTAGTTGCAATGTGTGTGTGATGATTTGCTTACATGCTTTGATGTTGTGCATATTATGAGTGATTTGACACTAAAGGGATTCCTTAGAATCTCACTCTCCCAAAACAATTTTAGACAGGGCTGAGGGATCAAAGGGGAGGCGGGTGACGAAGAGCGGTTAAAGCTCCGAAGAGGAGTTTCATTTTGGGAATATTTGGTTATTATACTTGTAATTTTTTGGATATATTATTGGGAAGCAATTGTGTACATTTGTGGTATTTTAGTTTTGTGTGATCCCCAAGTTAAAAGGGAAAGAGATTATGGGCATTATGCCTTGTATAAACCCTTAATTATTGAATGGAACCCGAGTGTGTCGGGAATTTGTATTATACTCTGATATGTATGAATGGAATCAATGCATACAGGCCATTTATGTATCGAAATGTGAATATAAGACCATGGTTGGCATGTTTTGGAAAGGCTTTATAAATCCTAATTTTGGGAAATTTACTTTTATTAAGTCCCAAATCGCATTAAGGTCTCTAATTCGACATTAACACATGTTTGTGAACTTAATCTTGGCCTTGATCGTGAAGGGGGTTACAACAACACCACACAGAAGCTACCAAGTTAAAACAATGCAATGAATGCTATGCAAGTACCTAAATGCAAAACTCCTAAACTATATGCAAAGAAAAACAAAGAAATGCAAAACTAACAAGCTTCACACAAGAAACCCCTTGTCAAAATGAATTTGACAATTAGATTACCTATGAAGCCAATTACTTAGTTCCCTAGCAACGGTGCCATTTGATTAGGACTTTTCTCGTACATTAGCCTTAGGGTCCATAATCAAAAATTAATCAAGGATTGCATGTAGGCAAACCAAGGATCATTCTCTCTTCTCGAAAAGCTTTTTATTGAATTCTAAGTAATATATATGCCATGCAAATGCAATAAAATAAAGGGAAATGGTTTTGGAATTTTTTCAAATGTATAAACTAAAGACTAGCTAAAACAATCTAATTAAATGTTAGACTAATATTTTTGGTATTTTTAATGAAAATGATGATTAATAAAATATGAATGAAGTGAATTCTCTTGAGAAATTGGTTCATTGGTTATCCTAGCTCATTAAATGATATGGGAGTTTGAAATTTATCAAGTCTTAATTAAAAACCTCAAGCAAATGTGTTGAGTTCAATTTATCTAACTAATGACTAATCCTACGATCGCATTCATAATGATTCTTGGATAAATTGTTAAAAACCACTTGATGTGTGAAATGAATTAAATCAAAGCAATTGTTTCCTCTAATATGAATGCACAAACGCGCCACTCAAATTAACTCACATCAATTACACAAACTAGGGAACACATAGCAAGAATAATTTCAATGAATTAATAGGAAATATATAACTATAAATCAACCAATCACAATAATTCAATCCAATCACAAAATGAGCAATTTTAGTTCAACAATATGGAGTCAAAATAAATCAACAAAATCCTACTAAAAATACCTTAGAACATAGCTTTTTGAAATCAAGCCAATTCCTCAATTCTTAAGAGTTGAAAGGCTCAGCCACACATTGAGCTTGGTACTGTCACCACCAAACTTGAATTTGCAGCAGCCATGGTTGAGATGAATATGACGCTGGTGATGATGCTAGGAAGATGATAATGGTAGAGAGAAAGAAGGTGCAGCTGGTTGGAGAGGATGAACATAGGAGTAGGTGGTCAAATAGTGGCACAGGAACAAAATAGTAGAGGACGGAGGAGGCTGTGGTCAGGAGACTAGGTGAGAAGGAAAAGGAAAAGAAAAAGAATAGTGTGAGAAAAGACTGACGATGGTTATGGTGCTGTGAAGATGATCATGGAATGAAGAAAGAAGATGATGATGGTGAAGTGCAGAGGAGAAGAAGAGGAACATTGATTAAGATAGTGGAGAGGAAAAAAAACAAAGCCGCTGGAATCTGGGAATAAGCCACTAGAATCTGGAAATGTCACCGGAATTACATGAACATTTCCAGAAAACACAGAAAAGGTTGAATGGTGTTCTGGTTGATGAAGGTACTTGTATGGAAGTGTAGCTCTAGCAGTGAGGATGATTCTGGTGTGATGAACAAGGACGGTAGTCTCGTCTTCTACTATGTTCTGATCCGCTGCCGACGGTGAAGATACTGTGGTGTCTCTCAGGTTCAACTCTCCGGTATGGAAAGAGGAGGGTCACCGAGAAAAGAGGAAGAAGGTGGTGTGGTGTTAGTGAGAGGATACCAGTTGACGGTGGTGGTCTGTGGTGCTATGAACTCAGCTCTCCGGTACTGGTCTCCTTCTCAGATCCTTCCTCTCGCCCTCAGATTGCCTTTTAAACTCTCAGCCCAGAGCTCTGTCTATAACTCTGATTGGTACAACGGCGCCTCCCAACTCCAAGATGCCACACTTCCACGATAAGGATGGGGGGAGGTCGTCGGCGGCGATAGTGATAAGGGTAAAGGCCGCCGCGACTATGAAGAAGAAGACGAAGGTAAGAGATCAAAACAAGATGAAGGTGATGATGCATATATCCCCGCGGCGCAACTCCCTACTGTGATAAAACTCTCAGCTGCTCGAGTCTATTTGCTCTCAGCTCGGGCCTCTTACCTCATGCCAGGCTCCAGATGAAGAAGCAGACTGCAAACCTAAGTTCCCTTGGTCAAAACCTGAGCACGTTTTAACCAAGGGACTAAACTTGAAACTTCTGAAAGTTTGTGGAGGGATTAGATTGAAAAATTTTGAAATATTTTTGGGCCAAACTGACATTTTCAAAATTTTTGGGTACTTCGATGTAATTTGCTTTGGTCCTTTTCCTTCCCAAATGTGAAATTTTCAGAAATTGTGGGGCCTTTTTTGCAGTTTTCCCCAATCTTCAAAATATTAAATCTGACCCTCCAAAATCTCCAATTGCCTTCCAAAAGACCTACAATGCAAGATTGAACACAATGCAACATCAAGAGTCCAAGAAATCATTTGTACAAATAATTAACAAATTATGACCATTTTGCCCCTAATTACAATTAATTCAATACAAATGTCCCTAATTAAAATTAGTGCTTAATCATGTAATAATGTCCCATAAAATACATTAAAAATCCCAATTTAATTATGAAATATTATATAAAAATATGGTTTAATCACCCCCATGATTCAAGGAGTTATCATAATAATAATTTAGCACATAAATCAAGGAGTTATCATAATTATAATTCCAATTAAATATGCAAGAAACATAAGTTTCAAGAGATATAGTTGGCCCCATGATTATAGTATTGCTTATATATATTAACGTCATTAATGTATTCTGTTTTGTGTTCTCTATTCTTCATTATTAGTGATCTCAATCAATCCCCAATATCTGATTTGACACGACCTTAACCGCCTGGAGTCAAATTACAAATTACCACGAATTAAATGCAATATGGTGTAAACAAATCGGGATCGTTCTCTTATCAGGGAGCCATTTATTTTGATTTTCCTAGGTAAAACTAAGTGCTATAAACATGGTTAGAAAATGGGGTTTTTGAAATTGGTTTTTTAGAAATTAAAATTCATGAAAATAAAGCTAATTCTAATATTTTTGGTATTTTGGGAAAAAGATAAAGAAATTATTTGGATTAAAAAGGGATTATATAATAAAAAGAACCTTGGTGGCAAATTTGGTGGCTTTCCTAGCTTCTTTAAAATAATTTAGGAGTTACTTTTACATCAAGTCAAAGTAAAAACCCAAAGCAATCGCATTAGATCCAATTTAACTAATAAATGACTAGTCCTACAATCACATTCTTAGTCACCTCTTAGGCAAATTGTTAAAAATCCACTTGATGCATTTGGTTCCTCTTAATTGAAAGCACTATCGCGACATTCAAATTAAATTAAATCCATCATACAACCTATATATCACATAGAATGTATAACTTCATTAATCCAATAGGAAAATAAGTTCAATAAAATTCAAATGCACCAATACTAAATTCAACACAAGATATTAACCAACATAGACAAATAATCACTCATATAAGTCTCAAGACATACATATCCCAATACAAAAGTAATTCACAAAGACATAATGTATAAATTGAGCAAATGGAAAATAATAAACTCCCCTTATAAAACCTTGAAGCTCTAGCCACCTCCTCTATCACCAATACCCAAGCAATTTAGCCAACCATGATCTTAACAGCAACCACAATCTCCTCAAGACACCAAAAATCCATGGAAATATGAATGAATGACTGAATTAATGAAAGATGAGAATGGTTCGGTCAATGAAGAAAAAAAATGAAGGAGCAGTGGGTGGTAATAGAAATGTTGAAGATTGTGAAGTAGAGAGATTATGAATGAAGTTGGGAATAGGAGTTGATGGTGTTTGAAGGAAAAGGAACAGAGGAGGTAGTGGAGGACCGAGGATGGTGATGATTGTGGTTCTGATCCAAGATCTGTCACGGTGGTGGATAAACGTTGGACAAAGAAGAACAGAGGAATGAAGAAGACGATGTAAAGAGAAGGAAGGACGATGGTGGTGCTGATGTTGTGAAGATGATGAAGCAATGAAGAAAGAAGATGGTGGCGGTGAAGTCCAGAAAACAAAAGACAGAGATGACGAGAATGGTGAAGCACAGTGGACGTTGAAGGAAGCTGCCTCTGCTCTGGTTCACAGTGGTCGCCGGCAGCAAACGTGATGAGAGTGAAGCTCGCCGCCGGCAACGAGAAGGAGAGGAAGGATGAGGTCTGATGATGATGAACCCTCTGGCTCTGTTGCAGCGCTCCCTGTTTCTTTTATTATCTCACGCTCAGCTCGCTCTCAAATCTCCGTGTGTCTCCTCCTCTCGGGTATGGGCTCCCTCCATCCTTTTTCCCCAAGCTCCAGATGCAGCCTAAGGTGATGATGAGATGCGATGATGCTTGTGGCCTAATCTTTTATCTCAACTCTCAGCTTGCTCCATGTCTCGGGCCTGTCGTGTAGCCAGATGCAGATGCAGAAGCCCACTACAGTAGCCCTGGTCAAAATGAAAGTTTTGACCAGGGATTTCAGTGAAACTTTTTGAAATGTTTGTGGGGCGGCATAAATTTCTGAGACTTTTAGGTCTGAATCAGTAATTTTCTCTGGAACACTTTCTTCACAAAATTTTGTGAAAAAGAGAAATTTTGGGATTCATTTTGTGATTTTCTCCAATCCACCAAATATTAACTTTTGACCTCCAAAATCTCAAATTTCCTTCTTAAGTGCCTACAATGCAAAAATTAAGCATAAAATAATATCAAAAGTCCAAGAAAACATTTGTATGAATAATTAACAAATTTATGACCATTTTGCCCCTATTTACAATTAATTCAATACAAATGTCTCTAATTAAAAATAGTGTTTAATCATGCAATAATGTCTCAGAAAATACATTAAAAATCCCAGTTTAGTCATGAAAAATCTTATAAAAATATGATTCAATCAATATCATGATAGGTTGGCCTTATGAACTCATTAGGGATATTGGCGACTACAAGGATACATGGGCTATCATAGCTCAGGTTATCAAGAAGTGAATGACGACTAAAAAGACGTCACATTTTGATAAAAGTTAGTAGCTGTACTTACCTCAATCCTTTCTTTTCCTCCCTTTGTTTGATCTTTTTGACCTTGTAGTACATTAGTTTTTGAATTTAAATTTCTCTTTTCTATATTCTTTCGTACTTGACTTTCTTAAGAACCATATTTAACTATAGAAAGTAGAGCTTGGAACTTTGCCAAAACAATTAGAGCGTTGTATTGGAAGAGAAATTATCGTTAGGCTTAAAGTCAAGCAAAGCAACATCAAATACTCATCCAGTAGTTTGGGCGTTTTGCAATTTTCTGAGGAGAGAGATATTTTACAACGGTTTACATACTCAGAATTAACGGTAAGAAAGAGATTTAGTTGATAATAGTGCATATTGTGATTGAGCACTTGATTATATATTCATATGTTTACCGTTCTATTTATTACTTGGGTCTTTTTTCCTACACTCCAAATTCAAAACACATGTCTCAAACTCCTTGACGACAATGATGTCAATAGAAAAAGTTCAAAATGATGATGACCTTTTAATAGTTTGGTTGTTAGGATCTTCAACCACTCCTTCAAAGAGAAAGAATAGAGATGACACTCCATTGGCTAATAATGAAGATGTGGGATTGTTTGATATGCCTACCCCTATCTTAAGAGCCAATAAAGCAATCATCAAGAACATAAAAATAGAAAAATGAGATCCCAAATGTTGTTTTGAGTTTTCAAATACATTATTTTAGTAGTCTAGGTTTTGAATCTACTTTACTTTTAATTGTGCTCAGCGTTTTCACATTATATTCGGTGTTTTCACATTATGTTAGGCTATATTCTTATAGAGTGATATCTGCCTTTTGGACCTACCTATTTAATTTTGATTTTATAATTTTTTATCACTTATGAGTACCCTTTGGTCAGAATATATATATTGAGCTACTGTTATATTATATGATGAATAATTCTTTTTTTTTTTTTAAGTTATATTGATTAATAATTCTAAGTGTATGCAATATGTTAATTAGAATGAAATTATTCTAAGCGTATACAATATGTAAATTAAAATGCAATTATGTGAATATTTAATGAAAATTGATTTGGGTCAAATACGAAGACGTGTGGGCCAATTCTTGATTTGAGAAATGAGAAATCAGATGCTTTAAACAAAAGGGAAGAATCATCAAAATCAACAAAAAAATGTAATGTGAAAATGAAAGTTAACTACAATTAAAATATTAAAGTTAGCACTTTATAGGGGGAAAAAAGTAAAGAGCGGAGGCATGAATTTTCTATATAATTAAGTAGATTATCAATAAAAATATAGTGGTATGAACCAATATAATTGCTCAATACATATAATATGAAAAAATATGAATAAAGGAAATGAAAATATTAGGAAATAATTATCTAGAAATTATAATGTAGGATGATACTGTCACTATTTCTAAATCAAATCAATTTCCATATTTTGCATCAATAATAAAGGAAATTTAAGAAATAATCAAGTTATTTTCAAATATGATTACTTAATTAATCAATTATGAAGAAATATAAAAAAGAAAATTAGGAAATAATCATCCATAATGTAGGATGATGATGTCACTATTTCTAAATCAAATCATCAAATCAATAATTTGCATCAATAATAAATTAAATTTAAAAAATAATAAAATCATTTTTAAATATGACTACTTAGTCAATCAATTTTGAAGAAATAAAAAATAAATTATAAAATAATCATCAATTAATTATATTTATTGATTAATAGACTCAAACTGAATCCCCTAGTATTTTTTTTTGGCAAGAAAACCTATAATTTTGAATTATGAGAACTCCTTGATTTATGAATGTAATTTTGAATTATGAAAATTCCTTGATTTAGGTCAAAAAATCAAACATTGATTCACATTGGAGAGTATTGTAGGTTTCCAACTGTTTTGTTATATTTACATTGATTAGCACTGGTTTTTGTTTGCAATGGTTCTTTCTTTCTTTGTTTTTTTTTAAGAAATGATGTTTCCCCTATTTCACTTTCATGATAAAGGTTTTCAATATTGGTCTCATTAATATTTATCAACAAGCAATACATTTGGGACTTTTAGTTTAAAAATATGTGAGTCATTTAAAATAGATTATTATAAAATAATTACATGATTTATTATAATTAAAAATAAATATTTTCTTATTGTGCATAAAATAAAAAATTTGCCCAATCATAAAGACTAAATTATATAATAAATATGACACACCTTACAAAACAACGCTTTAGAACCCTAAACTGTCTTTCTGTGTTTGCAGAAACCTTGAAGGCTTAAAAATCAGAATGCTATATATGATCTTCCCCATGCAATGCGGAAGGAGCTTCTCTCCTTTACCTTCCCATCCCTTTCCCCTCCTTTACTACCTGCATCACCGTTAGATCTAGATCCAACGGTTCATATTTAATATTACATAAAATATTATTATAATTTTATATAAAAATATATATATAAATTTAAAAATAATATTAAATATGAACCGTTGGATCTAGATCGAACGGTGATGAAGGTGGTAAAGGAGGGGAAAGGGATGGGAAGGTAAAGGAGAGAAGCTCCTTGCACTGCGAACAATACTTGTTAACTAAAACAAGATATATATGTATATACACACACACACATATCCTTTTAAATTATTTAATTTGTTTAAAACTAATCATGCCCTTTCATTTTCGTGTTAATTCATTTTTCCGCTCACCATCTCTCCAAATGCACAACGAATCAATTCACTCTTTTTTACATATAAGAACAATATAACTCCTTAAATAAGTCCTATATTAAAGATTAGAGGGAGCCGTAGTTAAGTTTGTTTCATATATGACTTTAAAAGGTTTCTACATGTTTTTAGTGAACTCTAAGACTTTGTTTGGTTGGAGGTTTTTTTTTAAGTTAGGTGAGAGTAGGAGAGGATTAAAGATAAAAAATATGTGTTTGGTTAGAATGAGGGGAGGTGGGGGGTACAATTTTTTGTCATTTAGTGGTCACCTCCCCTATTTTGTAAAACCTCCAGATTTAGGGTTTTTTTTCTAAAGGAGAGAATATTTATATCACATTGTGACTAAGTTATCTTTAGCAATTTTCTAATATTTCAACACTACCCTCGCTATTCCAACTGCCGCCACCGCCGCCGCTTGCTCCTCAAGCCACCGTTGGTTGTTGATTCTACTTCTATAAATTTCCCTGAAATGTTGTCTACTGAGGCTTCTTCGGTTTTTTCCCCCCTCTTCCCTCCCTTTGCTATTTGTTGGGTCTGCTCTTTTGTGCTTGTCTTTTCTTTCTCTGATCTTCTTCATAGTAATTATAGGTGCATCCAGATGAGAACTTACTAGCTTCACTGCATATGTACTCTACCACCAATGTTCCGACTGGATAGGCCGCTCCGCCGACGTAATGTTTTGGTCATTCATCTTCGTCTGGTATCACGAAGCCTTTCGGATTTCTAGGGCGTCTGGTTCTCAAGACCACTGGAATTTTTTTCCTAGCTTAACACGGGTTGCATCCGTATGTTGTGGATTATCTCTTAATCTATTCCAGTGCCCTTCAAAAGCTTCATCATATTATCTATTATCCTCCGTCAAATTTTTATTAGACCCTTTTCAAAAAAAAAAAAAAACTATAATAAAGTATCTATGATCATTTTCTAAAAATATGAAAAAAGGGTATATTTGTCCACTTATAATTAACTTCCCTCACCTACTTTACTTTTCTGACCAAACAAGAAATCAAACCTCACTTCATCTCTTTTTGAACAAAAAAAAAAAAAACTCACAATATCCTCTAACCTAATTTTAATGAACCTCACCTAACTTCATCTCTGTTGAACCAAACGCACCTTAAGGATGGTCAATATTCTTGCCATCTTTGGCATGGATTGATATAACGTGGAAAGAGGCCAAGCCCCTCGTAAAGACATTTACAGAGATTCCTGCACTCCACAGCTCCCAAAGGCATCACTTTTTTTTTTTTTTTGTAGCCAGAACCAAAGGCATCACATTGTAAGCCAAACACTGTATTAAAAGAAAATATAGTTACATGCAAGATACATGATTTTGAATTAAAGAATTGAAAAACTCTATGGCACAAAAAAAAAAAAAAAAAAGGAAGATGAAGAAGTTAAAAGCCTCAACATTAAAATGATAAATATATATTTCCCTTAAAAAATAGTTGACGGAGTTGGAATTGGGATATATTTCACGTTTGCCTTGAAAAATTAAGGAATATAAAAGGAATTCTCTCTGATTGTGCGATTAGACTTCGATTTGTCACATTCCACGATCTCACTCTATGCTTCTTTGTTCTCTTCTTATTTTCTTTTTTTAAGGATTGATTCGGATGGAGGGAAAAAATGAGAGGAAAACTCCTAAAAGTAATTAATTTTTCCTCTCTATTTTGCTTCCAATCCAAACTAAGGGTAAGGCAAAATAATACTGTATTTAGTCCAACAAATCAACAATCTACTTAGTGCATGTTTCATTTTGATTAACTTTTGGAGAATAGTTTTTAAGATTTACGAGGTAAGTATGTGAGAAGAATTTTATCTCAACTTATGAAAAAAGACTTGTAAAACTACGGTTTTGTAGTTTCCTAAACATGCACTTACTGTCTCATTGTGGCAGCTTCAACATAACAAATGAAAGCTAAGACATAACACATGATTATTATTTTTTTTATAAGTACATGTATCCTCTTATTGGAAGTAATCTTGTTCGAGATACTATTGGATATTAAATATGGACATCTCTCCTAACGGGATTCGAATAAACTGCTGCATCAGGCCAAACTACAATAATTTGGGCCTAGATACATCTATTGTATACTTTAGGTCCAACTACAACTTGGGTTTTAATTAGTTCGATATGAAGCGGGTCTTTTGGTCCACTACTGCAGCCCCAATTCAAATTGAGCTGCCAATATCTACACCACAGCGTTCTTCATTTTTCAAGTCCCGAAATGTTTGGCCCAAAAAGTCTCAAACTCGCCTCACAAATGACAAATGATAAATGACACACTTAATAAATAAAATCAAACATAAATATCTTCGGCAGGGGGAGCATCTATTACCTCGATCATGGTATCCTTTTAGAAGTTGGGAAAAAAAAGGGAAGAAAAATAATGGTGTTGACCCACATTTATGTGTACTCATATGGTACAGGGTATAGAGAGGAGAAAAAAATATGGTCCTATTTATAAGATATAGGGAGAAAAATTTTATATGAATGTAAAATTTTACCTTTCATTTTATTATGGTATCGACTTTATTCTTATGGGATATAATGTGTATTAAATATAGATAAAATTGAAAATTTGTTGAATTTTATAGAAGAATTAATGAGATTTAAAGTTTTTCTTGATATGTATGAAAAAATGCTCGAAATGCTTTATATATAGAACTAGAGGAGTATGTATGTATCTGACCCTTTCCCCTCACCAAGAGCTATGATATGAAAATTAAATGAAGAAAGATAATACTGTAATAGGGGGGATTAGTATAATATCTCAAGGAAGAGACATAATTATTAAGAAGTGTCAATGATAATTCAAGAGCATGCAATGACTTGTTTAAGTAAAGACATGAATACACCTCACTTATTATTAGGACTTTTTAATAATTATGTCCCTTTCTTGAAACATCATAATAATTTTCCTAATATGGTAAAGGAAGGGAACAGTGTCTACTGTCAATATACAATAGACTTCAATCCCCTTTATTTTTCTTTATTCCTCTCTTAAACAAAGTCACAGATTAATTAAGTAACAAAATTAAAGATATTCTAGTCAATATACAATATCTATATTAATTAAAAAATTTTAAATATGAATCATAACCTTAATTAAACAACCATAATTTTGGAGTGGGGGAGGTGTGGTTTAAATTTCAAAAAATTAAAAATATCACACCACCAAACGATCTAATACTTTCGACATTATAATACTCTCCATTTTTTTGATACATATGATACTCTCCATTATTGCTACTCTCAGACGTGGGACCATTATTTGATTGTTATAATCAATTAATAAATCAATAATTAATTGTGGCCTATTTAATTTAAGTAAAATACTTTAGCAACCCCTCTGCTTTATTTTAATTACACAAATCTCCCATCTATTTTAAAAACCCATATAGATCTCTCTTAAAGTTAACATGCATGTTACACAAATCTCCCTTATATTTTTTATATTCTATTTCCATTCGCACCATTAGTTAACAATTAAGTTTCACTTTTGAACTTTTTCTTAATTAAAATGTCCCTCTTTAACATTAAAATTATACACACACATATATGGGCCCAAAAAAAAAAAAAAGAATTTATACCACCAAAAATTAATTCTAATAGATTTTCTAACTTTCTAATATATTAAAATTTTAATAATTTTGAGATTACAAAATTTTAGTTTTAATTTTTCATTGTATCTGTTGAAATTTATTTATTTTTACTTTCTTAAATGACTAAAAATATATATCAAACACATATTTTTCTTACCAAATATAATAACCTATATAGGTTTGAGAGATTGTATAAGTCATTTAAATTTATAATTTCATATTATTTTCTACAAATATTTAAGAAACTTACTCAAATTTTTAAAAATTTGATATTTACACATGGTGAAGTAAGATTTTAGATCCAGTATTAATGGTAAATTAGCAAATACATTTTTTATATAAATTTCAATTAAAAATATATTTTTAGAACCTTTTTAGAATATTCTTAACAGAGTTAAAGTTATGAATTTAAGTATATATTTTCAAAATAGAAGGAAAATATATATAATGAAGGTAAAACATGAGGGTTGATAGAGTATTTTACTTATTTAATTTAAGGCTTTAACTTTTGAAAATGTGAGTCCAAACATATTTGTCATTTTCCTAATTGTAAAATATTTTTTATTGTAGCTTTTCTTTTTTGTGGTTAAAATAATTAAATAAATCTAAATTCTTAACTTAATTAATTAATTGTGGTAACTCGATGAAAATTTTTTTTCTAGCGAGAAGTTGAATCCTTGAATGAACAAACTTGGATCGAGTTTGTATAAATGCTGGTTATAATTTACTCTGTGGTGTGAAACATTCAAAAAGAAGAAGAAAAGACTGCAACAACAAAAGGCATTGAATTTTCAAAATAAGTATATTCAAATATATTTATCATTGTAACTTTTTTTCTTTTATATTTGCATTAACAAAGAGCGAATTAGCAACAGTACTCTGTCGTCAAACTGATTTAACGACAAAATTCAATTAGTGATCGTGTATTTTAAGATCGAATAGTCAAATTCCATCATTAAATTTTGTCACTATACAATTTTCTATAGCTATATAGATAACAAATTTGATTATAATCCACTATTCATTCATTGTAGCACTTTTAAAATGAAAATGAAAGAAAAGCAATTTTAGCACATATTTATACAATATATTAACTAAATTAGGTTAATGTGAATGGTAGCATTTGTCTCTTAAGTAAGCCATTGTGAGTTTAAAAGAAGGATGTTAATTGTACAAATGTTGCCCTACCATTAAAAGAAGGATGTTAATTTTTTTTAAAAGTTAATTTTAACTATTAAATGAGATAGTTTAGCTATATGCACTATCATGTAGCAGCAAGCCATCACTAACTCATGTCATTAAAGTTGTTAATCTGTCATTAAAGCACCTAACACATTGCAAGTCATATTTATTATTAATAAGAATCCTAATGTTATAAAAATGGGAAAATATAAGAAATGTCAAGCAAGAGATGAAGAGAGATGAAGAGAGAACTAGAGAGAAAGATGGAGCAATATCTTATTCATTTGGATGCAAAACAAAGTGTAGTACATAGTGCTCTATTTATAGGCCCTCATCCACAACTAAGAGTTACACAAAGTAAATGGCAAACTTTAATCCTCATGAGTGCATACATTGTAACCTTTGAGTTATGGGCATGAAAACTCCTAAAGATCATTCATTGGAGAGGTTATGGGATGTAGCAAATGGAAGGTCAAGAGTTGGGAGCTCATGGACATCCACCTTGATTAATATTTTACAACACTCCCCCTTGGATGTCCATAAAAAAATATTGTGCCTCATTAAAACCTTACTAGGAAAAACCCATTGGGACAAAAACCTAGTGAAGGAAAAAGAGTACACAATGTTTACTCCCCCTAATGACAACATCACTTTATGTCTTTAAGCCTACGCATTCCAATACCATGCACTAACTTCTTAAATGTTCTAGTTGGCAGCGTCTTGGTAAACAAATATGCAAGGTTGTTAAATGAGCGAATTTGATGAACATCTATGTCACCACTTTTCATAAGATCATGAGTGAAAAAGAATTTTGGAGATATATGTTTTGTTCTATCTCCCTTAATGTACCCTCCTTTCAATTGAGCTATACATGCTGTATTATCTTCATATAGTATTGTTGGAATCTTTTGTTCAGGAAACAAACCACACACTGATTGGATATGTTGAGTTATTGACCTTAGCCAAACACATTCTCGACTAGCCTCGTGAACTGCAATTATCTCTGCATGATTTGATGAGGTAGCTGCTAAAGTTTGTTTTGTTGATCGCCAGGATATAGGTGTACCTCCACAAGTAAATAAATATCCTGTTTGAGATCTACCATTGTGTGGATCTGATAAAAACCCTGCATCTGCATAACCAATCAATTGTGATCCAGATTCATTAGAATAAAATAATCCCATATCATTTGTTCCTCGAAGATATCGGAATATATGTTTAATTCCGTTCCAATGCCTTCTTGTTGGAGAAGAACTAAATCTTGCCAATAAATTCACAGCAAATGCAATATCAGGTCGTGTTGTATTGGCAAGATATATTAGTGCACCTATAGCACTAAGATATGGTACTTCTGGACCAAGAAGTTCTTCTGTTTTCTCTTGAGGACGAAAAGGATCCTTCTCCTTATCAAGTGATCTTACAATCATTGGAGTAGATAATGGATGTGCTTTATCCATATAGAATCGCTTTAATATTTTTTCAACATAAGTTGATTGATGAAGGAGAATTCCATTTGTTAAGTGTTCAACTTGCAGGTCGAGACAAAACTTTGTTCGTCCAAGATCCTTCATCTCAAATTCTCTCTTTAAACAATCAACAGCTTTTTGAAGCTCTTCAGGAGTTCCAATTATATTCAAATCATCCACATATACAGCAATTATTACAAACTTTGATCCATTTCCTTTTATGAAAACACATGGGCAAATAGGATCATTTTTATAACCTTCTTTTAACAAATATTCACTAAGACGGTTATACCACATTCTTCCAGATTGTTTCAATCCATATAAGGATTTATGCAAACGAATTGCACAATTTTCTCGAGAATTCTTACATCCTTCTGGCAATTTGAATCCTTCAGGGATTTTCATATAAATTTCAGTATCTAAAGCACCATATAAGTAGGCTGTAACAACATCCATTAGACGCATATCCAGTTTTCTGCTCACTGCCAGACTAATTAAATACCTTAAAGTGATTGTATCTACCACAGGAGAATATGTCTCTTCATAATCAATACCAGGTCTTTGTGAAAATCCTTGTGCTACCAATCGTGCTTTATATCTAACGACCTCATTTTGCTCATTTCGTTTTCGCACAAATACCCATCTATACCCAACAGGTTTTACACCATTTGGTATTTGGACTACAGGTCCAAAAACTTCACGTTTTGAGAGTGAATTTAACTCTGCTTGAATTGCGTCTTTCCATTTTGGCCAATCATTTCTATTTCTACATTCTTCAACTGACCTAGGTTCAAGATCCTCATTTTGATTAATTATTTCAACCGCAATATTATATGAAAATACGTTGTCGACAACTATACTTTCTCGGTTCCATATTTTTCCTGTAGTGACATAACTCATTGAGATCTCTTCATTATTTTCAGGTACCTGGACCTCTTCTGGGGTCTTTTGATTAGTTATGTCTGCCTCCTCAACTTGACCATCTTGGTTAATCGCTCCCTTTTTCTTTCTAGGAGTTTTATCTTTGGAACCAATCGGCCTACCACGCTTCAAGCATGGCTTAGTTTCATTTGCAATTGATGGTTGTCCTACTGGGACATCAATTCTAATTGGAGCATTTTCAGCTGGAATGTGAGATTTGGTAATTCTCTTAAGGTCAGTAAATGCATCTGGCAGTTGATTTGCAATATTTTGCAAATGAACTATTTTTTGAACTTCAAGCTCACATTGTTGTGTACGAGGATCTATATGTGATGGTGATGTTGTTTTCCATGTAATTTCTTTATTCAGCTGCTTATTATCTCCCCCTAATGTTGGAAAAATTGTCTCATCAAAATGACAATCATCAAAACGTGCTGTAAATAAATCTCCAGTTGAAGACTCTAAATACTTGATTATAGAGGGAGATTCATAGCCAACATATATTCCTAACCTCCTTTGAGGTCCCATCTTTGTGCGTTGTGGTGGAGCAATAGGAACAAATACCGCACATCCAAAAATTCTAAGATGGGAAATATTTGGCTCCTGACCAAAAGCCAATTGTAATGGGGAGAATTCATGATAACTTGTTGGCCTGATGCGTATAATTGATGCTGCATGTAAAATTGCATGCCCCCAAACTGATATGGGAAGCTTTGTTCTCAAAAGCATTGGTTTAGCTATCAATTGGAGGCGTTTAATGAACGATTCTGCTAGACCATTTTGAGTGTGGTCATAAGCAACAGATTTTTCTATTGTTATTCCAGTTGCCATGCAATAATCATTAAAAGCTTGAGATGAAAACTCGCTAGCATTATCAAGACGAATTGTCTTAATTGTATGATCTGGAAATTGTGCTCTTAGCCTAATTATTTGAGCGAGTAATCTAGCAAATGCTAAATTACGTGTTGACAACAAGCACACATGTGACCATCTTGTAGATGCATCTATTAAAACCATAAAATATCTAAATGGTCCACATGGTGGATGAATAGGCCCACATATGTCCCCTTGGATACGCTCTAGAAAAATAGGGGATTCAAGCCCAACTTTTGTCAAAGAAGGTCTTGTAATTAATTTGCCTTGAGAATAAGCAGCACATGGAAAATCCTTAAATTGAAGAATCTTCTGGCTCTTCAATGGATGTCCGTGTGAATTTTCAATAATTCTTCGCATCATAGTTGATCCGGGATGGCCTAACCGATCATGCCAAACAATAAATATATTTTTATCAGCAAACTTCTGGTTCACTGTAGCATTTGTTTCAATTGTACTAATATTTGTATAGTACAAACCAGAAGATAATGTTGGTAATTTTTCTAGCACACATTTTTCACCAAATCTAGCAATTTTAATTTGTAAATATTCCATATTCTTCTCATTTATAGTCTCAATATGATACCCATTTTGGCGGATATCCTTAAAACTCAATAAATTTCTGAGAGACTTGGGGGAATATAAAGCATCATTAATAACAAATTTCGTTCCTTTGGGTAATATTATAATTGCTCTTCCGGAGCCTTCAATTAATTTTGTATTACCCGCTATGGTATTGATGCTTGCACTACTTCTTGTTAGATGTGAGAAATATTTTTTATCTCTAAGTATGGTGTGTGTTGTAGCACTATCTATGAGACATATATCTTCATTCTTGTGTCCAATGATCAAAACATCCATAATCTTCACCAAAAGAAAAGAAAAATGCATTAAAACATATTCAAAAATACATGATGAGCAATAATACCCTTATTACATATGAAAAGGGGAAATGAAAGTAAAGCATAAACTAAATTAAAAAAAACCATAAATTAAAACATTTTTTATTGTTCTTCCAACCAAACTCATCTAATCATGATTCTCAAAAAAATCAGCCACCTCTAAGTGTGCCATATCATCAAGGCCATTAATACCAACTAGCTTATTGACACCATCATTCTTGTGTCCCTCAACATTATCATCTTGAAAAAGCAAATTTGTTTCCACATTGTTCGCACTCCTTTTCATAGAGGCTTGATAAAGTTTTGCCAGATGCTCAGGCGTACGACAGGTACGTGACCAGTGCCCCTTCATACCACACCGATAACATTGATTCTCAATAACTTTTGAAGAACCACTCTTATCGTTTTTCTGCCCTTCATTATATTTCTTCTTCTGGTGGGTATTAGGATTATAATTATTACTTTCACCTCCATGATAATGATAATTACCACGTCCCCTACCACGACCACGTCCACGGCCACGGCCACGACTACGGCCACGACCATGAGCATGGTAATTATTACGTACACTCACATTCGCTTTAGGGAATGGAGCAGATCCAGTGGGACGATTTTCATGATTTTTCATCAACAGCTCGTTGTTTTGTTCGGCTACCAAAAGGCATGAGATTAATTCAGAATACTTTTTAAAACCTTTCTCTCGATATTGCTGCTGCAGGAACATATTTGAAGCATGAAAGGTAGAAAAAGTTTTCTCTAATAAATCCTCATCAGTTATTTTCTCACCACATAATTTCAATTGAGAACTTATTTTGAAAACTACTGAATTATATTCACTTACAGTCTTAAAATCTTGTAGCCTAAGGTGTATCCATTCATAACGAGCTCGAGGCAAAATCACTGTTTTTTGGTGATTATACCTTTCCTTCAAATTAGTCCACAATTCTAATGGATCTTTGACTGTTAGGTATTCAGCTTTCAGTCCTTCATGGAGATGGTGGCGAAGAAAAATCATGGCCTTGGCCTTATCTTGACTAGTTTCTTCATTTCCTGGTAAAATAGCCTTTCCTAGACCCTTAGCATCTAGATGGATTTCAGCGTCTAAGACCCAGGATAGATAATTCTTTCCCGTGATATCAAGAGCTGTAAACTCAAGTTTGGCAAGGTTGGCCATGATTGAAACTAAAAAAAATAATGATAACAATTAGAATCACGGTAAAATTGATGAAACATAAAACATCATTTTGAATTAAGACATATCATAATCAACATATTTTTAAACAACATAATTAATGGGAGCAAAATTTCATAAGTAGCCAACATATAATTCAATAAAGAAAATTTCTTGAAAATATTCTCCCTCTCTCTTTCTACTCTTTTCCTTTATATATGTTGGTATATGTTATTTATTGGAATATAAATGGTGTATACAGGGAGGAGGAAATTATAGCAATAAAAATAATACTATATAGTCATATATAATACTATAAATAAAATGACAATAATATGGTAATAAATGTAAATAAGAGTAAATGTAAACAGATACAATATATATAGATATATATATATATATATATATATTAACATAAATATAGCAATAACAAGGGTGAAATGGCAAATAAATAATAATAAAATAAAAAAAAATGAATTATAAATAAGAAACAAATAGAATAATAAAATGGCAAATAAATAATAATAAAATTAAAAAAAATGAATTATAAATAAGAAACAAATAGAATAATAAATGTGGTGATGAAATAAAAAAATGTAAAAGGAATAATTAAAAATACAATACAAATAAATAATAAAATATTAGAAACAATAAACAAACAAAACAAAATGGCTTAATAAAATGAAATAATATAACAACATCATTAAATGAAAAATAAAAATAACAATAAAATGAGATAAAAAATGTAAAATAAAGAAATGAACTAAAAAAAATATAAATAATAGAATATCGCATGAAATGTAAATAAAATATAAATAAAATAACTATAAAAAAAATGAACTAAAAGAAGCCCAAACAAAACAACAAAATGTATGAGAAGAAGATAATCGAATGAAAATAAATAAATGTAAATATAAATAACAAATCGAATGAAAATAAATAAATGTAAATGTAAATAACAAAGCGAAATGAAATAAAATGAAATACTAGAAAGTTGTGCCAACATAAAATCAAAATGATAAACAAATAAAATTAACTATTACAAAATGTAAATAACAATAGAATCTAAAATAAAGAAATATAAATAAAAAAATAACAAAAATCTCCAATCTCAGCCATGGAACCCGATGTATAAAACAATCGGTAAAAAGATCTCTTTAATTCCATACAATGGCTCAGATCATCCCAGATAGATTAAATAGATATATGGTAAAAGAAGATAGAGGAAAATTTTGAGACAACGGTAAGGGGGAAAAAAATACCTTGGTTAGAGAATCGTGCTGATAACGTGTTATAAAAATGGGAAAATATAAGAAATGTCAAGCAAGAGATGAAGAGAGATGAAGAGAGAACTATAGAGAAAGATGGAGCAATATCTTATTCATTTGGATGCAAAACAAAGTGTAGTACATAGTGCTCTATTTATAGGCCCTCATCTACAACTAAGAGTTACACAAAGTAAATGGCAAACTTTAATCCTCATGAGTGCACACATTGTAACCTTTGAGTTATGGGCATGAAAACTCCTAAAGATCATTCATTGGAGAGGTTATGGGATGTAGCAAATGGAAGGTCAAGAGTTGGGAGCTCATGGACATCCACCTTGATTAATATTTTACAACACCTAACGTTATTTCTCAAAAAAAGTTGTTACGCATTTATTTGTTTGAATCCCAAGCGTTGGCAAAGGAAGCAAGGGCCGTGGAGGAGTTGAGGGGAAGGCTTGTTTGCTTGTGGGATGCTTCTCTCTGACTCGGTGTGCTGCTAATTACTCAATATTATTTTTACCCAATTTAAAAAAGTTCATCTATAGTTATATATATAATGTATAGTACCAGACTCCCATTGCAAAAAAATCTTATGGATCGATTTGTACTTTAAGCCAAGTTATAGATAATGTAATTGGTTGGATACATACATTTACAACATCTGGTTACACTACTCGGGAACCAGTTATGGCACCATCAACTCATCCCATCTGGACTGTTTAGATGAGATCTAGAAGGTCCAAATTTCTTTTTTTCATTTTTTATTTTTCTTAAAAAATGATTTTAATGAATTAAAAATCTAAAATAGAGATAGTTTCTCAACTAATATTTTTTAAAAATATGATTTTTTTAATTTAAAAATCATGATTTAAAAAAAGTTTTAAACCATCCAGATCCCATCTATACGATCTAAATGGGATGAGTTGATAGTGCCTATCATTTGCTGGTTCCCACTACTCCAAGTTAGTCTTTAGAATTGGAGAATTTAATTCAAGTTACATTATTTACAAGTAGGATTAAAATTATTTACAACTCACATTGGAACTTTAATACTCACAATTCAAAGATTTACAAGTTCTGCTAACTATTTAACACAAAGTAATTTGCAAGTGCTGGTTGCCGTACTTAATACTATGAGGAGAATTATTCACAACTTGCTCGTATTACACTTCCACTCTTCAACACAATAACAGTTTAGCCTTCACACACTATTTCATTTTGCAAAGAACCATGAGCCTTCATAATAATTTCACATATTTAGTGTCCTCACAAATAAATGATTTGTGAATTTCGTTCTTAGGTTTAATTTTTTTATGTAAAAATAGAAAATAACAATATCATTAATACTCTTTATAAAATGAAAACAATTTCAAGTTTTTTTTTTGTTTGAAAATAGTCACAAGATTATTATCGATCATAAAATTGTTATAAAAATATTTATAATGACTTTGATTCCGGTAACAAACAGGCAGTTTGGAACCCTTCTCATCTTCTTTCTTTCTCTTCTTTTTTTAATCATAAGATCAATATTTGAATAGTCCATATTTAGTTTTATACAAAAAATATTTTTATTTTTTTATTGTAGTATTAAATTATTCATATCAAAATGTAACAATTTGAATTCAATTAATTTTTTTTCTTTTGATAATTTAACATTTTAATAATAATTTTATAGAAGATCAAATTTGAACCATTCAACAAAATTTGATCTAATGGTTTAAAAAAGAGGAGGAGAAAGAGGAAATGAGTTCGCCATCCTTGATTTGAAACTGATTGCTGAGCCCCAAATGAACCATTAAGAGCCAAACAAAGGAAATGAGTTCGCCACCTTTACTCAATAACTGAACGTGTCCTGTAGGCCTGCAATGACACGCAGCATATGACAACAATTCCACCCAAACACAACTTATAATTTCCCATTTCTTATCTTCATCTTTTAAGTCATCTAACTCTCTGGCCAAACGACATGCGTTAAACAAAAGTGATTTACTTCTATCCCGCTTCACATCAATGGGTTTTTGTTCTGTTGGCACTTCCATTAGACGTTCGCAAGCTTTCTTCAGCATAGCCTCTCGATCCCCTAGTGCTGCAATCCTCTTCTTGAAAAACTTTTTAGCCTCTTCACATGTGTCTTGAAACCTTATTTGTCCGATTCCAGCCACCGCCGACATCATATTAGGTTGCATAATTGGAAGGTATACCATGTAATCCGAGAGAATCATAGTGATTTTCATTCTCTCATCTGTTTTGTCTTTTTTCTCTTCGCCATCAATTTCTCTCGTCTCCCTCAACTGTGGCGTCTTCTCTCTTGTCTCCCTCAATTCTGACGTAACAGAGAGCAGTAGTAATGTGCCACAGTAGGAGGGTTTCATCAAAAGCAACTTCGTTGGGATCCACAAATGGCTTCCACCTTTCTAATTGCGCTGCAACTTTGTTGGCATCCACATTTGGCTTCAAGCTTTCTAACATTTTCTGGATGACCCGCTCACCTATCGCAGAACATATGCTCTGGAAGTTCTCTACATCTTGAGCAACACAAGATTTCTGTTTCAGCTCATCAAAGACGTACTTCCAAAGCTCTTTGAGGAACGGATTTTCGAACTCATACCTCATTTGATCAAGGAAATCTTTAAAACGAGAACGTCTGTCTCGTAAATAGATTAAATCTTGTACAAAAACCACGATTTTGAAGCACACACTCTGAATGGCTTTTACAATTTTGTTTGAATGAAGATAATGAGGAGCCCTTGGAATTGACTCGTCCTGGCAGCATTTCATCAGATTGTGTCCCGAGATTGATCCACACCATCTACGAAAGAAAACATTGGTGGACAGTGTTTCACAGCCTTCATAAGGGCCTTCCTTAATTGTTGACCAAGTTGGTTCCCTCAACCTGAGGAGCCAACTAAAAGACTTTCATTGAGATATTTGAAAGCTCTAACTTGGAATTTTTGGTAAGAGGAAGCTAAGTAGTAATCTATTTTATCTTCATCAGAGAGGGTAGTGGTGTAATCAGTGAAAAAAAAGCATGACAAGAGCCATGACATCTAGGACCAGAGCGCTAGATAGCAACACATAAGTGGCCCCTAACATCCAATTTGTCAAAACCACCATGTCTTTCTTCCTTAATGAAGAGTACGAGGGTGACCATAACCAAAATTAAGGAAACAAATTTTCCCCAGAACCAGAACCAATATTGGCGAACCACTGAGGCCTTCGTGTAGAAAACTTCATACATAAAATTGAGCTCAATTTCTTTCAGCCTGAGAGCTTCTTCTTCCTTTTTATTTTGAAGTTTTTTCTGGCTGTCGAGGCGGTCTTTGAAGCTTTATATCATGTCAACAATGAAACCTTGAAACTTGTAGAAGAAGTAAGCTGTCTGCACCAACTCGAGTCTTTTGTTATCCTCAGCTTTGGATTTAGTGGCCTTTTTTGTAGAAAAGTTCTCCTCCACGATCTCTGCTTTGGATTTCTCGATATCACCCTTGTTGTTTTGCTCTGTATTGTCGTTTCTCTGACGAAGCCCTGGGATCATGATGATTTTGGCGGGAAGCCTGGCCTCCTATCTAGAATAGTGTTCCTCCATGAGCTTTGCATAATTGGGCCCTGCATCGGGGCACGGAAGCAAGGATTTCCTGAAATTATTGACTGCGGCGACGTACAAAGCGTGAGTTCTCTCCGCGTACTTGATTAATCGGGCAACAAACATCAATATTTTGGGTACCAATAATGTGTTGTGAGGAATCGTTAAAAGGAAGACATAACCAGCCATGAGTCACTGGAAAATGAGGCCGAGAAGGGGCCGAAGCCAGAGCTCGTTGTCCTCCATAGCGAATGCACTGATGGTATCTGGGCCACCCAAGTGTAAGGGAAGGAAAGGACCCCAAAATGCCATGAGGTTATCGTTTTGAGAAAGGCTGGATTTTTGTTCTTGATTGTTGGAAATGAGTCCGATGCAGTAGCCGGCAGCCCAGTCGGCGTGAAGGTAAGCCAACTAGACAAAGGAGACAAAGAAGCTTCTTGTGCGTTTTCTGGAAGGAGCAGAAACTATGAGGATGATCTGAAGGAAGAGACTGAAGAGGATAACTACTCGGATATTCCATTTGTCCCATATCTTCTTCTGAAACTTATTGATGGAAGCTTGAAAGCATTGTTTGAACTACAAAACTGCTCTAATTCTGTAATTAGTGAACTAATCGAGTGCCAAGAGAATTCATGGATGGTAATTGTATTATTCACCACGATACTTAATATAAGACAGAATTGACGTTTTTTAAAAAAATAAAGGAAGTTAAATAAGTATTTAAAATTTTACATAACCAGCCATGATTTAAAATGAGTGTGAACTAGCACTAATTAAATTAAATATCTGTCTTATAGTTTGGAGTGTAAATGTAAGAATTTAATTAATACTGTAATAGCCCTAAAAATAAAATATGATAATTATCTCCTTATTTATTAATATTTTATCAAGTTCATTTAGGCTTGAAAAATAGTGTAAAATAATTATTAAATCCTTAATTATAATTTGTAACTAAAGTTTATTGATGGTTTGGTTGTGAAAAATCTTGTTTGTTGTTTGATGGGTGGGGAGTTTGAATATTTTATATGTTGTTAAGTATATAATTAGATATGAGTAGATTTTTGGATATATTTAATTAGGTAAACTTATAGATATTTTATACCAATTCAATTAAATTTTATATATTGTCTTCTCTTATATGAGATATTACGGAGATATAAAGGAACCACTATAAACTCTACTCGTATTCTTTTTACTTTACAAGATATATTAATCCCTCCGGTCCTAATTATATGACATATTTATCTAATTTTGGAGAAATTAAGGATAATAGTTAAATTAGTTAATCATATTTATTTTCCTAAAATGTCCTTATTTAAAACTTAAAATTTAAAAAAAACAGTAAAATTGAGATGTATGTGGCATTAATGAGTTGTAAGGATTACTCACTTTATAGAATACATAGGTGTATTCTTAAATTATTATTGTGTTTAATTATTATTGAGAAAGTATCAATAAAGGGTATTTTGGGAAGAAATTGATAAAAATTAGAAATTTATTCTATAATTAGGATCAAAATCAACTTCCAAATGTTGTCCTAAAATTAGAACAAGAGGAAGTATAAGATAAAAAGAAAAAAAAAATAAATGGGAGATATGTACTGAATGGGTTTTTTACTTTTTTTCCTTCTTATTTTACCATTAAGAAATTTCAATAGAGCTAATCTTCCAAAAACAAAAAAAAAAAAAAGATAAGCCCATTGGATAGTTTGGGAGCCTCTCTAATTCGTCACTTCATATATATTTTTCAGTCGCTGAACACTGGGGGAGGGAAATTTCTGGAAGCTCTCTGTCATAGTCGCATTTGGCGCCACACTTTCAACCGCTTACTTCCCGTTTTTGTCCTCCTTGCTTGTGGGTTTCTACAACATCAATCTGCCTCTGTTTAGTGCGTCCTCGTGTGGGAGTGAGCTAAACATCCTCCTCCTCTGTTCTGGTCAAACGCTGGTGTGCCACAATCACTAAGGTTCTCTTCTTCCTCCTTGTTTCTTTTGGTGTGGGTGGCGGGTTGGTTACCAATCAATTCAGCTTTCTTATATTTTTTTTATTTTTCTGTAAGAATGGAGGCTTGAGGTGGCTTTTAATTTTTTTCCCTTGCTCTTCAATGGTTTGTCTCCCCTCTTCTTGATATTCTATGTGTCGTGTGTGTATGAGGCTGAGGTGTAAAAGTTCTCTGTTCTTCCTTGTTCTTGCTGTTGTAATGCAAGTAACATGAGGAGTTAGAAAGAAGTTCAGCTGAAGGTTCAAAGGAGAGCTCATTTAAACAAGGTATATAGTTGCTCAAATTTGATGTGTTCTGTTTTTCTCTTTTTTGGAATTATCCTTCTTTTAAATCAAAACATAGACAAGAAGCTTAGGGTTTTATTTTTGTTGATGAAATTTTTAAAGCTTGTTAATGCATACAAGTTGTTTGGTCAATAAATTGAAACTAATGAGCTTGTGCCACAATTTAGTTTTTTTTTTTATATGCACATCAACTGTTTGACAAAATGTGTTATATGGAATTAAAATGAGCAATCAAGTGTGGTTAATATAATTTTGATGATAAAAAAGTGTTCACTCTTTAGGTTGAAACGTGGAAAAGGATAAAAAACAAAAGTTGCTTTGAAAGCATTGAGGGATTTATTGATTGAAAGGTAAATTGTGATGCAATCAAGCTGTGTGTATTGTGGAAAGATTGCAAGTACGAGTAAGAATTTGTCATTGCTTATATGATTGTTGTTGCTCACCTTGTGCCAAAGAAAATGTTGGAAGACTGCTTATACGGTATCAAGATGATTTATGTGATTGAGTTTTAATGTGTACTACTTGTTTGTTAAAATTCCTTAAAGGAGAGGAGATATAAACATACATGATATTATTAATTTTTGATAGTGGTTATATGGTTTGACTTGGGCTTTAACTTGGCAAATACTTAAACTCTACGTCATTATAAAAGGATTGGAAATATAGCTAATGAATGGTGTATAGAATTCTTTACAAGATAATTTTTCATAAATTGAAAGAAATGATTTTCTATAAACTTGTGGACACTTTTGTCAAAGGAACTAGACACAAAGCACTTGTTTTTGTGGTTTCGTGCCACACTTGGTTATTTGCCCTCGTGGATTGTGTGTCCACGTTTGTCTTCGTGGCTTTATGCTGCGCTTAGTTATTTACCCTTGTGAACTGTATGTCCACACTTGTCTTCGTGGCTTCAAGCTGCACTTGTTTCGTAGCCTTTGAGCTGCGCTTGTTACTCGTGGCCTTCAAGCCGTGCTTGTTATTCACTTTATGATGGTTTCTCTAATGAAACAAGTGTTTGGGAAAAGAAAATGTTTTCATCATTATTTATTAATGAAAAGAAATTACTTTATCAAACTTTTATTTGTGTTGAACTTATGATTATTTTCTTAAATTTTTATTTTTTTAAAAAAATACAAGCATATATTATGCTGAGTCTGACAACTAGTTTTTATATATATTTCAATGATAGCTTTTATCTCATTTATAGTATGAAATTTTATAAACATGTTTGCATCTGTGCAAATTTATTTCAAGTATTTTAGTAATAAGTTTTGTATCAAAACTTTGTTCACTTGTCAAGTTATTTGTGTCCCAGAGAGCATAAATAAGCCTACTCCTTTATTTGACTCGTGGAATGGATCACTTATCAAGTGGCTGCGTTAATTGAAATTATAAAGTTAATTTTAAGATGAATTTGATTTATTTGTTTGTTGTAGAGAAAAGTTGTTTCAAAAATCTTGTAGACATGATGTTCACTTCCTTTCTGTATGTGTATATATATTGAGAGAAAGTCTTAATATTCTTTAGGAATTGGGTTGTTTGATTGTTACAAATATTTTTGGGAAGTCCAACATTTAAAGAGATATTTGTTCACAATTTACGCTAGGGGTGAGCAAAACCGAACCGAAACCGAAGACCGAATCGACCCGAATAAATTTCGGTATTTTCGGTTCGGTTTTTTCGGTGTTCGGTTTATATTCGGTTTTTTGTTCGGTTTTTTTTCGGTGTTACGGTTCGGTTCGGTTTATTTAAAAAAAATTCGGTTTAAACCGAAACACCGAAAATAATAATACACACCTATACACCAGTCACCACCAGTCCCTAGTTTCACCGTTTCGGACTTTCGGTGTTCCCATAGTTTTAAAATTTTTCCTATTTTATTTTTTTGCTTAAATCATTTATTTACCAAATAGGCAAAAACTGGACATACGGTGATCGGTTCCAATCCCTAATTCGGTTAGTCGCTCCTCCTCCGTCTCTCGCGATTCACCGCCTCTCTGGCTCCCTCAATCGCAGAAGCACGCTTCATCACTCTGTTCTAATTTTACGCAAAGGTTCATGGATAAATATTATAACGTCATTTGAGATTATATTAACAAAGTAGATCTTGTCGATTGTAAGTAGAAAATATTAAATTAAATAGGCTTACAAAGTAAGAACGCTGTGCTTCATGCCGTTCACGCTTAGTATGTTTGGGCATGACAGAATGGTATCAGAGCTTAGGTTACATGTTACATTCAACATTTAGTGTCTTTTGTGTGATTTTTCTTGATCTTTTGCCTCTAGAATTCTCTATGCTTGACTGAATTGAAAATGTTTTCTGAGTATTAGGTTCTTTGCTATCAAAATTTGTAGATCCAGGAGCTAAATTACTTTGAATTCCGATTATACTTGCTGAGTTCTTACTGTTTTTCACTTTGCACTGCTGTAACTCAATAAATGAATTTGTGAGCGTCTTTGCATAGTATTTAATATGAATTTAACTGAACCCTGATGTGTACATTACTACTTTTACTAGACCTTGGTCAATTATTGAATTGGCCTGCTGATTGTGGCATTTGGAATAAATTTGCAGTCAATTGCTTTGAAATTGGTTGCACTTTTCTAATTGAGCTGTCAATAATTAATTGAAGGTCAATCTTACTTTTGTTCAAAGTTTGTTGCAGTCATTCTCGGTTAATTGTATAAACTCAAAATTTCATACTAGCTGTAACTAAATTTGGCTTTAGAATTTTGCTTGGAGTTAAATCTTGTTGTACACGCTATTTGGACTCTGCTGCACCATTTTGTGCCATAGTTAGCTAATGGGACATTGTCATGATATATTTGTACATTACTTAGTCTAAATTCCAGTTGTATAGTCACTGTGAAGAGCATTTAGCTGTCTAAGTTTGCATTGAAATGAATTTGGGAAGTTGAGCTTATAAGTCGGAAATTTTGTACTAAGTTAAGAAAAACAAAATACAGAAATTCCCCTTGACCTTGTTCCGTTTCTGTTGTTCAGGAATGGAAAGTGGTTTGGTGACTAGCTTGCTTTCTTGAATATTCACCCACCATCTGATTCATTAATCATATTCCTTGTTGTACTGGTGCATCATTTATGTGCGTATAGGTCCAAAATTTAACATATAGCAAAGGTTTGTGTGCCCCATCTTGAACTCAAATTTAATGTGCAAATGACCAATATATTTTGGTAAATAGGCCATTCCACTACATTTTGGGAAACATTAGCGTGAAAATTTATTTTGAGAAATTGCACCTTGTGCTTCAGTGTTTCCTGAACCAGAACCAAGCTTAAAACAAAAAAAACATATTTGCTTTCTGTTGCACAGCTGCAATTCTACAGTGTCTAAAGGAATTTTATTTTTTTGCAGCCTTAAATATTAAAGTCTAAGCCATTTGCATTCTGAAACTTGTGTGATTTGCATTAATTGCTGCATAATTGATTGTTGCTAAATCAATTTCTGAAAAGTCTTGGATGGGATACACTGCGCTTGACTAAGTTGTGCATAATTGCTTATTTTTAGGCCCTTTTTACTGTCACAAAGTTTCAGACTTCTTAGAGCTAAAGGGTTCTGAATTTTAACTATGTTTTGTAATGAAAGTGCTATAGTAAAGTCTGCACCTGCACCAAATTTTTGAGGAAAAACATACTTCAATGGTTTTATTTTTAAGAAAAGTAGGATGTTTGTTATTGAGTTAGTAAGCATGTGATAAGTCTGATCATTGCTAAGTTATATTTCCCTAAAACTTGTGCAAAATTTCTGTTACTTAGTATTCTGAAATTTTGACTCATATCACCTGTGCATATATATCATTGAATTTTTGCTGCAATTGTTTCTATGGAATTGTTGTTCCTGCTGGTTGCCTTGGCTATCCTTGAGTAATTTTAAGCTCATATATGATCCTCATGAGACACTAATTAATCTAGCATCGTTCATACATGCATAGAAACTCAAATCATGCAAAGGGAAGAAATCAGTTGGCAAAAAAATAGACCTGTATAATGCAATTATCTTTTGCATATTTACATGTTTGTTGATTATGTTATGGATTCAGTTTAAGTCTGATATTCTTCTGAAAGGGAAAATGTAATGATCATTATAGAGGTAGGCCTACTTATATGGTATAGGAACCAATCTCAAATGTGTTTTTCAATACTCAGATGTCTTACAATGAATCTCATTCACCTATTTATACTACTAAAATACCTATTAAAATATTACAAGAGTCAGAAACGTTGGGCTTCACCAACTCTTCTCCCACCTACTCCCATAGCCACCAACCCCCTTCAGTCGTCGTTCACTATTGTTGCTGTCATGCCCTACGTCATTCATGCTCTGTTTTTTTTCTGTTTCATTTTCCCGGGGTTGGACAGGACTCGTCCTTGAGTCAGAAACAACATCATCATCAAGATACGGAGATAATTCCGCAACCTTATGCTTGAGTAAAAATGACTTGGACTTATTTTTTACTTTGATGTGTTTATCGGGTGGCAAGGTTCGAGCTGAATCTTCACATCATCCTTCTGGAAGGAATATGTGTTTGTATAACCATTATATAGAGCGCGTCGATCATATTGCCAAGGTCTTCCCAGAAGAAGATGACAAGCGTCCATCGTAACAACATCACACCAAACTTCATCGTGATACCTTTTACCGATAGAAAAAGTAACAAGGCATCGTTTTGACACTTTTACTGCACTTCCTTTGTTAAACCATTAGAGCTTGTACGGGTACGGATGGTTGTGAGTTGGTAGTTGCAACTTTTCTACCATGTAGTTAGAGACTACATTTTCACAGCTTCCGTTATCAATAATGACGTCACAGACTTTACCTTGAGTAGTGCAACGAGTATAAAAAATGTTGTGACGTAGCCAAGGCTCTTCTTTCATCGTGATCAGGAGGAATGACTTCTTCAACAAAATTTGGCTCTTCATCAAAGACAGGTTCTTTGTCGAGTATGAGCTCCTCTTCTTCTTCAAATACTGCAGAAGTTTCCCCTTCAATAATAGTAACAACTCTGTGGGTAGGACATTCTGAAGCGATATGACCGAACCCTTGGCATTTGAAACACTTAGGTGCTTTGGAGCTAAATTCCTTGGTAGCCTTTGTTGGAGGTTTGCTTGAAGAGTTAGACTGATATTCTTATGTATGCTTATTTGAAGAGTTATGCTGATGTATTTGTGTAGGCTGATGCATGTGTGCTTCATGTCCATCAAAAGTAATTTCGTTGGAGGAAGACGGTTGAAACGGAAACCTTTTGGGCAACTGTTTCTCAATACGGATGGCTAGACGAATGACGTCGTCCAGAGTCCAGTATTGTTGGAGCTGTACCGGATGAGCAATATTGGTATTTAACCTCCGATATAACGGGCTATTGTTTGCTCCTTCCTCTCTTGGATATCACACTTCATCATGAGTTTTTCAAATTCCCTCGTATATTCTTCCACAATCATAGCCTTTTGGAGGAGATTTTGTAATTGAAGGAAATTATCTTGATAATAATTATCTGGAAGAAACTTACGTGGGAGCTCACGTCGCATTTTGTCCCACTTCCGGATCTTGCTTTTTCCTTCTTTTTCACGCCTTTTCTTGAGATTTTCCCACCATATGGAGGCATGTTTCTTTAATTTGATGGCGACAATTTTGACTTTCTGCTCATCGGGAATCTCTTTATATTCAAAAACTCGTTCGACGGTTTGAAGCCAATCGACGAATTCGTCTGGTTGAAGTCTTCCCTCAAATTCAGGTATGTCTATCTTAATGTCATTAAGGCGGAATTGCTGTTGTTAAAGACGGCGGCGGTAGTCAGTAGACGACGAACTATTATTATCTGAATCATCTAGATATTCACTGCGAGATTCTAGCATGACTTGATGCGTTTGTACAGTGGTTTCCAGTTCCTGTAGTCGGCGTCTCATCTCGTCCATCTCCATCCCGTGTGTGTTTCTGCATCTTGGAGGCATTTTAGAATTGTTCTTGTGAGGTTAGGTATAGGGTGGAAAGGTACAAGGATAGGATCGGTTTTTATGGCAAGTAAGGGGTAAAACTGGAAATTTTATGGACAATTAGGGTAGAAAGGTAATTTCTTAACTTTCAGGGATGGAAATGTAATTTTGGCAAAAATCTGGGGTCAACATGTAATTTCAGAAAGTTTTGTGGTCCAAAATGTAATTTTGGAAGACATTTGGGGCCAAATGTAATTTTAGAAAGTTTTGGGGGCCGAAATGTAATTTTGGCATAAATTTGGGGGCAAAAAATGTAATTTTAGAAAGTTTTTGGGGGCCAAAATTGTAATTTTTACCAAATTTAGGGCTCATATTGCAATTTCTGAAAATTTGGCTAACTAGGATTCATGATGTGGCGGTTATGACACGTGGCAGTCAACGAGTGGCTGACCTGTCACTGACGCAGCAGATCAGGATGACGTGGATGATGACGTCATCATCTTCAACCTCTGAACTCCGGCGACTGTCTGAGATTCCGGTGACGTCTGTGGAAGCGCGTGGAGGTGTTTTACGGTGGTGACCGAGGCTATTCCTAGGTTTTTTGGCCTTCTGAACACGATGGTGAGGTTGGTTTCTTCAAAAAACGCTCCGAGAGTGAAAATTCAACACCCGCTTTTTCTCACGTTTTTTGTTTCTCACCCACTCCTCACTCTTTCGCTCTCTGGCACTCTGGAACTCAGCTCTGATACCAAAATGGTATAGGAACCAATCTCAAATGTATTTTTCAATACTCAGATGTCTTACAATGAATCTCAATCACCTATTTATACTACTAAAATACCTATTAAAATATTACAAGAGTCAGAAACGTTGGGCTTCACCAACTCTTCTCCCACCTACTCCCACAGCCACCAACCCCCTTCAGCCGTCGTTCACTATTGTTGCTGTCATGCCCTACATCATTCATGTTCTGTTTTTTTTTTTCTGTTTCATTATAAGTCGTTCAGTAGGCACACGCACAACATTAGTTTGTCATATCTTTTATTTATTTATTGTTAAAAAATATGCATGTACATACCGATTTCTTAAATGTTGTTTCGATTTCATGATAAATTTTATAGATTTATTGAGTAGTAACAAAATGGATCATATACACATTGAATAAGAAATTTAAACCCTAGGGCAGAATCAATTTGATGTTGAATCAATATACTGGGTGCAAAATTTGTGGTGTCTTTGAATAAATCACAGTACATGTTTAATTGAGATTAATATATATTGTTAGAAAACAAAGCCGTGATATAAGCACACCTAATCAGTGATTTTGCCCCTCATTTTGCAATGACCATATTTTTCCATCATTAATGCATATCAAATTAAGAACTTTTTTTTCCTGATGATTGCAATCTTGGATTGCCCTTGATTGAATATGGCATCCGACTCTATATATTGTAACAATAATCTATTGAATAAAATATTCAGAGGAATACTTCCTTTGTTTTCACTCATATGTTTATATATTTATTCATGATAAGTATTTACATACATCATGTCCCTTTTAATCGTCCTTGAAGTAAATTTTTTTTTTGCCCCCCTATGGTTGGGGGCTAAGCTTACTTCTAGACTGATTATGGAGCTCTTGAGACAGGTCAGAGTGAGAATCACAAAGGGTTGGATCTCTGTAAGTTTCCCAGTGTATGAAAGGGATTCAATTGCTTTCTTTATTCCCTCACAATTATTTTTTTTAGCTATTGTTCTATTTTTTTTTCTAAAATCATATTGAAGATGGGATATTTAAGATTTTTTAACACCAAAGATAAAGAAAGAAAGTTGAAGGTTAAACTAAGCCTTTGAGGAGAAGAACATCTATTAGTATATGATAAAAGTGGATATTGGGGGAAATTTTATTCCAAAAAGTCCAGTGATATAATCTTTTTAGAAGCCTCATGGCAAATTGAAAGTGAGATGTATCAAATGTCCTCACCTGTTTGAGACCTAAGCCCAACATTTCCCTCAATTTGGAGCACCGAATATTTTTAAGGGCGGTAGAATGTAATCACCCTAAACATAAAATATGATAATTATCTCATTATTTGTTACTCCCTCCGGTTCTAATTATAAGATAAAATTCATTTTTTTTGAAAAAATTAAGGAAGCTAATTAAATTACTTTAGAGTATTTATATTTATATTTTTTTCTTCAAACTAATTAGTTTAACTAATAAATTAATATATAATCTAAGGATACATAACATATGATATGATTAAGTAAATAATTTAACTTCCTTAAACTCTCCAAAAATAATCAAATTTGTTTTATATTTAGGACCGGAGGTAGTACTATTTTATCAAGTTCATTTAGGTTTGAAAAATAGTGTAAAAAAATTCTTAAATCCTTAATTATAATTTGTGACAAAAGTTTATTGATGGTCTGGTAAAAACTCTTGTTTGTTGTTTGATGGGTGGGGGGTTCGAATATTTTATATGTTGATAAGTATATAATTATATATGTGTAGATTTTTGGATATATTTGGATAAACCTATGAATATTTTATACCAATTCAATTAAATTTTATATATTGTCTTCTCTTATATGAGATGTTACAAGATATTACGGACATATAAAGAATCTCACTATAAACTCTACTCATATTCTTTTTAGTTTACAAGATATATTATAAGATAAAAAAAACACAAAGAAACAAAATAAAGGGGAGACATGTACTGAAGGGTTTTTTTATTTTTAATTTTACCATTAAGAAATTTCCATAGAGCCAATCTTCCACAAAAAACAAAAAAAAAAAAAGATAAGCCCTTTCGATATTTTGGGAGGCTCTCTAATTCTTCCCTTCATATATATTTTTCATATTTTTTGAGTAGCTGAGCACTAGGGGAGGGAAATTTCTGGAAGCTCTCTGTCATGGTCGCATACGGCGCCACACTCTCAACCGCTTACTGCCCTTTTTTTAACTCGTTGCTTGTGGGTTTCGACAACATCAATCTGCCTCTGTTCAGTGCGTCCTCGTGTGGGAGTGAGCTAAACATCCTCCTCCTCTGTTCTGGTCAAACGCTGGTGTGCCACAATCACTAAGGTTCTCTTCTTCCTCCTTGTTTCTTTTGGCGTGGGTGGTGGGTTGGGTACCAATCAATTCAGTTTTCTTGTATTTTTTGATTTTTCTGTATGAATGGAATGGAGGCTTGAGGTGGCTTTTAATTTTTTTCCCCTGCTCTTCAATGGTTTATCTCCCCTCTTCTTCATATTCCATGTGTCGTGTGTGTATGAGGCTGAGGTGTAAAAGTTCTCTGTTCTTCCTTGTCCTTGCTGCTGTAATGCAAGTAACATGAGGTGTTAGAAAGATGTTGAGCTGACGGTTCAAAGTAGAGCTCATTTGAACTAGATATATATTTGCTCAAATTTGATGTGTTCTGTTTTTCTTTTTTGGAATTATCCTTCTTTTAAATCAAAACATAGACAAGAAGCTGAGGGTTTTATTTTGGTGGATGAAACTTTTAAGCCTTGTTAATGCATACAAGTTGTTTGGTCAATGATTTGAAACTAATGAGCTTGTGGCAAAATTTAGTTTTTTTTTTTATATGTACATCAACTGTTTGACAAAATGTGTTATAAGGAATTTTAGTTAAAATGAGCAATGAAGTGTGGTTCATATAATTTTGTTGCTAAAAGAGTGCTCAGTCTTTAGGTTGAAACGTGGAAATTGTAGGAAGAAATTCAACGAAAGCAACATTACGAATTTAATTTAATGAATAGGTGTGACTTCTTAAACACAAAATTAGAGAAACTTGACAAAACATTGCCTTCCAATTTAATTTGGACTTTTAAAACTCGTGTATTTATATTTTATCTGTCATGATGGGAGCTTCATTTTTTGGCTTCAATGAGTATTACGGGAGAGATCTAAAGTTAGACTATAATAATAATTGATTGCGGAACCTCAAAACAAAAGCAAAAGTTGAACAAAAGCAACTTGACAATCTATAAATAAACATGTATAAATTTAACGTGAGACATTAAAAAAGATGACTTCAATTATCTACAAGTTTTACCCCTTTTAATTAAGGATGACTTCAATTATATACGCTTCAGTTAATATGTTTCTTTCTAGCCGCAATCCTTCTAAAAGAGCCCAAACTTAACAGCTGTTACAAATGACGAGTCTGTTGGCTCAACCATTTTCATATCATACTCAAAAAAATCTTCAGAATATATTTTGCTATCACTTCGTTTAAGTTGTTAATCACTTGTACTTTTGGATGCAAGTACTTGTGAAAATAGCTAACCGCTTCTTTAAAACACCGAATGTTTTTTCAATTACATTTCACAAAAAGAATGTTGATGGTTGAATACTTCATTGGGATTTCTTGAGTGAACTCATTCAAGTGATATCGTTCTCCCTTATAAGGTGTAATGAGTCCACCTCTTAAAAAGAAAAAAAAAAATTACAAGACCATAGGATTGGGCAAAGACCAAGCACAACCCATTATTTGTAACATCATATCAAAATAAAATAAAATTACATAAAAGATACATAATTTTAAATTTAAAAATCGAAAAACTCTGGCAAAAAAAAGCATCAACATTAAAATGATAAAACATACATTCCCCGCAAAACAATAGCTAATGGAGTTGGAATTGGGATTTATTTCACGTTTCCCAGAAAAATTAATAAACAAAAAGGAATTCTCTCTGATTGTTTGATGCGTGCTTCTGTCGCTAAAGCAATCAATTAATAACTAGGACAACCTACTAATGCAATATAGTGGCAACCTAGGTCATTCTCCCAAGGAGCAATATGTGGGTTTTCTCTAGAATTGAATTTAGGTGATAAAAAATGCAATAGAATGAACCTAAACTAAAATGCAAGACTCTACTACCTAAATGCAATGAAACTAACCTAAATGAATGCAAATGGAATTTTTGGGAGTTTTATGAAAGTGGAATTAAAATGCTAATAAAAAAGATCAAGAAAAAGTGAGACAAATAACAAAGGTTTAATTCAATTATGATGATGAAGGAGACAACTTAGGATTCACATGGATTTAGCTTTCTTAGCCATTTAATTTATTAGACCAAAGGGAGATTCATGAAAAATTGGAATTAATAAATTTAATCACCTAATCAAGACATGGGAAACCCTCAAGCTCAATAACATCTAATCCACTAGAAAACTCATAATAGAAAAATGGTGGTTAATTAAATCTATTAAAAACCAATCACAATTGTTTAAGATAGTTTTGGAAATTATGTTCACAATTGCCTAATTAAACAATTTGACAATTAATCACCTAATTAAACAATCAAGAGATTAAACCCAAATTGACAATTAAATTAATAATGAAAACTCGATTAATAATCTAATTGACAATCAAAGGTTTGCAAACAAAAATCCCAATAATCAATTAGAACAAATCAAATCCAAAATATCAATTCAATCCAAATAAAAATAAGTCTACAATCTAAAACTAGATTGTTCTCAATTAACACAACCCAAAATTATTTAAAACTAAACAATCTCAAGTCTTGAATCAAAAAGATAAAAGAAAGACACTCCCTTGTGGTCTTCAAATGTAAGCTCCTAGGCTCTAACTTCCTCCATGCTCCTCCCAAATTACCTCCCAAAATAACTCAAGCCTCCATGGAAGTTTTCTCTTCTTCACGCTTCAAGCAAGTCATGGGCATCTACCCAAGAATTTGAGAATTAATTGATATGATGCTTGGACTCTTCTCTGCGTGAATGGAAAGGTAGATTGAAGGAATGAATTGATGATTGATTAATGCCGTGGGACCCGCGTGGTGAAACGTTGGGAATTGATTGAATCAATCTCTCCTTGGTAGCGTCAGTGGCATCCAAGCAAGGAAATCTGCGTATCTCTTCGGCCTCCTCCCCAGCGTTGGTCCGTGTGTGTATCTGGCGGCCGTGTCTCAGCCTCGCGTCCTCTCCCCCATATGTGACGGCTAGGGTATTTTTAAGAAGGGAGGGGAGAGTTTTGGGTATTAATTTGGGCCTATTAAAATTCCAAAAGCCCAATAAAATTCCACCATTGGATTGTTTTTTTAGTTTTTAAGAAAAGTTCTGCACCGTAGGATCTTTCAATCTGCTTTTCCTTACTCTGCAAGAATCAAATAAAATCGTGATATATCATATATTTAAAAATATTTTCCAATCACAAGATATCAATCAAAATAATAATATATTAAGCTCAATAATATCATAATTAATTCAGATTTATATTATTTCCCAAAATCGGCTAATTATCCAAATATTATCTAATAAATCCAATTTAGCCTAAAAAAATCTCCAAAATAAATGAATAAGGTGGGATAAAATATACTAAAATTGTGATTTATCAACTCCCCCACACTTATCATTTGCACTCCTGGGCAAAACAAATCAAGACCAAGGGAGTATAACCAGACAAAATAAAACAAAACTTCAAAATTGAATGTTCCAATCACAAGTAAAAAGTAAACAAAAGCATTTCAACACCTCTTTTATCCAAATGATTTTCTCATGACTCAAGAAAACAAACTTCATGGCAATTTATTTGACAAAGGAATATCTAAGCTAGAAATCCCTCACCAAGGATATGTGTATGTCTCTCATCACTCAAAAGTGTATAGGCTTGTGTTTACACTCAAATCCACCCTATCCAGTACTCTTTCCATAGGCTTGACAAGGAACTAAGTTCTCCACCACTAGCAAAGCAAATGCAAACATAAATCCAAAGGACTTTTATTAGGTTGTAATGGAGCTAAGGCTAAGAAAGAAAGGGTATAGTGTTTGGAGAAACAAAGTTGAATATCCTAGAAGATGAAGAGAATGATGCAACAGGATGAAAGAAACCAAATCACACTTGAACTGGGTCATTACTTTTCCTTTCTCTTTTTTTTTTCTTTTCTTTTTCTCTTTTTTTTTTTTACTTTTTTTCTTTTTTTTTCGCAATTCTCTTGGGCTGTTATATATATGTCCTTGTGACACGAACCTGTATATTGGTGATACAAAGGCCCGATTACTCAAACATTTATAACTCAATAGCACCAAGATGCTACTAGTACACTCATAGCTCTTACTGGCCGTTTGACGCGAAGATCAACATTGGTGATGAAGACCCCCGGTTACTAAGCACAGCTTAAACCAGCGGAGCGGAATCTTATTGCCTTCTTTTTTTTTCCAAGATAACATATCATATTTTTCACAATGACCCAATTCCTAATTTTATACACGTTCTTCCATCCAAAATAGATATAATGCAATGCTCTTCAATTCCTAAGACATTCAAAAGGGTAGGATTTTTTTTTTTTTTTTTGCGGGGTGAGGAAAAAAAATAAAATATAGGCTCAAAGGGGCTAAACAAGGGTATATATGTATGAAAAGGATAGGCTGTTTGGCTTATCTGGCTAAAATGAAATGAATGCCTTTATCATCTTCATGTATACACATGCATAAAATGTGGCCTCAAATAAGATTCAAGTCAAGTTCTAGATCAAGTAAAGAGATAGGGGGTACACACTGGAAAAAAATGCATCAGGCTCAAAATCTCACTAGGTCTATATGATTGCTAGCCTAAATTCACCTAAGTCAAATCTATTGCCACTTAGTCTATTAACTCAAAGCATGATCAATTACTTTTCAAATCAAGAATGCATAATACTGAAGTTACTTAAAACTTGAAATTTTTTCTCAAAAAAAAAAAATTTCTTTCTTTTCTTGAAAACAAGGAACAAAAACCAAAGTAAAGTCCAAAATATTTTTCTTTTTCTCATTTTAAAAACAAAGAACAAGAACCAAGAGTAGGAGCAAAATCCCTCCCCCACACTTAAATCTTGCATTGTCCTCAATGCAAAAGATAAATCTAACAAACAAGAACAAGCAATGCAAGTAAAAGAGTAAGGAAGGAGTACGACCGGAATATCAAAAGATTGAATATCCAAATGAAGTAGCATATATGGCTCCTCTCCTTTATCTGGTTGTAAGTCACATGAAAGCACTAGTGGTGTTCGCTTCCAATGTTCAGCAATTATTTCCCTCTTTAAGATCCTCAGATAACACTTCAACTCAAGTATAGAAGGTGTCTGGATGGGAGGAAGCAATCCATGTACCTGCACAAAATCATACCACCAAGCAGTACCTTGTCCCATATGGATATGCTTAATAAAAAGGAACTTATCAAGAATTAGGGAAGATCCCAAAAGGAATTGATCAACAGAAAGTGGTGGAACTTCCAAACATTTTGAACAACCCACAAAATCAATATGACTCTCCTCAGTAAGAGTCAAGTTCTCTAAGGGATGAATCAAGTGATCACTCAAAATGGTCTCACCATGATTGTTCAAATCATCACTCAAGACAAATTCCACATGTGAAACATCATGATGCATTATGCTCTTACTATCTAAATGCTCATCCAAATCAAGGCTTCCCCCACACTTATCCTTAATAGAATCCCCATTAACAATAGTCATGTCAAGATCATGAGTAGTATCAATAGCCTCAATAGAGGTATTATTTTCATCGTTTAAAGCATCAGCATGATTAGTGTTAAGCAGGGTATCTTTAAAATCAATAGTGTCAGAGGGTTCAACAACAATCTCTTCATCAACCTCATTATCAAAATCAATGGAATTCATAGGACAAGAGGCATGGGAATAAGCATTAATGCATGAGTCACAAGATTCAACATGATTTAAATCAATGGAACAAGTCAATTCAGAAACCACATTAGTGCATGGATATTCAGCTAATGTATCAATTATCCCATCATTTGAAGTGGTAGAAGAAAAAGGGTATAGATCATTAGAAGGTGAAAGTATATTACCGCATGGAAATTTACTCCAAACTTCCAATTCTTTTCTCTTCAGATTGTTCATTGCATTGGACAACTGGTCAATCTGTTGTTGTCGTTGCATCAGGATTTCCATCATAGCATCCAACTTACTTTCTAATCTTGATGCCGCTTCTGGACTTAGTGAAGTTTGATTGACATATCCATGATTTGAGTAATCATGATATCCTGGATTATTAACATTTGAATATGCATCATATATCTGCTCAACATCATAGTCATAATGATAAGGCATAGGAGTGTAAGAAAAATTTCCATAAGGTGAAGCATTCCAAGCCATAATAGGATCAATTCAATTTTTTTTCCTTTTTTTTCTTAAAAAAAAACCAATCAAGTAATGCAAATAACAACTACCTAAGAAATCACCTAAAGACTTAAATCTAGAGACTAACCATTGCTCCCCGGCAACGGCGCCAAAATTGATGCGTGCTTCTGTCGCTAAAGCAATCAATTAATAACTAGGACAACCTACTAATGCAATATAGTGGCAACCTAGGTCATTCTCCCAAGGAGCAATATGTGGGTTTTCTCTAGAATTGAATTTAGGTGATAAAAAATGCAATAGAATGAACCTAAACTAAAATGCAAGACTCTACTACCTAAATGCAATGAAACTAACCTAAATGAATGCAAATGGAATTTTTGGGAGTTTTATGAAAGTGGAATTAAAATGCTAATAAAAAAGATCAAGAAAAAGTGAGACAAATAACAAAGGTTTAATTCAATTATGATGATGAAGGAGACAACTTAGGATTCACATGGATTTAGCTTTCTTAGCCATTTAATTTATTAGACCAAAGGGAGATTCATGAAAAATTGGAATTAATAAATTTAATCACCTAATCAAGACATGGGAAACCCTCAAGCTCAATAACATCTAATCCACTAGAAAACTCATAATAGAAAAATGGTGGTTAATTAAATCTATTAAAAACCAATCACAATTGTTTAAGATAGTTTTGGAAATTATGTTCACAATTGCCTAATTAAACAATTTGACAATTAATCACCTAATTAAACAATCAAGAGATTAAACCCAAATTGACAATTAAATTAATAATGAAAACTCGATTAATAATCTAATTGACAATCAAAGGTTTGCAAACAAAAATCCCAATAATCAATTAGAACAAATCAAATCCAAAATATCAATTCAATCCAAATAAAAATAAGTCTACAATCTAAAACTAGATTGTTCTCAATTAACACAACCCAAAATTATTTAAAACTAAACAATCTCAAGTCTTGAATCAAAAAGATAAAAGAAAGACACTCCCTTGTGGTCTTCAAATGTAAGCTCCTAGGCTCTAACTTCCTCCATGCTCCTCCCAAATTACCTCCCAAAATAACTCAAGCCTCCATGGAAGTTTTCTCTTCTTCACGCTTCAAGCAAGTCATGGGCATCTACCCAAGAATTTGAGAATTAATTGATATGATGCTTGGACTCTTCTCTGCGTGAATGGAAAGGTAGATTGAAGGAATGAATTGATGATTGATTAATGCCGTGGGACCCGCGTGGTGAAACGTTGGGAATTGATTGAATCAATCTCTCCTTGGTAGCGTCAGTGGCATCCAAGCAAGGAAATCTGCGTATCTCTTCGGCCTCCTCCCCAGCGTTGGTCCGTGTGTGTATCTGGCGGCCGTGTCTCAGCCTCGCGTCCTCTCCCCCATATGTGACGGCTAGGGTATTTTTAAGAAGGGAGGGGAGAGTTTTGGGTATTAATTTGGGCCTATTAAAATTCCAAAAGCCCAATAAAATTCCACCATTGGATTGTTTTTTAGTTTTTAAGAAAAGTTCTGCACCGTAGGATCTTTCAATCTGCTTTTCCTTACTCTGCAAGAATCAAATAAAATCGTGATATATCATATATTTAAAAATATTTTCCAATCACAAGATATCAATCAAAATAATAATATATTAAGCTCAATAATATCATAATTAATTCAGATTTATATTATTTCCCAAAATCGGCTAATTATCCAAATATTATCTAATAAATCCAATTTAGCCTAAAAAAATCTCCAAAATAAATGAATAAGGTGGGATAAAATATACTAAAATTGTGATTTATCATTGTTCTCTATAGTCCTGTGTTTTCTTCCTATTCCCTGTTTTGCAGCTCTACTGTGTATAGGTCCTTTTTTTTTTTTTTGATCGAAATCATCCGGTATCTGGGGGGTATGCTGGGTTCATTGCCCGCCCCCCAACTAATCCGGACCCCAACCGAGGAGCACTTACGCGGGCAGATCGGTACCGATGGGACAACCTCTTTGAGGCTGCGTTAATTATCGCGTCTGTCACCCCCCAGGATTCGAAACCTCGTCCTGAGGGATGCCGGCCGTAGACCTTTCCATCTCGACCGAGCGCCCATTGGTTATAGGTCCTTTTTTTAGGGGCAAATAAAGAGTCCGCCGAATACAAACAAATTGCTAATTGAAATGGTAAGCGGCATTTTCCTGATAAAGAAAATAACATAAATTCAAATTCCAAAAAGCAAATTTTGTTAGAAGAGATGAAAGCCTTCTATATTCTAATTATTGAAAGAGATTAGTCTCAAATTTAAATTAAAATAATTTGGAGATTCTCTTGAGAAATAAAAAAAATACCACCAAATAACACAAATAAAAATGAGACATATACCACTTTGGTCCTTTTAACAAATCCAATTTGAAAAAAAAAAATTGGTCCTTATTATAAGTCCACTTGGAGAGTAATTAATGACATAGTTACAAGTTTATCCCTATTAAATGTCATGAAAAATGAATTGATTCATTTTCAAAAGGGAGAAAGATGAGAGAGAGGGTTGAGAATACCGTTCATAAATGAAAATAAATTGGAAAAATACATCAATTTATGACATACTTAATAAGTTAACTAATTTTCTGATAAACCCATACCGTGTGAGTTCTCAAAATAAACTAGGTTTGAAAATGTAGCGTAGTAACTCAATTTAGGTCGTTCTTGTGAGGAGATTAATTTTCAAGTTTCTAAATAGTAAAGTGATAAATACCTTAAAGTTGTGAGAAATCATTTTGAAAAATTGTTTATAAAACTAATGAAGTAATCTAATTTGATTAAATATGTTTGTTTTTTCGGTTCTCAAGATAAAGAAGCAAAGGGAATCAAATTAACAATAATAACAAGTAAAATTCAATTAACTAGTATAATGATGAAATGAGATTCCTTTAAGTTGAGGTTTTAATCTCCCTTGCTTGCTGATGATAAGAATTCAATAATGTGAGTCAAGAGGATGGACCTAAGTTACCACTAGATTCATACTTACAATACTCATTTAATTCATTCTACTGAAGCAATTAAATGAATACCATCAAAAATTGACTTCTAATTACCATTGTATAATTAACTTCTAATTCTAGATTGTAATTACCATTACAAAAATTTAAAGTGTTTAGTTTAGTCATTTAAAATCCATCCAACCGAGTCGGAATAAACAACTCAACCTACTTCTAATATGAATCATACAAGGCTTAATTAATCAACTCCTAGCTCAACCACCAAGTTTATCCACTTGGCATAGATCAATCTAGATCATAACCACATACTTAACCAAGCCATGTAATTATGAACTAGAAAGAGAGCTTAAAGGAATTCCATTAAAGTTTAGAAGCTCAAACCATTACCCAATTTAAAAAAAATCACCAAAATTTAGCTACTAATATAGGAGAAAGAAGATGAAGCTTGATGAATGAAGGAGAAATCAGCCATAGAACAAAGGAAAAGCACCAATCAGCTCTTCAATTTAAGCACCGAACAACTCTTCCCCTCTTCAATAATCCATTCGGTCAGCTCTATTCAATAAATCAGCTGCATTTTGGGCCAAAAAAAAAAAAAAAAAAAATCAGCTGCATGCTTGTCTTCAATAGCCACCGAACAGCTTCTCATATGATCCGCCGAATGACCCCACGCTCCAATAAAATAGTTCCGCTCCTTCCTTAATCAATTCCATTTGATCAACAATTTCGGCTGCCTACCCTTTCTTTCAATTCGATCTCTTCTCCTTTCATTTCAGCTCTCTCCCTCCTCCTTCGGTCCTTCTAGCTAATTCAGTCCATTTCTTTTTTGTTTTTTTTTTTTCAATTCTTTTTCCTCTATTCCTCTTTTAGTAGAGTTGGAAATCAGGGCCGGCCCTAAAGGACTCGGGATCAGGAAAATTATAATTTTTCAAGGCCCGACCCAAGAGCATCAGGGCCAGGGCCGGCCCGCATGGCCTGGAAGTCCTTTTCACAATATTTAACTATTTTTCCTGCGTATTTTCTCCAGAGAGATATAATTAGTATATAACAATGATTAAAGTTCTAATTTAATACATAAATATTGTCAACATTAAGGTTTAAATAACATGTCTCTTGCAACAAATAAATACAGTTACTAATGTATAATCAAAGGTAAAATCATGTCCATAAATAACTCACACAAAAGGAAAAGTATAAGAAGGCAAGAAGCTAAATACTCTAACCTCTAAACAACATGAGTATGACGACTATCATTTTCACCTTCTTTGCCACTATCATCAATTTCAAGGATATCTGATTGTGTTTCACTTTGAGCATTAGGTTTAAGTAGTCAAATAATCACAACCTCCATCAAAGTTCATGCTCTATCAGGAAGAATAGTATATAATATGATTTTATTATAAATAGACAGAACAATATACTCAAAAATCATACTTAAAAATCACAATATGATTCAATTAGACAAAACAATATACTCAAAAATCATACTCTATACAATATGAGGACAGAGTGACATATAGATTCAATAAGGCAATTAAAAAATGTAACATAGTTCCTTTCTAAGCAAAAAATAAAAAAAAATAAACGGGCTTAAAGGGCCGGCCCGAGGCCCTCCAGGGCTGGCCCTTTTAAGCCCGAGGCCCTACAGGGTCGGCCCTTTTAGGCTCGACTTCCTTTTAAGGCTACAATTTGCAAGCCCGGCCCTTGAAGGGCCAGGGCCTAAAAGGGCCGGCCTGACGGACTCGGCCCGTTTTTCCGGCTCTATCTTTCAGTCAAGCCCTCTCAATTCGGTCCGGCTCTTTAATATTCCTTGTTTTTTTATTTCAGCCGCCACTTCAATACAACACCCATGTTCCCCACTTTTCCTTTACTTCTTCGATTGTGTTTAGGTTAAAAAGTGAGTTAAGATATGTTTGGATAAGAGGTAAAAATCTGTTTTGGCATTAGCTGCAAAATTACAACCATCAAACAAGGCTCTTACTAATTTAATCTCCTCTTAGAGGAAAAATGTGAAAATAAATTCTGCACTTGTGATGTTCCACTCTTGTCCTTCATTAAGCTCTAAAATGACATGTTTGACCTTGACCACTTTACAAAAATTGTGCCACATCATCACCTACAAAATTAGATTCACAAAGGTAAGATCTTTTACTCACAATTAAGAAATAATGGGAATAGCAAAAATTAATTTTAAAAATATAACAATTTAACCACTATAATTCCCAAATTATCCTTTTACTAAAATCTCACATTAACACTTGATTATGCCCAAAATATTCAATTAAGTCCCACAAACAACTAAGATTAATTAATAAAAATATATAAATATTGAGCTTTATCACTTTCTTTAATATGTAAGAATTAGGTAAATTGGACCTATAAAAAGGACTAGAGTAGTATAACACATGAATAAACTACTGCATATTTACAAATAAGTGTTGGTTTAATTGGAAGGAGTTTTGACCACATAAGTATAAGGTCATGTTTAATCTCTGTGAATGCAAAAACTCTTGTGAGAGAGCTATTCCTAATTAAATTTAACAGTATTAGAATATGACTTGGTTAGACAACCATATAAAAAAACTACTGCATGCTTCTAATTGAGGTCCAGCTACTTATTTTCGCCCAAACTCCTCTGTTGTACGGTTTAGGCCCAACTACAACTTGGGTTCTAACTTCCTTGCACTTGAAGTGGGTCTTAGGTCCATTTAAGCAGCCATCAAATTGAGCTGCCTACATTTACACCTTGCTATCTTCATTTTTCAAGTCTCCAAACTTTTGGCTAAAAGTCTTTTATTTTTTGCATCCTTATCCCAAAAAGTCATAAACCAACTGAAGTTCGATCTAGTGAAAAGAGCTAATTCTTCACAACATAGTGATTAGCAAACCAATATTTGAATCCTTGCTAAGAAAGATGCCTTAAATTTGGTACTCGATAATGTTTCGAATATGATGGTTTTTAATAAGAAGATATTTGTGTGATGTGTCAAAAAAGTCATAATCTCACTTCAGAAAAAATTTTAAATGAAACACTTAAGATTATATAAAAATAAATAAAATTAAACATAAAAAACTTTGGCAAATAAAAAAAGCATATGCTATACTGATCATGTAGAGGGAAGAAAAGGAGTGGTGTTTGCCCACATTTTTATGTATGTATATGCATGGTTACATTTGCTATTTTTTTTGTATTGCAAAGGCAAGCAAAGCTTGAAAAGTGTTAAGACCTATAAATTAGGCCGTACAAAATGATCCTGTGGTGGTGCACCACATTCCTGGGCAAAAAAAAAGGGTACAATCGGTAGGGGAAGACCCAATTTCGATGTAGTCCTGGCTGTTCATGTGAACCTGACCTGCCAGATAATCAACACAACGAATAATTTCCCTGTAAGAGTGGGAAATCTGCAAGTCCCAGTCCGAAAAAAATAAGAGATCTGGTGCCTAGGATAACATCATATAATGGGTGGGAAGTAGAACAATTAGACCATAATAGATGAATAGCTTGGAGGGAATCAGTGAACAGTTTGATTTTGGTTAAATCCATCTGCTTACATAGATGAAGACCTCTGTAGATTGTATGGATTTCTGCAGTAGGAATGTATGTCCTAACTTCTGTTGAAATCCACCTATCCATGTGCCATGCTGGTCACGAATAACACCTCCGCAGACGGCCTGTCCTCCATTGAGTACGGATCCATCAACGTCTATATGGACAAAATCTGGGTCCGGTGGTTCCCAGTGGACTACCCCTCTCTCTGGAACTTGAAATATCTAATGATGAAATCGTCCGCTCTCCACTCCTTCCGAGAAGTGATACAGGCATCTATGTACTATCTCTTGTGGCTTCTCAGCTACCCCTTCGAATGCTTGACTGCATCTGTTCTTCCATAGTAGCTAGCACGTTGTGCTGAATACTCGTTGTCATGACCATCTAGAGGTTCTCCTATTGCCTGGTGAGTACTGCATGTTCCATTGTAGCCATTCCTGCAAACAACCACTAAAAAACAGAATAGTATATGGGGTTAGTTAAAGTGGACCACACCCTCTGGGCTTGCTCACAATCTCTTAACACATGAAGAATGTTCTCCTCACTCTCACATTGAAAAGGGCAAGTGTTTGAAACATTTGGGTTATGTCTCACTCTTGTATCATTTGTTGGAAGCCTCTCATGGAATACTTGCCACATAAAGAGTTTGACTCTTTCAGGAATTCCCCAGTGCCATAAATACCGCCAGTGAGGTTGAGAACTGAGGTTTTGCTGATGATAGATCCTCTCATAAGCTGACTTCACACTAAAGTTACTGTCGGGAGCATTCCTCTAACAAATCACGTCATCACCGGTGCTCGTTGGGGGTGTCACCATCATTATCTTATCTACTACCTAAGTGGGAAGAAATGTTTCCCATTTGGCTCTATCCCAGGATCTCGTCTATGTTGTAAAGGAACAAACCTGAGCATCAATATCAAGAAGGAGTGTGTTCCTTTCAATGAAGTATTTTAGTGGCTTGTCAACCGGGCCCCAGCAGTCCTGCCAAGCAAAGGTGTTTCTTCCATTTCTAATATTTTTGCCAAGACCCCTCTCGAAATCCTTCCAAACTGCAACTATGTCACTCCACACAGCCGATTGATTGCGCCATCTCTGAACCTTCGACATCAAATCTGTTCCACATGAGTATTTCGCACGGAGACATCTCACCCATAAGGCTTCAGGTTTAGTGATTAGGCCCTAGCACAGTTTTATCAGGAAAGCTTTGTTTTGGCAATGTAGATCTTTTATCCCCAGGCCTCCATCACACTTCCTTCTCTTTAGAACATCCCATGCTAACAGATGTAGTTTCTTGGATTCATCATGCTGGTTCTAGAAGAAGTCTCGACTCAATTTTTCAATTGTAGATAGCACCCCCTTCGGAACAAGGGTTGATTGCATCTGATATTGTGGAATGGCAGATAGAACAGACTTGATGAGGACATTCCGCCCTACCATACTTAGATATCTCCCTTTCCAGCTAGTCAATTTTGAGCGAACCTTCTGGAGAATCGGAGCAAAAATCATGTTGACTATATGATTGTGAAGGATAGGAACTCTCAAATATTTCCCTAGGTCAGCCGTCAGACCAATCCCCATAGTTTGACTTAGCTCATACGCTTGGTTAAAGTGGACATTTCGAGAAACAAACATTTTAGATTTGTGCAAATTGATCCTATGACCAGAAACTCGACAAAATAACTCCATGACATTCTGAATCTCCTCCACTTGCTCAATTGATGCCTTACTAAAAAGAATCAAATCATCAGCAAAGAATAGGTGCGAAATCTGGGGGCTAGCAGCGTTCAGCCGCAAAGGGCGCCAGTTACCCATTTAAACTTCTTGGTGAATTAGCTGACCGAGTAATTCCATGCAGAGGACGAACAGATATGGGCTTAGAGGGTCTCCTCGCCTCACCCCCATAAAGGAGTGAAACTAGCTGATGTTACTCCATTCCAGATTATGCTCATTGAAGTGGCTGAGACACAGCACATAATCAACTTAACAAAATCAGCTCTCAGCCCTAAGCTGTAGAGAGTGAACTCTAAGAAATGCCGGTCAAGCCTGTCAAATGCCTTTTTCATATCAACTTTCACTGCTATGTAACCCTTTTTCCCCCTCTTGGTTCTCATGGAATCAATTGCCTCTTGAGCTAAGATGATGTTGTCCACGGCTTGCCTGCCTGCAATAAAGCTACACTGATTCTCTGCGACAAGATGGCTCATGATACTTTTAAAGCGGTTAGCAATTACTTTGCTAACAATTTTGTAGCTCACATTGCACAAGGAAATAGGTTTAAAGTCTTGCATAGATGTAGGCCGATCAATCTTTAGGATGAGAACAATGTTTGTTTGATTAATTTCATGAATGTCCTCTGGGTTTGCAAAGATACTAGCCACCAGATCACATATATGCTGCCCCACTGTATTCCATTGAGTTTGGAAAAAATGGGGATGTAAGCCATTTGGTCCTGAGGATTTAAAAGCTCCCATCTCAAACGCTACATTTTTTATCTCAACTGGGGATACAAGCCTCTGAAGGAGGTGTAGTTGCTGATCTTCTAAAGTTGGGAAGAACACCATCCAGGGAGAAAAGGGGGTTGATAAGTTATCCGCCAAGTAAAAATTCTGGAAATAATCAAGTGTCATACCTCTCAACTGTGCTTCATAGATACCCAATTCCCATTGCCGTCTTGTAAAGCTTCAATTTTACATCTTTTCCTCTTAGCCAATACATTGGCATGAAAGAATTTCGTATTTCGGTCACCCCCGCTCAGCCACTTGCATCTAGATTTCTGAAACCAGATCAATTATTCTTGAAAAGCGATTTTTTTATACATGCTCCAAAGCTTCTTTTCAATCTTGAAGAGGCCATTTTGACAACCCTGTTTATCCCTGGTGCGATCAATTCCTTCCAACTACGGATGATTTCTCTCTCTTTTTTTGCTACATTCCCGACCACTCTAACGTTCCACTTTGAAGTCTTTTTTACAAACTTTAGATGCCCCTGAAGCCAATTCTTTCCTTGCCAAGCTGCTTTGACCACATCACTGAAACCATCTTCAATACACCATGCTGCCTGGTAAAGGAAGTGATTTTCCTTTTTGCTGTGTGCATTATTATTTTTATTAGAAACAACAATCACTCGATGATCGGACTTGAATTTGAGGTTGTGATAAGCTTTGGCCTAGGGGCTTTGAATTTCCCAATCAAAGTTACAGAAGACCCAGTCCAGTCTTTCCTTCACCCCAGTTCTTTCCCAAGTAAATCTATCCCCCACGATCGGTACTTCAATAAGGTTGCAACAATCAATACAATTTTGGAAATCATTCATAGAGCTAAGAATGGGATCAGCTCCTCCTATTTTATCACTGGGGCTAAGGATGGCATTGAAGTCACCTAGAACCAACCATGGAGTGGACACCGTTTGATGCATAGCTGACAATGACAACCACAGATCATTTCTCTTTAAAGCACTAGTATCTCCATAAACAAAAGTGACAAGAGTGGGACTCAGACTATTATTAGCAGAGATATTACAGTGAAGGAGCTGCGTGTTTGAAGATACATATTCAAGATGGAACTCACAATTATTCCATAACACCCAAATACCGTCTGCGAACCCTGTGGCTTCAATTCTCAACCAGTCATTGAAACCCAATTTCCTCACAACTTTATCGGCTCTAACACCACTGATTCTTGGCTCAGTTAAATGAAACATTTAAGATTATATAAAAATAAATAAAATTAAACATAAAAAACTTTGGCAAATAAAAAAGGAGTGGTGTTTGCCCACATTTTTATTTATGTACATGCATGGTTACATCTGTTATTGAACTTCATTCAGCGCCACAACTTATATCATGCATGTTTCAAACCTTGGGGACAAAATGAATAACGTTTTCAAAATTAACCAAACAAAAGTGGAATTTTATTAATATGGCATGTATGATGTGTGAAACCTTAAATTAAAAATAAAAATGTCCACACCTATTGAACATGTTCACTTCTCAAATGTGTTCCCACATTGTCGCTTTCGTTTTTTGATAATCAATAGCTGTCGCCCCTGGGAAAAAAATTAAACAAAAGAAACTTGAAATTTTATATATTACAGAGAACGTGAAAGAATTAAAAATAAATGGTTAATATAATTTGTAGCCTCTCAAGTTTGTCTTCATTTTGGTTTTAATCCCTCAAATTTCAAACAAAAGGTTTTGGTCCTTTACCGGGTAAAATGGTCCAGATTTTTATTTAATGATAAAGACCAATGTTTTAAAGGGAATGAAACTTAAGGAATCAAAAGCTCTGGTTTGAAATTTGAGGGATCAAAGCCAAAATGAAAGGAAACTTGAGGGATCAAACATTATATTAACCCAAAAATAAAAGAAGACCACGACTAATTACCATTTCAATTTTTTTTTTTTTCAGTTGAAATTAAAGATTTGATTATAAAATTGATTCTCAAAATCTGGCATTCACCCCTCCCCAAGAGCCATGATGAAAGAAAAAAACTGAAATATACTTTTAGTTCTTTAAGTTTTATATGAGATATATTTTTGGTCTCTTAACTTTATAAAGTATACTTTTAGTATTATATTTCTAACACCGTTGATGTTACTAATGGAAAACATTGACGCAGTAAACTCAAGTGATGACTGCGCAGCTGACAAAACATATTTAAGTTTTAATTTTTTAATATAATATATTTATATTATTAAATTAAAATAAATCAACCAATCACGGCAAATAAAATCGAGGTTTTGATATTTAGATTATTAAACTAATATATTTAGGTTATTAAATTTTTTTTTAATACAATCGAATGCTTCATTACCTTTTAGATATTTTTCAATTTACACATATTTTAAATTTAATATTAGTAACATTTAATTACACAGTCATCACTTGAGTTTGATGCGTTAGCGTTTTCCATTAGTAACATTGACAGTGTTATAATTATAGGACCAAAAGTATATTATATAAAGTTAAGGAATCAAAATTATATTTTATGTAAACTTAAAGGACTAAAAATATACTTTAGTAAAAAATAAATGAAGGATGATGATAAACGAAGGGAACAGTGTCAATATATAATATTTACATTAACTAAAAAACTTTGTTATTTATGAGTCATAACATTAAACAACCAAAATTTCGGAGCGGAGGAAATGTTGTTTGACTTTTAAAACATTAGAAAAATATCACACCAAACTATCTAAGACTTTTCACATTATAATTATAATACTCTCTATTATTGCTGCTGCCAATGACCTGTGACTTGATGACCAATTATTTTATTGTTATAATTAATTAATATTTTTTTAATTGATGACAATCTTTTTATCCATTGTTAGAGAAGACAATTTATTAAACAATGTAAAATAAAATGATACGCACAAATTTGCTAGGCCTCTGCATCAAAAAATAAACTCAACAATAAATCTGAGGCTCAATACACCTGAAACTTAAAACAAAAAAAAAAATATTTTCTTTGAGTATATAAATCTATATGAAAAAAAATAGGATACATAGCTACATATTATTAGAGAACATAACGTAATGAATATAAAAAATTTCACCTAACTATTTTTATATATGTAATTCATTCATTGTAGCATCTCAAAGACAATTTTTTTTGGGCCGAAACCTCAAAAAAAATTATACAAATTAGGAGTTTAAAAGTGCGAAACATTAGGGGTAGATCGCAGTACAGACAGAAGACTTCGACATTTTACAATGAATGTCCTAATATATTTGTTGTTTTTGTTTGACAGATAGGTTATAGTCATCATGGGAGCATCTTTTTCCGCTGCAATAAGTACTGTCAAATAGATATCAAAATTTAATCATTAGTTAACTAATTGTGATATTTGACCCCTCATAAGATCCGCTACCGCACTGAAGCACAGATCTAAAATGCAATGATTTTGATAATTAATTGTGGCTCAGATAAAAATTTTAAAAAAAAGCCAAAAAATCATTATTGCAATATAAATATTGTGAAACTAATTAAAAAAGAGGAGCTTATCAGCACAGCAGTCAGCACCTTACATTCGTTTTTGTAAAGTAGGGAGATGACGAAAGAATGATGATTGCCTCGTGCATTTTTATATAAGAAATCATATTTTAGTACCATCAATTAATGCAAGTTTCCAACTCAATTGAATTGGTATTATTATTATTATTATTCATTTTTTGGGTTGCATTCATGAGCACTACAGGAACAGATATCCAAAGTTTGATTTTCATGTTAATTGATTGTCGCATCCCAAGCAAAAAAAATAAATAAAAGCAACTTGATAGTTCATAAATACAACAAATGTATAGTTGGCCAAAAAAAAAAAAAAAACTACGTACAACAAATGTTTCGGTGAGACAAGACCTTAAAAAAAAACTTCTGTGAACTTAAGTGTTTTCTCCTTTTTTAATTGAGAACTTAATTATAAAAAAATCTCTCAAGATCCAGTTTTTTGGTTGATTTAGCCGATTATGATGAAAGAAATGATAAAATAAGCGGATAGAGTTGTGTATTATTGTAGCACTTGAAAAATGAAAATTAATGAAAAGCAATTTTAACATATATTGATAAAATAAAAGTTAGTTAAGGTTGGATTTGATTAAAAATATAAGATTTCATTCCATTTTGTCTCCTATATTTTTATAATTTTTTTCCCAACGATGTACTCTCTCAACTCAAGTCCTTAAATGTTTGCATTTACTTTCCTTCCACTTGCTATCATCACTATCGTTAAATCAACTTCTAATGATTGAAATTTATCATTTTTTAATAAAAATCTTAAATAACAAAAATACATATATAAATTTAAACTATTAAAATTTAACCTAAAAAGTTCATGGGGACAAAAAGGTAAAAAAATAAAATATTTTAATACAAATCTATAAAATTAAAGCATTTAGATATAATTTTAATAGTTTGAGTTTTTTATATGCACTTTTTATTTAATATTATATTAATATTATTGTAAACTATTAAATCCCAATTATTGAAAGTTAACCCAATGGTGATATATTTGAATGCAAAGGTAGTATAGTTGTTGTGGCTTCTTTGGCACGATGATATATTCTTTTCGAGTGTTACTACTGATTGAAAGAGATCCTAACCAAATATATCTGAAACATACACAAAACCATTTTCTTCTCCTCCACCTAGCTACTATATCAGTTTTTTTGTTGACTTACAAAGCTACTCTTGGAGTCCTATTTAGGGGAGAGCAGTAAGCCCGTTACCCATAACCCAGCCCGCAACCCGATTTAATTGGGTCATTGTGAGCCCGCCCAAAATGAGCCCATGATGGGGCGGGTTGAAACCCGCCCATTTAAAACTTAAATGGGCGGGCTATGGGCACACCTTCGGGCTGCCCGTACCCGCCCATTTAGTTTTTTTTTTTTTTTTTTTTTTTTTTTTTTTTTTTAAATTAACCTTACCTGTCATGCGGATTGCCGACTACCCTCCCTCATTGGATACCATTCATACCACTCTTCACTCAATCAATCATCATTCGACCATTCCAATGCAATTACTAATACTTTAATTACTTTTTCATTTTTTTCACTCTTTTGACTAATCATTTTGTCTCTTTGTTAATTACTTATCACGCATGCAATCCTACTCACTCTCAATCTCTTAGTTTTTTAATTAGAAATTTAGAAGTTAGTCTCACACTCCTTCAACCACTCCTGGCTCCTGCATGCAATCCCACTCTCAGTAGTCTCATTCGCTCTCATCGTCCTTGAGTTCGTTCTCTCCAGCTGTTATTAGCATTTTGCAGATTCAGTCCTTTATTCAAGTGAGTGTCCGAGTTTTTTATCTCAACTTTGATCGATTCTTAATTTGTATTGTTTCATTTTTTTTATTGCATATTAGATTATTAATGGATATGTTTTTTCTTAATTTATTTTGCAGAAGAAGATTTAGCTTCTGGAGCTACACCCCATTCCTCAACTGAATCTGATGATGATGGTGAAAAATGAAGCATCAACTCATGAAGATATCAAATATTCAATGGAAGCATGTCATTTTGTTGATCTTTGAATTTGTAGTTGCATGTAATGTTTTAATTTAAAAGTTGGAGTTTAAACATCAAAATTCTGTTATGATAGTACTCACTACTTGTCTAAATTTGGATTCTTTTGTGTGAATTGTGAATATCATAATTTAGATTGATGGATTATGGATTTGAAATTAAGGCTTGCTGCATATCTATATTTCTTTTTCAAAAAAATAAGTAGGTCCAATCTAAATGGGTTACCCATAACCCGTGTTAACCCGCCCATTTATGTGCCAGCCCGTTTACACGGGTTTATATGGGTTGAGGTACGGGTTTGGGCTAGCCCATACCCGTCTAAAGTTAAATGGGCGGGCTATGGGTTTGACCATGGGCTGCCCAACCCGCCCATTACTCTCCCCTAGTCCTATTTATAAAGCATTTCAATCATTTTTCACGCATATTAAGAAAAACCTAAAGTTTCATTAACTCTGTGTAAAATTCAACAACTTTTAACTATAATCCTATTTAATATACATAATAAGTTAACACAATAATAAATAAAGAATTAAATTATACATTTACCTTAAAATTTTAATGAGATGTCTTATAAATAGGATAAAAAAAAAAAGCTTCCCTCCTTACCCTGTAAATAGGACCATAGGAGTATTTCCTTTTGGCATGTCAGGAATTATGGGTTTTCAAAAAGAAGAGTACAAATTTATTCATTGGCATGAAATTGGAACAAGAATGAAAAAGAGCGGGATGCAGTAATAGTAAGCTAGAATAATAGAAACATGACCATGATAGTGCCAAATACTATAGAAACATGCTTTAATTTCCTAAATCTCTATCTTCATCTCGTTTGGAATAGCTTATTTTTAAGCAATAAGTGCTTATAAATCGTGATTCACAGTATACTTAAGGGTCCGCCACTGGGTGAAGGCGTCGTTAAGATTGGAAAGCCATGAAATGGTGGATTCAGGGTTGGTTAACTTCTCACCGATGGCTTTAAATCTGATGAAGATAGGATCAGATGAGTGTAAATTTTCTTCATTGTCTAATGAAGATAAGTATTGTGTCATCAGAAATCTGGTAACGACGGTTGCCATGATGACAAGAATAACAAGTACAGAACTGGGCGCGTTCCGAATTGAAGCGGGTATTATATAAGAAGCCAATCAACCGAGCAAAGAAATAAAAAATCACTACAAAAAAATGTGATTTAGTAGCGGTTAAAAATGGATGTTAGTAGCGGTTTTAACTGCTACAAACAACATTAGTAACGGTTAGATAAACCGCTACTAAATCGTATGTTGCAAGCGATTTTGTAGCAGTTATACAAAACCACTACGCAAGGAACATAACCGCTACATACTTTATAGCGGTTACAAAAAACCGCTACAACATCCCTATGAACGAATTTTTTTTCAAAGATATTTGTAGCGGTTATATAACCGCTACGAATATAAAAAATCGAAATTTTGAAGGCAGGAAAAGAAAAATGACATTTTTTCAATTTCATAGCGGTTAAGAAACTGCTACTAATTTTGAATTTTTATGAAATTTGTAGCGGTTATAAAACCGCTACTAATTTCATGAAATTCAAATTTAGCGCCAAAAAATTTAATTTGAGTTTAAAAAGGCGCGTTTGTTAGTAGCGGCTTAATAACCGCTACAAATATTTAAATTTTTTTTAAAAAATATGCAATCATTTGTTTCTGTTCTTTTAATATTAAATTAATTAGTTTCTTTTTTTATTAGTTTATCTAATTTAATTAGCTTATTAATAAATTAAAAGGATAAATTTAATTTAATTGGATTAGTATAAAAATTATATTAATAATATTATTAAGGATACGTAGGTAATAAGGAATTATTATGTTGTCTAATATAATGTAATTGTGTATGAAAAATAGATGAAAATGAGATACAGTTCTAATATATCTGAAAAAAAAATGGTGAGAATAAATTTTATATAAAGGAAAGAAGTATTGTAAAAAGAATAAAAAAACTTGTTACCATATGTGGTCGTATTATTCAGCTCCTCTACTCATACAAAAGAAATTGTAAATAAGAGAAAATGAAAGAAAGGTAAGGTGAAAAGAAATTGGAGAGCGTTTGAAATGAGTTGTGGTAAGGGTATTTACAGGGATCCACGTACTATTTGTAGCGGTTAATGTGTCGATTTTGTAGCGGTTTTTATTTAGTAGCGATTATTGTTACTTTTGTAGCAGTTTAATAACCGCTACAAATATTATTTTATTTTATTTTAATTTTTTTTAAATTTTAGTTTTAAATTTTTTTCCAGTTTTTTTAAAGAGAAAAACATAATTTGAATTTGATCACTCATCGTCGCCATCCCTACATAAATTATGTAGAAAAATTATTGTTATGGATGTTTTATTAAATTTAAAAAATTTAATTTAAATGACGTGGACTTAAAAAAACTCACCGCAGTAGAGGTAAATTGTCATCACCTTCAAGGAAGTAGTTTTCAAAATCGGCTGGCTGAAATGGTTTACTCTCGTAGGCGATGTTATCGCTTTCACCCATGTCGTAAAGGTCTCGTGGTTTTAGATGAACGACCATGTGCCAATCCTTGTGCCTCTCGTCCTCGACATAATAAACCTGATGTGCCTCTGAAGCTAGAATATACGGCTCATCATCTTGATAAATACCAGTATGAATCGGCCATGAGAAATTGACTGATGTGATCCCTAAGTCGTCAGTTGTCAGTCCCTGAGAAGTAGTGGTATTTGCCCACAAACACTTGAACAGCGTCACGGTGAAACGGCCTTGATAATTAAGTTCGACCACAACAAGAAGCTTGCCATAGTAAGGGACGGCTTCGAACTGCATGTTGGCGTCACTGCTGCTCGCATAACTCCTTGTCCCAAATGTGCCATAAACACCCGAATTTTGAGTTTGTAATCCTTGATCCCGTGAAACCGTGCAAAACTTAAAACCATTGACATTGTATGCTGTAAACCTTTTTGCATGATCAAGAGGGCTGATTGCGAGAGCTCTGAAATCTGGTGAGTGTGGGTTGTGGTCATTTAGTATTCTGCGCGCAAACCAACTCGGGAATTCTCTGTGGACCCTCCTATCAACTTCTGAGGATGTTTGTGTACGGATCCTAAGTTGACGCTTCACATGACTTCTGAATTCTCTACAATTAATAATGGAAAGACGATAGTGAAATGAAAGTGAGAAATGTTACGAAAGATATAGATCGAATAACATGTGAGTGTACAATTCTTACCATATGAAAGGTTCAACTTGAGTGCAATTAATCAAGACATGTCTATGTGCTTGCAACTTCTCAGTTGTCGTTAGTTTGAAGTTCTCAGTTGCTCCAACTGATTTACCAACATGAGGGATAAATTCTCCTGATGTCGGCGCGGGATCAGGACAATCGTCAACACGAGGTGGGCGGTTGAAAGCCGTCTCAAGATCATCAAAGTACCTTGAGCAAAAATATAGCACCTCATCCCCTATATAGCCTTCAGCTATAGAACCTTCTGGCCACGCCTTATTCCTTACGTAAGATTTTAATTTCCCAAGGAACCTATGAAGTATAGATGAGAAAATTGATATAAAATGTTGAAAAGGACGACTAGCAAACATTAAATACGGAGAATAAAGCATATATTTAAAATGAGTACCTCTCAATCGGATACATCCAACGATATTGTACTGGTCCAGCGAGCTTTGTTTCATGAACGAGGTGGACTGTAAGGTGAACCATCACAGTAAAAAAGGATGAAGAAAAGATCATCTCCAAATGACAAAGCGTAAGAATAATTTTGGACTGCAGTTGATCGAGCTCCTCAACGATTAAAACCTTAGAACACAACTTCTGAAAGAAAGAACAAAGTTCCACCAAAATGATGGAAACATCAGGAGGAAGTGTATTCTTTATAGTTAGAGGGAGTAACTGCCGCATAAGAACATGTGGGTCATGACTCTTCAGGCTAGCAACCTTTCGAGCTTGCAAGTCAACACATCGAGAAATGTTGCTTGAATACCCATCAGGAACTTTTAATTTTTTCAACGTCACGAAGAAGACTTCCTTGTTTGGTTTTGTGAGGGTAAACTTTTCCGATTGAAATCTGTCATGCTCATCTGGCCAAGCGTCTTTACGAATTCATATGTCGCGTAAGTCTTTCCTTGCTTGAAGGTGATCTTTTGTCTTTTCAGGTTCGTTAAGCAGCGTATACAGCACATTGACGCAAACATTCTTTTCAATGTGCATTACATCAAGACTGTGGCGAAGTAAATTAGATCTCCAATATGGAAGAGTGAATAAAATACTTATCTTCTTCCACTGCTGAGGCGCCGAAGTCCTGCGCGTCTTTTGGCGAGTTTGTGCTAAATCGTCGCTTTTTCCAAACTCGAAGTCAACATGCTCAAGTTGCTGTAAGATATCTGTACTGGACAAAGTCTGAGGAGATCCTCTTTTTTCTGGTTTCCCATTGAAGCGATTCCATTGCAATTTGAACTTATGCGCTCCATCGAGAAACCTCCGATGCCCCATAAAGCACTACTTTCAGTTGTGGGGAAGGCGCACTGCGTCAGAGTCAAAATTGCAAGCTAGACACGCCGACCCAGTATGCACATTCCAACCAGATAATGTGCCAAGGCCAGGAAAGTCACTAATCGTCCACATCAAGGCTGCACGCAAGTTGAACAAAGTCTTGCCGTAAACGTCGTACGCCTCCAAGCCGACATTCTACAGGTCAAGCAATTCCGCAATAAGCGGTTGGAGATACACATCGATGTCATTGCCCAATGTCTTTTTGCTTGGAATGATCATAGACATAATGAAGAGCTTTGTTTCATACACATCCAGGGGGTAAGTTGTAGGGAACTAAGACTACCGGCCAAATACTGTATCTTGTGCTAAGATTCCTGAAAGGATTGAAACCGTCGGTCGCCAACGCAAGCCGAATATTTCTGGGGTCAGTCGCAAAATCTAAAAAGTCGTTGTCAAACGTTTTCCAAGCAGCTGCATCCCAAGGATGTCTTAATTTACCGTCTTCGTTGTTATCAACGGTATGCCACCTCATGTGCTCCGCAGTTTTAGGCGACATAAATAATCTTTGTAGATGAGGTTTCAAAGGGAAGTACCTGAGAATCTTTGCAGGTTTCTTCTTCTGCTTTTTCCCTTTTCGAATTGTCTTGTACCTCGATGTGTGACATCTCTTACAAGTCTCCCTGCTGGAATCGTCCCCCCAATACAACATACAATCATTTGGGCATGCATCAATCTTTTGATAATTCAACCCCAACCTGTTGATAATCTTCTTGGCCTCGTAGAACGTTGTGGGAATCTCAGTGTTAGGGAATGCATCTTGTAATAAGTCGAGCAACATCGACATTCCCTTATCTGTGATCCCACACTCCCTTATCTGTGATCTCACACAAGCACTAGATATGATACAATTTGATCAAGAAAGATAATTTAGAATATTTGTGATAACCTTGATATAAAGGACGATCTGCTTCATCTATCAAGCTGAAAAATCCCGAGCTGCTTCATTCCTCATAAAAGCCGCCTCAGAACCGTGCACTTCTTCGTTGAAGTTGTCGCCTTGAAATCCAAACGCATTACGTACATCATCTTTCACAGGATCATCTTCATCTACTTGAACGCCTACTTGAGAACTTCGAGGAAGAGCATCGTCATATCTAATGCCAGCCTTCTCACCATGAATTGCCCAGAACGTATAGTCCTCAGGGAAAGACTTCACAAGCAAATGTTCCTTCACAACATTTCGTGCATGCCACTTCTTGAACTTGCATTTCCGACACGGAAAGACGATCTTGCCGTTACAGCTGGCGTTAGTGAATGAGAAATCTAAGAAACTGTTTAATCCGTACAAATATTCAGGAGAATTGCGTGGCAACCTGATCCATGATTTATCCATAGCTACTAGTGAGAGAGAATTAAGAAAGTATAGAGAAGAAGATGAGTGAGAAGAGAATGACGAATGCCAAGAACCTTATATTCTGAAATTCCAACGTTTATAATTTTGTAGCGGTTCTTAAACTGCTACACTAACCGCTACAATTATAAAATATTAGTAGCGGTTATATATATAAAACCGCTACTAATTTTCAAGTCGTTACACATTGGTGGGAAATTCAAAATATACATGTTGAGTATTTGTAGCGGTTATATGTATACAATCACTACTAACATTAAAGCCGTTGGACATCAAATTTAAAAATAATTTTTAATTTGTAGCGGTTATACATAACATAACCGCTATAAATGTGCACAAAGGCGGCAAATTTCAAAATTCAAATGATGAGTATTTATAGCAGTTTTTATTGTAAGACTGCTACAACCATATACATATTTGTAGCGGTTTCTATTGTAGAACCGCTACAAAAATATATACTGTTGTAGCGGTTTCTATTGTAAAACCGCTACAAAAATATATATTATTGTAGCGGTTTTTCTTGTAGAACCGCTACAACTATATATATTTGTAGCGGTTTTTATTTAAAACCGCTACAAATATATATATGCATTATTTTTTTTAATTTAGAAATATAAATAATATTGTTGCAATTAATTCATAAATTCAACAACACGGTCTAATAATATAAATATAATTATATTAAACACAATAAGAATTTAAGTTCTGAAATACAAACTCATATATATATTTACAAATGTTTCAACAACAAATAAAAAAAGATGTCCTAAACTAAGTAGCTGGGGGCTGATCATCTGGTGTTCCCTCAGGTGGGGCTCCCTCAGGTGCTGCTGGATCGGGCTGCTGCGCAGAGTGAACCGCACCATCATCATTAGCAGGAGCAGGAGCAGGAGGAGGAGGAGTAGTAGTTTGGACGACGTATCGAGTGACAGGGGGAACCTGTGGATGCTGCTCGTCCGGGAACAGGCGACTCCATGATCGCTCGAGCATGTTATTCGCGATATCACGCCACTACGTCTGCTGAGTGTAGATCATATCAGCCTGCAGCTGCATCTGCTGTAGATGCAGCTGGTGCATCTGCTACTACTGCTGTGCCATCTGCTGCTCCAAATCTGACCGCAACTGGTCAATAGACTCGTCCCTCGGAAGTCTGACCCCTCTAGAGCTGCCAGCCTTAGAGCGGCGCTCCTGCCGTAGACCATGCTAGGTCTGACGCCTATCCCCATCCCCCGTACGCGTTCGGGGTGCTCATCCTGAGCCAGACTCGCCTTCAAAGGAGCCGTCGGGTCCACTGACCCCAAGTGGCAGGAATATTATAGCGGTTTTTGTTTATTATCCGCTACAAGTTTTAGCAGGGATTTCGCGCCAAATTTGTAGCAGTTTTTTCTACCTAACTGCTACAAAAAACACTGCTAATCTGTCGCACCACTTGGCGCGTAGCTTGCTCTACAATTTTGTAGCGGTTTTTTCTACCTAACTGCTACAAAAAACGCTGATAATCTGTCGCACCACTTGGCGCGTAGCTTGCCGCTATAATTTTGTAGCGGTTTAGCTTAAAACCGCTACAAATACTGTAATTTGTAGCGGTTTGATATAACCGCTACAATTGCACCGCTACAAAATACCATTTTTTTTTGTAGTGGTTGAAGTATTAGGCTTGTTGGTAGTTAAAAACATAGTTGGATTTTTGTTGTTTTTGGCACATATTTCAGTCAGGAGCAAAACTAGGTGAGGGACTTTGATTTTGGTATTTTTGAGCTTTTCATTGGATTCTTCATGAAAAATTGTGTAGGAATAGGCTTTGATTATAATTTTTGGAAGACTGGTTAAAAAGCTCAAATACTGGAAACTTAGTTCACTAAGCTGTCAATGTGCATTTTTGTCTGGCAGTTTTATGGTGGTGAAAATTTCATTGTTCAAACTTCATCTGATGATGATGAGACTTTTTAGAATTAAATTTCGCTTAAAGATCTTTAATTTTATAGGTATTATAGAGGATTTAGATAAGTACACTATGAGTTATGAGTGTTTGAAGTTAGACTATTAAATCTAGTCAGATTTTATGGCAGCAGGGAAAAAGGAAAACTAGGAAGAGTGTGTGGTCAGGTGGATGCTGGAAGTATTTTTCCCTTAAAATAAATTTAATAAATGACGCATAGGATTTGGAATCACCTTAATTGGATTTTCCTAGCTCAATGTATGAATTTTCAAAGATTAATGAAAATTCTACCAGCTTTTTGGTAATTATGCGAAAATTTAAAGTAAAGTATTTTTGTAATAGAATTGGACCTTTAAGGGTTAAGTAAAGCATTTGGGGTTAACTTGGGCCCATTAGCTACATATTGGGTCTAATGTAGTAACCCTAATGATAACCAACATAAGAGAATGATTTATGAAAGAATTGGACTAAGTAATAACTCATCGCCCATAAATTATAATTTATAGGAGTTGAAATTTGCCCTGGACACCCGAAGCACGTCAATTGAGGTCAAGATTTGAAAAAATTGTCAGATAGTAACTTATCCCTCATATACTATGTGATATGTTATATGTATGCTTGTACTATCATGAATTTAAAGCATTCAAATAAGAAGGGCTCAGGCCCAGTAGAATTTCCTAGCACTATGGCAAGGGACGAAAGTCCTTGAACTACTTGATCTTTATGCTTACTGCATAACGTGAATTGGTAACTTTATACTTTCCACATATTGTGAATTTATCTTTAAATGTTGAATATGCTTATTATATTGAAACTATGGTTGACATGGCATGTTTTATGTATGCATCTTATTTGAATGATATCTATTACTACTGAGATTCATTGAATCTCACCCTATTTTCCAAAAACCAATTTTCAACTTAGGCAGGTAGTTCTCAGGCAAGAAGGTAATCACGGGTGAATGAACTGAAGGACTTAGAATTTAATTTTCTCGTTGGTTATTTATTTTGGAAATTGTACTTAATTTGTAACTAAGTGAAGTCAGTCCTATACTTGCAAGTCAGTAGACATGTAAATAAGCGACTGTACATAAGCAAACGCATAGGGACATCCGAACCAGTAGTGGACAACCGTCCATTTAGGGCCGTTAATCAATCATAGTAGTTTGGGTTCCAGTAGAGAACGTATTGGTAAAAACTCTGATATAAAGAAATAAACATAAAACGGATGGCTTAAAATGAATCGTAAAATAATATGAGATCAAATCTGAAAACAATTTTCAAAAAAATTTTTGAAAATCCACTCAAGTACTGCTCCACACTCTGCTTGAAGTTGGGACTTCCGCTATTTACAAAAGATTTCCGATCTCCCTTTTTAAAGATATTACTGTACTTAAGCCATCCATACGCTTTGAAAACGAGGGTTTTACATTAGAAGAGATTAAAACTCTCTATATTTTAAGCCTCAAAATAGTCTCAAGTCTAAATTGAAGTGATTTGGAGGTACTCTTGAGAAATAAAAAATACCACCAAATAACATAAATAAAAGTAAAGACATATACCGCTTTGGTCCTTTTTATAAGTCTAGTTTGAAAAAAAAAATGATCCTTATTATATATCCACTTAGAGAATAATTAACGACATGGTTACAAGTTTGCCCCATTAAATGTCATGAAAAATGAATTAATTCATTTTCAAAAGAGAGAATGATGAGAGAGAGAGAGAGAGGGGATTGAGCATATCATTCATAAATGAGTGTAAATTGGGAAAATGCATCAATTTAGAACACATTTAACAAGTTAACTAACTTTCCTTGGTATATGAGAATTATATAAATTAAAAGTATAAAAAGAACCAGAGTGGTATAACACATGAATAAACCATTGCATACTTACCGATAAGCGTTGGTCTAATTGAAAGGAGTTTTAGCCACTTAAGTAAAAAGTCTCACGTTTGTGATAGGAGCAAAATATAGAGCTTAAGACTTCACAAATGTACGAGCCGTATTAAGTAATAAAGAGTGAATAAGATATCGCTCCCTCTAGGACTTGGTACCAACAATCTAGTTGAGCAATGACTTTACACTTTTGCTTAAGTTAAATCAACACAATTTGAATAGAAAGTAGGAATAAAAGCTAACTAAAAAAAGGAAAAGAAAATGAAATCTAACTATGTTTTAGGCCAAGGGCGATTCTAGATTTTTAGTGGTGACTTAGATTATTATAGCTTTGATTACTTCTTAGTATCTAATTTATCCTCTTAATTGCATTTAAAGTTATATTTGCTAGTCTAGGTCTCTTATTTATCTAAGAGTGTCTTTTGATCCACTAAAAGGTATGCCAACTATGTTAATCCCTAATGTCTTAGGTGATTAGTACTTAATTGGATTAATTTAAGTGCAAGCCTAATGAGACTATGTAGGGCTGATAGATATATGTTTATCCTACAAGCAAATTAAGTCCAAAAACCTAATCCTACATGATTCAATTGAAGGTCTATTCTAAATTCCCTATGTCTAGACCTTTTAGAATACCTAAATAGTCCCAATCAGATTCCTCTTTGATGCTACTAAATTTTAAATATGCACCGCAAGTGTACGGGTCGTAGAATAGTATAGTAGCAAATCAAGGTCATCCCACAGAGATCCAAGGTAATAGATAATTAGGCATTAAAATTCCCATTTTCATTTAAGTTGAACAATCAAAGGAAGAGATTGAAAGACAATTTAAACAAATGCAAAAGAAATAAATCTAATGATTTAAAGATTTCAATTGATAAAAACAACCTAGAGTGGCTAATCCCTTCTTTAAGTTTTAGAGCATGTATTTACCCAATTAAAAGCACTTAATGTTAAATTGTTAATCTAGAGTATTAATGGATATAAATATCTTCCAATCACTTATACCCCTATCTCAAGTTAAAATTGTTATTCCTAACTAATTTACTCAAGAGGCAATAAATGTCCAAATTCACTCTAATATGATTATATGGGTCCAATAGGTATATTCCTATCCTATTGACAAATTAGAATAAATTCTAATCCCACATTACTTAATCCTATGGTCCAATTAAGATCCCTCTCCCAAGGATAATCTAAATTCCCCAAGTTCATATTTAGTGGTGATCAAGCACAAAATAGATAAATTAATACAAGATTAAGTAAACAAAAATTAACACCAAACACAATTAAATGGTTTATACATACTCATATCCTTAAATTAGTTCATAACTATTCTAGGTTCAAAGAGTCTAGCCACACATGTTTGAAATAAATCCCATTACAGCAAAATTGAATTCAGAGCTCCAATTCATATGGAAAGGAAAACAACCACAGTAATAGGGAATTGAAGGCCAGAATCAGTCACGGTGAACATAGCATAGGTGGAAGGAAACCAAAGCTCACTCCACGCTGAACCCAAAGCTCTACCAGTCGCTGCTCTGTGCTTCTTTTCTGTGCAGCCACCCAAGTCCAGAAACGAAGCTCTGGTTCGCTCCCAATCCTCGCTGCTACTCCTCTACTTTCGCTGAACGGCTGTCTCCTCCCTTCTCTTCGCTGGTTCTGATTTTCCTTTTCTGTTCGATGATGAAGATGAATTGTAAATCTCCCTCAGTCAAATCTTGCGGTTGCTGCTCTCCTTCCCGTGGCTCTCTTTTTTCTTTACTTTCTTCTAGGTCTTCTTTTTTCTCTCCGCTGCTCCCTTCGCTCCAGATGATGAAAAGAAAAAAAAATATCTCGCAGTCAATTCTTGCGGCTGTGCTGAATCTGTTTTTTTTTTTTTTTTTCCCAATTAGGTTCTCACATCCCACTTCTATATTGGTCCTCTCCTTCATATCTTAAGTTAGAATTAGAAGCTCAAGCTCAAATATACATATTCTTGATGGTCTTATTAAATAAAGCCAAAATGAGAACATATAAAATAAAATAAGATAAAATAAAAACAACTAAATCTTTTTTTTAGAAACTTTATCTTATTTAAATTAATTATTTTTATCCTAAATATTTACAATCTAAATCCCACAAATAATTCATCACTTTGATTTGATCTTTTTCATAATAAAATCAATCTTCTAAAATTTCATAGATAACTCTCCAATTAGCTTCAAAATATTCTTTAAATGTAAAAAATATGGAGAGTTATCACTCTTGTTTCAGGATAATCAAGCACACAATTAAATCAACAAATATAATATTAAAGCAATTATTGACAACAATTATCATCCACTAATCCATAATCAAACTAAATAATCCTAAACCAAGGGTTTAACTACATAAACTGAACATTGTCATGATCAAAATAGTATTTAACCAAAGACGAAATAAAAAGACAAAATAAAGAAGGGAAAGGAAAGAAGAAACAAAAACTCAATGCTAAATTTTCATTTGTGTTGTCGATCTTCTGCATCTCCAAATTTTAATCTCCCTCCATTAAAGCTCTTGTCTTGCTGTCACCAACTAGGAAAATAGAACACGCCTCCCTCTTGCTACTCCTAGCATATATATAGGTATATATTGCCTCCTTGCATGTGTGTCTATAACAATATCTTGATTTATCTTTTTCTTTTTATCGATTATCTTATAATATAGATATATTATATTGATGTTTTGTTCTCACTTGAATCTTATAATATCCCTTGTAAAATAAATTAAGATATGAGTATATTTTATATTAAAATATCCTTTTATCCTATAATTAATTAAAAGATAGAAAAATATATAAAATATAATTAAATAAGTATAAAATATTAATAAATTTAATTAGTTTGAATCTATGTGAATACAAAAAAAATCTTTTGAGAGACCTACCCCTAATTGAATATGATAATATTAGAATATGATCTATTAGTCAGATAACCATGTAAAAAAAACGCACTGTGTAAACCCCCTTTTTCTTTGGTAATTTTAGATATTATTATCAAAGTACTTTACTTTTCTACTTTTAGCTCATGGGCCTTCTATATAATCATCGGATTCCAGTCCCATTAACGTGTTAGGCAATTTTCATTTCGTTGCATACAACAAGTCAGTTATAATTATTACTATACATACAAGTTCTACTATTGTGATGTTTAAACACACACACACAGATATATATATATATATATATATATATATATATATATATATATATATATATATATATATATATATATATATATATATATATATATATATATATATATATAAGATATGCAGCCACACTAGGCTACCCAAACTGTCTTAAGTAATAAAACCCAGTTACAAATAATTAACAAAAATTCTTAAATTCCTTTATCTCTGCCTTCTCACTAATCCGAACTTACCTCTTAACCCTTTGAGCTGCTGGCCTTAGCTATATGTTATTTATTGGAAAGGGGTGAGATTTTCGAAAATCTCAGTAGCAACAATCATTTAATCATATAAAATGCAATATTTCAAATCATGTAACAGAAACCATCTCATGACAAATAAAATCACCATAGCATTCAACAAGATAACATGCAGCATCATATCAAACACAAGACCACTGGCCCCACACCAAAGCGATTGATCTCATAGTCTTACTATCACACGGATGTCCGCCCGTCATATTCTGAATGCCCATATCATAAACATGGTAAAATATACATGTAGAGCATCGCATAGTATATGAGAGAAAGAGTTACTACCTGATTGCCTTTCCTGCAATCTACCTTTCCAAACTAGCTTCTTCTCAAGGCTCGGGCAAATATTATGATTGAATTATTGTTCCAAAAATCCAAAAATCACCGTCTTTCATCTCTGGAACTGATTTTTTCCCACCGCTTATATAGAATTTGGGGAAATCTAATTGGGATATAATTTTGGAGGGATTTTTCCACAACTTGGAGAGGATTTGACATAGATTTCAAATCATAAAAAATAAAAGGGCATCGAGCGTCTTCTTGTGGAAAAAATTTTTTTTTTCGTGACCTTCAAACAAAGACCTGAAAAAAAAAGAGCCAACACCATCAAGAAGCAGCGCTTCCCTCCTTCTCTAATATGTTCCTTCCACCTTAGTTCCATGGATTCTTGGTGTCTTCAAGGAGTTGTGGTTGTGATAAACTCTATGTGAGGCTAAATTCTTTCATGCTTCTTGAGGATGGAAGATGGGTTTGAGCTCTAAATATACACTCAGGGGAGTTATTTGTTTTAATATTTTCATTTAACTATGTAACGGATTTTCTGAGTTAGGATTTTATATTATGTGGTTAATTTACTGACATTGCGAGTTGTTTATCTTAGTTTGGATTGAACAATTGTGATTTGGATTGGATTGTGTGGTTTGAGATTTATATTTATATATTCCCTTTTCAATTTAACGTGGTTATGCTATTCTTTCATAGTTTAAATGAGTATTATGACTACTTTGATCTTGTTTGAATATCTCAATTGAGTGTTCATTGTATAGAGGTATAAGTTGCATAAATCCAATTCTAAATTGCACACTAAGTGGTATTTAATAGTATTTTAAGAAGTAATTATTTAGCTAGAGTTCTAGGGGTAATCACTATTTAATATCACTAGACTTAGCGAGTTGTTAAGGTTTAATTTTTGACTTATTGAGTAATTTAACTCCCTAATCATTTTGAGCAAAGATAACCTATATTCGATTTTTCCAAGAAGCATTCATCATCAATTTATTTAAATCAAAATTTCATTAATTATCTCAACAAATTCTCAAAAACCCAAAAAAAATAGTAGTCTAGGTTATTTTCCATTATGGAAAAAAAAATCAATTTCAAACCAATCTTAATGTTTTTGTCACTTAGTTTAGTTTAGAAATTAAATAAAAGGCTCATTAAGAGAACAAGACTTGAGTTCTAGATATTAATCTAGAATATTAATATATGTAAATATCACCTACATTGCTCTGGGGAGAGAAAATACAGGTGTATATATCACACCTTGTAAGTTTAGGCTATCAATTAAATGGACCCAGAGGAGGAGTGAGCTCGTGCACACAACAATGGTCCACCAGGAGGCAAACACAATGAAATTCAGGCAATTCCCCCTGTACACGAGTTAAATATGGACTAGGCACTTTTTATCAAAATAATTTTTGATAAAATCTAAAATTTATTTTGTGAAAATAGGTTACCCATATTTTGAAGCTTTTGAATTTGTGATCTTGAATTTTAGTTACAGGGGCTGTAAATCAAATTTTATTTTTGTTTTGACCGGTTATCTTCTCCAACATTTAAATTTGATTTCATTGCCTCTCAACATTCAGAAACTGAAGTCTTCATTGCTTCTCAATGTTCAAAATGGAAGATCTTATTACACCTAACATTTGTAACCGGAGATAAAATTGTCATAAACGAGTTTGGTGGTCTTAAATTTTCGCCCAATGGGTGCCTTGGCTTACTGCCCATAAAAGGCAGAGTCTGTAGAGGTTCAAGGCACCTTGCTCTAAAATCTCAAGCACTATCTTCCTCCTTTGAATTCTCTTTTCACTTTTATATTTTCCGCTTGCTGGTTGCTCTTTTATTTTGCTATTTTGTTTACCCTGTATTTGTAGGAAGAAACCGTTTTATCTTGGGGTGTGCCGCTTCCTATCAACCGGTAGTTGCAGAATAGATCTTAAGAACATAATTCTTAGAAGTGACTGGAATTGCATACTGTATTTGCAAGAACTACAATAACACTCAGCAGCTTACATCAATTTCTTGCATTTAAATTAAGGACTGGGTTTTAACATTGGCTCTCAAAATCAGGCATTTTTATTTTTATAATATGAATTTTTTGACCATCTGCTAACAATTTAAAAATATAACGAAGAGTATTGTTTTTATAGTATGATGAATTTTCTTCCCTCAAAGGAGCTTTTTTTTTTTTACCATCTGCCAAGGAGTTAAAAATTATAACGGAGAGTATTATTTTTATAATATGATGACTTATTATAATGTATAATGTCCCCTTGTTTGGCTCTGCTAGGTTTTTGGCCATTTCGTCCTCCTTGGTGGGGCTACTATTCCTGTCATTTGGGGGCTTCTCTCTGCATCCTTGTGGCGATGGCGAGGTCTTTAGATGCTTCTGTCTGGCGAGCGCTAAGTGAGAGTGGTTTTCCATGCTACAGATGGTTGTGGAATATGGCGGGTATGTCGTGCAGTGAAGATGATTCGCGGGCAAAGGAAATCAGAGATGAAGGGGATAAGCAAGGAAGATCGGAGATTTTGGCAGCCTCTAAGGGAGGTTAGATTTGTGTCATGACATTTGATGTTGATCTTTGATGGATGCCTCCTGGGAGATTAGCGGTGATGTATGGGTTGAGGTGGAGGTACTTGAGACCCACAGTCAAATGGAAGGTGCTGAAAGACCAATCGATGGGTGGCTGTTGGGGCTGTTCAGTTACGGTGGGGAAAGCAAAGGCAGTGGCACCAAGGAATTCGAAGGGGACAACGATGCAAGACATGGTTCTTGAGGTTAGTGATTTATTCAAGTTTTAGAGCCTTTCTACTGATGTCATTTTGAGATTGAGTTTTGAGAATGGTCAAATGGTTCTTCTTGCTGTTAATTTCTCTATGTTCAGTATATATGACTTTCTAGAAGAACTGACATCAGTTGTGGCTTGCTTAATCTGGAGTTATTGGGTGGCTATTTATCTTTCTACTCTAGCGAGAGCACATGCTAAATTAGTAATTTTTATCCAAGTTGTCATAGTGCTGCTAGAATTGGTATGGAAGGTTTTTAGGTTGGGAAGTGTAGGGATGGATGATCATAGCCCTGAAAACGAAGCTCCCAAGTCTTTTTCTAAGACTAGTTATGCTAGGGCTGAGGTATCTGTATGCGGAAGGGAGGTAAATTTTTATGTTGTTCAAGCTTTCAAGGTATGGTTAATTGTTAATCAACTGAGAATGATTAACTTGTGGGGCCTGTTCAGTGTGTTTGTATATGTTGTTTATTATTGGCTAAACATGTGCCTGTTCAGTGTGTTTGTCAACACTGTTCAACTTTGGGCTAAACATGAGCCTGTTCAGTGTGTATGGCATTACTGTCTTTCTTGGGGTTGGTGTTGTGATTTTTTTTATTGTAATATTGGTTATGCTTTCTCTGCTTTTATGATGAGTATTGCTCTCCTTGAGAATATCCTTCTCTTAAGGAAATTGATTAGGAACCATTCTTGCATATGTGTTCCTATGGAAGCTGATTTGGTAGCCGGGTGGATTGCCAAAGCTTCATCGGAAGGGTCTTGCTCTAAAGAGTGGGTATTACGACCTCCGTCATGGTTGCAGGCCTGTTTGGCTTATGGTGGAGAAGGAAGTTCTGATATGGACTTATGTTCTTGCTGTATTGAAGAACTTGTAAATGTTTGTTTGTTAAGTTTGGAGTTTATTTTGTCCTGTTGTTTTGTTTCTACTTATGTGTTTCTACTTATGAGACGATGTAACTTTCTATGTTTTTAATACTATTAATTTCTTTTTTGGCAAAAATAAAAAAATATCCCCTTGTTTCGTGATCTTCTTTCATCATAGTGGCCCAAATTAAATGAAGACTTGGATTTTGATGGTCAATTTTATAAATTGTCGAGTTGCTTTCGTTTTCTTTCTTGAGATGACACAGTCAATTATATATCATGAAAATCAAACTTTAATTTGGGTCTGCCTTGTGCTCAATGTAAGAAAAAAACGAATGCTTCAATGACAATATAAATACTCACATTATGGAAAGTCAAAGCTCTCGGTAGGTGGAATCTTTTGTCAAGTTTCTCTAATTTTATTTTTTAGGAGCCGTAATTAATTAATTACTTAATTTTGTCAAGTTCCTAGTATTTAATTTCTTTTTGGGCGCCACATACAATTAATTATCATGTTCATTGTTATGCTGTCAAATTCACCAATTAAGAAGCAAACTTAAAATAATTGATAGTACTATAATATGACTTATTATGAAAAAACGTAAAAGTCTATCTATATTCTTTCATCATCTTCCTGCATCATGGCGCCCCAACTAGGAAGAAAATGCTGGATTTTGAGAGCCAATTTTATAACCCAGTTCTTAATTTAAATGCAAAAAACTGACGTAAGCTACTGGGTCTTTTTTTTTTTTAATTATTTCACAATATTTTTATTGTATTATGTTCAAGATCCAGATCTATTTGCTTAACTAAGCAGAAAAAGCAAAAGCTACAATAAAAAAAAATATATTTTGCTATTTATTGAGCATCAAGTCACATGTTAATTAGGGTAGCAATAATAGAGAGAATTATAAATATTTCACAATATTTACATGTATTTATAAATTTTCAAGTTGCTTTTGTTTAAATTATCATTGATCATGCGGACGAGGACGTGCCCCAATCAATTATCATAATAATTGCTGGCACCATGATGTAGGAAGATGATGAAAGAATAATGGGGATAGACTTGTGAACTTTTAATAAGAAGTCATATAGTAAAAAAGCCATGTGGTATGCTCTTGGCCCTTAATTAATAGGCCCCGCTCCAAATTGAATTGGACGCACTTACAAGTAATGCGATAAAATAATACTCCATCTAGTCTTTTTCATAAGAACCTAAAATTTAAATTACATCGGTCTTTTTTATAAGAGTATGATAAAAGTTGTCTCAAGATTTAATGAGTTCTTTCCATTTGTGCCCCTAATTAATTATATATATTGCATTAATTAAAGGGCTATTGATACTTATTTACTATATTTTTCTCTTTTACTTGCCCTCTTATAAATAAGGGTATTTTTTTTGGGGGGGGGGGGAGTTTATTTCAAAATATACTTATTACTTTTGATTAATTTTAACAGCTTTCTTAAACTGCATAATTTTGATTATCAATTCTTATAAATAGGATCGGAGGGGGTACTACCTTGGTTCATTGATATAAAAAAGCTATTTAACTAATTTAGATGTATTAAAATATTAATTAAGTTACTTATTTGAACAAATAAGAGTTGATTTCTCTAAAGAACAATTTTTAATTATATCTATCAATAAACATACTTTAAAGAAATAATTATAAATTTAGAAGATCAAATGGATTGACGTCTTATATTTAAGACAAAATCCAACCCCTAATTAACTCTTCCATCAAACACCAAGGTAGCATGTAAATAATAGTGATGATGGCAGCATATATGATTTGCCAAATTAGTTTGGGTGTTTTGGTAATAACACAGGTTGCAGCAAGGGAAGACAATTAGATTAGGAAGGAGAGAGATATCAAGAGATAAACAGCGAATAGAGATAGAGAAAGAGGTGCGGATCAGTAAAGCTCGGTGGAGGTAAAATTTGTTGCATTCTTTGATTCATGCTATGTTTGGCATCCGATTAGAATATATATATATTTGGTTTACCTATTTATTCAAACTTATTTCAGAGAAATCTAATCATGGAAAATAAAAACTCCACGACGCAGCCTTCATCATCAACAGTGGCCAATCAACAATCCTCGAGGCTCCCACAAAGCGTTGAATACATATTGGCCGAGGCTGATCCACCGTTTGATAAGTCTTCCCCACCGGACAAAGCTCTATGATCAGCTTTGTTCTTCCGTCGTGGTTTTAGCATACATAACTAAGGCAATTATGTGTTTCGTTTCTGCCACTTGTAATTAAAAAGTTAACGTATTGCACGATTTTTTTTATAAATGTAAAATCATAACTTAATGGTAATAATAATTTAACTATGTCGGATTGAGATACCATGAACTACAAAATTGGACTATTTATTTTTTTAAACAAATTTATTTAAGAATTTGATATTTTATTTTTTATCCAAATGATTATATAGGTAAATTGATATTATTTAAAATTTAATTATTATTTTAGTGGTTCAACCGAACGACCCAACAGAATTGACCGTTTGGACCATGACCTCGTAGTCTTTCCAGCTCAACATCCAATCCGACTTTTAAAATATTGCTTATAAGTATATATTTACTAGAACATTTATTATGGCGGTACTCTTGATGTGTGTCATAATGAGAAAAACTCGCTATAGAAAATGGAAAATTTTGTGGTTGAGACTCTAACAACTGTGGTTTCCTAGAGGAGCTATGGTTGAGACACTATGTGCGTGTTTGTTTCGGCGTTTCGGAGGGAAGATTGGATTTGAACAGTGCTCAATTGGACTTGAACAATGTTTTGATAAAAAAATGGGTGTTTGTTTCAGCGATTGGATTTAAGGTGAAAAAAGTCATACGTTGGAAAAAGTTATAAGCATCAAAATGAAGCTTATTGGAGCTTATGTGCCTGTATGTGTATAAAAAAATATTGATAGGAGTATTTTCATATTTTTGAGAATCAATGAGGTACTCAAAATCACTTCTAATCATAAAACTTCTTTTATGAAAAATGTTCTAAATAATTTTTTCTTTCTTTAGATAGTAATCTTCTGCTAATTGGAGAATACTTTGGGATAAGAGTTTAAATAAGTTTTAAGTTTTGTTGATATATGACTGTAGAAATATAGAGAATAATTAATAATTAATTTTAATCAGTTTAGATTTATTATTGAGTTGTTTTATGATTTTATAATCAATTTTTTTTTTTATAAACATGTCATAAATTAGTTTCTATATAGTGTTTTTACCTATTAAATTTAGTTTAAATAATTTATTTGGATTATTGGAGATATTATTGAGATTTTAATCGGTTTATTCTGTTAGATTTTGAGCTATGTGAAAATATAAGTTATGATTTAATATTTAAATTAGAGTTTGATATAATTTATAAGATTTAAGCTTGAGGTGCACAGTAGAAAAGACTTTTGGAGTGTACCAATTTAAATTAAAGTTTAATATAATTTTATTAAAATTGTACCATTACAAAATTTTCAAAGTTAATTTTTGAGAAAATTGTGAAAAAATCCCTCCGTGTGTAGATATCTTCCCAGGCCTCATTGGCAATTAAGTTGCTAATGATGACTTTTTTCACAATTATCCCTTCATTTTTTCATTTTTCATAATTTTTTCAATTTTTCTCTCTTAATTAATATAAAAGTCACTTATGCAAAAGTCAAACCAAACATCCTAACTTTTACATAAATTACTTATCCAATCGCTAATCCAAATACTCATAATTTTACCCAATCTAACTTTTTGTCAATCTTAAGATTCCATAAGTTTAAGTAAAAAAAAGTTATCTATCCAATCGTCAAAACAAACACACCCTATAACACTATCAATCGGATGAAGAAGGAGAGGACGGGAGAGGCAGGAGGAGTAAAATTGTTTTATTTTTCGGAGCAATATTGCTCTTTAATTGCTCATGGGCGAAAACATGCAGAGCAAAATAAAACCTTAACCCACTGTTGATTTGTAAGCCTAAGAGCCTAAGCCGAGTCACAATGAACATGGACTTTATCATTATTTATCCAAGTAAAGATTTTAAATTTAAGCCTTTAAGAATGTTCAAAACTTTCACAACTGCGTTAGGAAAAAATTCAAGGCATTTGATGAAGCGATTTCTTAATTGCCATATTCATCCTACGGCATTGCATATTACTACCTTTAATCTTTAATATAAGATTTGAAGTGTAAAGAGTTTTCATATTAAGGATCGGAGGTAGTATTAATTATGTGCTTAGTAATTAGTACTATTTATCATAAATATTTTTTACTTTTATTATGTTTACCAAAAATATATTGACATTTTCTTGTGATGGAAAAGAAAACATTTTCTTAATTTTCAGAAGTGGTAAATATTTGATAAAATGAATTAGATCATACTCCCTCCATCCCTATACATAAGATCCTTTTTTAGTAAGCTTATTCCTTTTTATAAGATCCTTTTTGAGTTTGTCTCAATAACAAATGCACTTTTACCTATTTTGTCAACAAATTATATTAATATTTTATTCTCTCTTATTACCTTTTATTTTTTTCACATAATTTGTTTGCCATACATTTTCTTTTATCATTTTTTCATTATTACTCTGTATCTTACTCATTCATAGATAGGGGTATTTTTGGAAAAAAAATTATAATTCCTATATATTTGTTATATTTAACTAATTTTAATTGTTTTTTTTAGAATATCGCAAATTGAAAAGACCTTATATATAAGGAGGATAGAGTCCTACAAATACTACCCGTCTAGAAACAACCATCTAACCATTCACAAACCAAATTCCAAGACAACCAAGCCAAATTCTCAAAAAACTAAGTACGACCGGACTAATTATATTATTCTGACTCTCTTCATCCCATGGCCTTAAAAACATAAAAAAAAGAATCGTGTTGCATATCAAAGATGCAAATTATTAAAATAATGAACATCTATCAATGAGACAATACGAGGATTTTTATAATGATTTAGGGAAAAAGACTTGCAATGCTAAAAATTTCACAATATACTCGTTACGAAAAGGGTTAAGTAGGTTTACTTTCTGAAGTTTTTTTTTTAAGTGCATGTAGTATGCTAAAGCATTTTAGAGTCCATTCAGTAGTATAAAATATACTGTGGTGTAATTTCAATCTTAAAATATTAATTTTTAAGGAGAATATCGTCCCATAAAATATTTTTTATTTGTAGCAATCTTAACTTTGCCATTAACTCCAGAAAATCAGTTATACGAAGGTGCATTTAGAAAAAAAATACTTTAAAGTATTAGAAGAAATATAAAATATTTTAAGATATCGGATGCACATGAAATTATACGTTAGGGTGTTGGGCCCACCTTAAGCTTATAACAACGCGAGTCTTCTTGATTGCACTCGATCGAGACATGCGTGTTTGTCATTCTTTGCTCCTGCGTTTGCATCTTCTTCTCCGACCCTATTTTCACTGCATTGCTGTTCCTCAGCTCTGGAATTCTGTGTTCGATCAATCAACGGCGAACTTCTGATTTTCTCTAAATCTTGAGTTCTGGTGTTCACTCATTGGTCTTAATATTCAAGTCAGGCTTGTTTCGTTCATTTTCTCAGTTGTGGGAAATAATTTTTGTTTTAAGGATCTCTTTCCTTGTTTCTCTGGATTCAGTTTGCTGCCTTCTTGTCAATCATATACGCCAACAAAAATTCAAAAAAAATTGTTTTTCTCTTCCTCTCAAGCTTTTATACTGCGTGTGTTTCTTTGCTGTCGCGTTTCCATTTTCACTGCCTCTGACTCCTCATCTTTTCTTCAAGCTGCAGACAACATCGGTCAAAATTAAACCGTTGATTTCCTAACGAGGTCCTTAATTCTCTCTGTTCTTAATATTCAATTCAAGCTTGTTTCATCATCTTCTTAACTATATTTTCTATATAAAAAAAAAAAAATTTGGTGTCTTTGTTTAAAGATCTCTTTTTCTTTTCCACTCCAAGTCTCCATCCAGTTTGTTGCTCTCCAGTCAATCATATCCATCCAAAAAATCTTTATATACAAGCTTCAAATCAGAAATTTGATTTTTTCTCCCTTCCTCTTTCTTAGTGCTTCTATCCGTAGATCACATAAACCTTGTTTTGGGAATAAAGAAGTTGCCGCATCGTTCTAGCTTATACATAAAGTTTGTTGTTCTTATTTTGATCGATCAGATAAAAAAACGGCACAAAAAAAGGAAAACGGAAAAGTGAAGAAGAATATAGCAGGAAAGACATCTCTGTTGCAAGTTTAGTGGCTGTTTATGTGGTAAGAGCAACATCTGCTTTGTGGTTAGATTTCTTACATTTGTTAAACATACTATGAATTCTACGTCCGTTCTCATTTTCTCTTCTGGTTCTTAATAACAGAACCTTTCTAAGGAAAGAAAAACTCAAAACCAAAGACTCTGGAGGTGAAAAAAGACGAGTATTATTTTTGCAATTGAAGATACGAAGGGTAACGTTCTTTTCTTTTATATGCCCTTTAATTAGAAATGAGTACCCCTGTCAGATAGAATATTTTTTAGGCCTTAATAAAAATCATTTTATTAAACCCATTATATAAATGTACAATTTTACTTCTCATTATTCTGTAGACTATTATGTTTTAGGATTGCTCATTAAATTATAAACTCCTATATTAAATTGGAGTATAGTTAGAAATTTATTAAACTTTAAGATAGAGTTAATAATATTTTTTTAAAAAAATGTATTCCAATAAAACATGTTGAGAGTGCTTTACGTGAATTGCATAACTTATGGTTACATTTAACACAGTTAAAAGAGAAAACAATTTATTGATATATAAGGGTGGACCTAGAAGGAGGGGTCATGATTAACTCTTCCTCCTCGACTTCATTTGGCTCCTCTTACTGGTGTTTACTCTTCTGTAATGTAGGATAGTTTGCTTTATTTTCATTGTAAGAAAAAACGAGAGTTCATGATTTTTTTTTTTAAATATTTGGTATTTGATGCTCTAGATCAATCCAAGTTTAAATATTATCGAGTCTTCGTTAATTATAAGCTCTCTTAGCATATTTATTTTCGTTTACAAATTTAAAACCCTTGCTTTAAAAGTATTACCGCAATCAATTCCAATTCCTTTGAACAGAAAAAAGTACCACAATTGATTTAAAAGTATCAGATGCACCTAGGATTAGTTAAACTTAAAATCTGGTATAAGAAACTCAAAGAAGAATCTTTGTTGATAATAAATGATTCTTTAGAAGATACAAATCAACTCATTTGGCTTTAACAATAATCATCCCTCATTTGGGTTTAACAATGATCATCCTTCACTTGAAGATGATTAACAACTAACCCTAACTTTATAGGTCTAGAAGGGACTTCCCTCTCTCTTAACATGGTGTGGATCTCACTATCCTACACACTTAACACATTAACTATGATCTCTATTTTTAAGGTCCAATGACTAATTATAACCTTAACTAATAAGATAAGTTCTTAACTTATGATTTTAACAATCTCCAATACGTCCCCTCAAGTTAAGACTTTTTGTATTATTAAGGTGTTAACATGCTAACATAATAGAGTTTAGTGAAGTGAGACCAAATTATTTATTTTTGTGAACAACACTTTTAGAAGATATATTTTTTTCTTTCATGGAGACATCTTCCTTCTTGACTTTTCACTCTTCTTGAAGAAGAGAACCATCATAACACTTTAGATATCTTCATCATCTTGATTTCATAAAATGATTGCTTGAGCTCTTGACTTTTGTCTCTTGGTTTTGCCCATTGCCTTTGTTCAAAAGTGTATTATTGTTGCCCATAAATGCATGCCACTTAATCTTGCTCTCCACTTGGATGCTGCCAACCACTAGACCTTGGACTATATAAAGCAATATGTTGTGGAATTGGACCTTGGAAGGATACAGTGATTCCTACTGCAGGGAATTATTTGCAAACAAATGGCATTTCGCATTGCGCATCTGTTCAATTTCTTCATAAATGCATAAGGTTCTTGACAAAGCTATTTGTTTGGAAAAAAGCAGATGGTCCACGAGGGTTGAAAACCAGTGGCAACCAATAGCACTTGCCAAGTACCAGGAAAACCATAGCTAAGATGAAAAACCACCAACAATTGTAGTTGAGCCTTCAACCACACCACTGATTCAATAATAGCAGGGCCCTATAATTCTTTCATATTATAGGCTCGAATTCATTTCTATTCAATTCCTGAAACTCCAGGGAACTGATTATTGCCAAAGCTGGAACCACATAAACGAAAGATAGCCCTGTACAAGGGGCAACGTTTCAAGTATGGAGCATAATCTTCAACATTTCAAGTATCACACAGAGCACTATTATTTTAATCACCTTGGGTTTTAATACAATTACTGGATCCACTAATTGTAGGTCCAATAACAGGGGCACTTCAGGTTCCTTAAACACAAATCTAATGGTAGAATGAATACCATCAAGCCAGTTCCCAAAGCTCCATCTCTGCAGAGTTATTTTAGCTTCCTGTAATTCCACATTTATTCCATTGAACAAATTTCCACCAACATCCTTGCTTATCTTAGCATTTCTCTACCTCAAAACTATTCACCTGTAATCATTCTTGTTGGCGCAAAAAAATTGGACAGTACAGAAACCATTTCTTGAAATGGATTTTGACAATAATGACTGAAGAGCTCAATAACAACGGCAGATAAACGCAAACCTCCAAGAGAAGATCAAAGACAAACTTACAATGGCAAAAACGCAGAACTTTCTGAGGATGAAGTAGAGAGAAGAGTGGGGAAGGGAGATGTGCACTTCTTTATAAGACAGATCAAGAAGGAACTTGGAGATGTCCGCAACGAACTCTCTGCTCCATATGCTAGAATGAAAATCCGACTAGAAAGCCATTATATTGTCTTTCATTCCTCAAACTACCCCACATCAATCTTGCAGAGAAGCTTCAATGGCGGGATACAGAGAGAGAAAATAAATGGTCTGCATGGCGGCGAAGAGATTGCAGAGGCGGATACCCAAGATTTCAAATCCATCGAATCCACTTTGACAATGAGATTCACAGCCACCAAGTGTTCTGCAGGAGTCGTAAACCCCGAGGATGGTGCTCCGGCGCTAAGCTTCAAGCTTCGACGGCGGTGTCTGGAAGTTGCCGGCGCAGAGCAAAGAATCATCATCGATCGTGCATTTTAGGGCTGTGGACGAGGCTTTGCGTGGCAGAAATGCAAGAATCCAACGAAGAAACCAACACAGATCTGGACTGGGCCTCGACTATTGAGGCAAGAACCAAAACAAGAAGTCTCTAAACAGGCCCTCAATGCAGCCGTACCATGTTATGAAACTCAGGAAGCATCTTTATTGACAAAGAATGATTCTTTACAAGATACAAATCAATCCACTTAGGTTTAATAATAATCATCTTTCACTTAAAGGTGATTAACAACTAACTCTAATTCTAAAGATTTGGGAAGGACTTCCCTATTTAGAGAGAGACTTATATTAATCTCTCTCTTAAAATAGTTTAGATCTCATTATCCTACACACTATACACATTAAATATGGCCTCTATTTATAGGGTCTAATTATTAATTATGATCTTAACTAATAAGATAAGATCTTAATTAACAATGATTTTAACCATCTCCAACAAAATCCACATAATTTGATGGATAGAGATGCGTTTTACAAGGTTGATAAATTTTTAAGGAAAATTTTCATGACAAAAGGAACTTATCCTAGGTAGTAGAATAATATTTCCAAAGATTTAAGAGGTTAGCAATAGTTAATAAATCAATTTGACTTTCTTATTCTTTGATGAGAAAATTTTTTTCCCTTTGCCAAATTGTTTAAAAGAGGGCTTGGTGAATTTCTGACTTATTTGGAATGGTTGTTTTTTCTGTTTCTTAAAGTTCTCAGTGAAATTATACGGGGAGTAATCAATGGATAACCGAAGGGAATATAATACACTACTACAAAAAAGTAAAGTTGTGGCGCTTATAATTGTATTAGCTGTGGCGCTAGAAAAGTGCCACATATCTAGACGCCACTAAAAAAAGCTGTGGTGCTTAGAAGCGCCACAACATTTTAATTTTAATTTTTTTAAAAAAATACCCTCATGTGGCGCTTGGTGGAGGAAGTGCCACAGGAGGGGGGTCTTCTGTGGCGCTTGCGTCAGCAAGGGCCACAGGAGGGGGGACCTACTGTGGTGCTTACGTCAGAAAGCGCCACAGGAGACCCCCTCCTGTGACACTTCCTCTAACAAGCGCCACAGTAGGATCCCTTTGTTTTTTTTTGTTAAATCTTTCTTTCTTTCTTGTGGCTCTTTTTTGTGCTTCCTGATTGTGAAGCTTTATATAAAATGAGTGGCTTTCGCGCGTGTTTATCATCTCCACAAATTGTCAATCTTTCTATTTTATATTTCAACCTATTATATATATATATATATGATTTTTCACATTTAAAATTCAAGTTCCCCAACAAAAATGTTCTTACAAAATAATATATTTATAGTCATTTCCCCAACAATAATGTTCTTACATTAATACTCTCCAAAGCTAACATAAAAAATATCATAATACAAGAACTTGATATGTGAATACAGTACATCAACAACTAATTAAGTAAATTAAAAGATTACTAAAATACGTAAGCTTGTCAGCCAAAAAATTTAAACAAAGCAAAAAGGCAAACGAAACAAGCTAGGTTTTCACTCTTTCCTAATAAATTAGGAACAGAAAGGCAAACGTTATATGACAGTTTATCTTGACTAAAAAAAAATTAAACAAAGCAAGCTAGAATGAAACATTCTTCTTCTTACAAATCTATTAATTGACCAGCGCAGGGAGTGGGGGACCACGTTGGTGATGCTATCTTGAGTGACGAGGATGAGCAAATATGAGCTGTGGAGTGTAGTGGGGATCAAATGGAGTGGGGTTCAAAAGAGGAAGAGAGACAAAGAGTATGAAGAAAAGGAAACAACTAGGGAAAGGAGTGGGACGGACGAAAAAAAAATGGAAAAAGGGACAAGAGAATTTAATGAAGAAGACGAGTGTGTGTGTTTGTTGTGCAAGAGAAAGTGATATCTTTTATAGGGGGAGGGGCGTCAACGCGAGCTGAGGAAGAGGGAATAAAAAGGTAAAGGGAGGGAAAAGATAAAAAGTAAAGTTAAATGAGGGAAATCTGATTGGTGGGAGAATTGAAAATTCACATCTAGCCAATTGTGGCACTTCTTTAAAGAAGTGTCACAGTTATCCTTTTTTTTTTTCTTTTTCTATTTTTTTTAAAAATTTTGGGGACCAAGGGTGGCCCTTGCCAAGGCAAGCGCCACCCTTGGGTCCATACCAGCTGTGGCGCCTGGTGGGTTAGTTGGGCCAACTGTGGCGCCTGCCCTGACAGGCGCCACAGTTGGCCCCACCGCTGGACCAGACGCCACAGCTGGTCCCCAAAATTTTAAAAAAATTAAATAAAAAAAGAAAACAAAAAAAAAGGGGCAGTTGTGGCACTTCTTTAAAGAAGTGCCACAAAATGTGCGCCACCTTTCAACCATTTTGTAGTAGTGATATAATAAAAAAAAGAAAAAACTTAAGTTGATTTGCCTATATTCATCAGATTCAATTTTTCAATTAAATATTGTCATGTGGAATTTTTTAATAATAAAAATTTATATTTATAAAATTCTAAAATTCTGTTGGACCATTATTCATAATAAATATAATACATGACAAGATCTGAATGAAAAATTAGATTTAATGGATATAAGCAAATGGATTTAGATTGTGTGGGCATTAAAATAGTTTGCTTCAGTAATATCTACAACTCCAACCTAGGCACGTTGTTCCCCACTAATCCTTTAAGAATGGCTCATCTTGGAACCGGCCTAGGTATATGTAGTTTCCTTAATATATGGTGTTTGCCTGATCTCTAAATTGGACTGTCATTGTTGGATTTGGATTACCTGCTGTCTTTAAATTTATGAACTGATCCAATGTAGTTATAAAGTTAAAACATTTATGTTATTTTTATATGGGTAAAATACTTTGACCTCCTTTACATATTCCCTCCCATTTTAAAAACATACAATTAAGTTCAGACTTTTAACATTGTTAAGAATATTCTAAGAAAATATTTTTTAGTTAAAATTTTTATTAAAATAAATTTTATTTACTAATATACCCTTTGTATTACTATATCTCTGTTTTAGGCTAAAATATTTATGAATAATTTAAGAGTTTTGATTTTTTTTCTTTTTCCTTATTTTTTTCCCTTTTCAATTATATTTGTTTAATATTTTTATCATATTCGAACATAAGTTTAATTAATTTGGTTAATGTAGATATAAAAAAAATTGATTGAAAATTTGAGTAATTCTTTTAATTTAATAAAATATACAAAATGTATGCTTATAAATGTTTTAGCAAATTTTTTTAAAATTATATATTTTAGATTTAAATAATTTACTTTACGAAAAATATTTAGATCAAGTTCCTTATATCCATTTCGTCAGGTTCTCCAATCACATGTAATTATGTGTTTTGTTTTTGAATTATTATCATTTAACTATAAACTCATGAAAAAAATAGGACACATGGTTATGTATGATTGGAAAATTTGATGTAACGAATATAAGAAACTTGATATAAATATGATCTTTTACATAATATCTCAAAATTAATTGTTTGGTACTTTATGATAAAATAAAATATATTTGAAATATATATTTTTATCCATTTAAAAGAATAGTAAATGAATAAGTTAGAATAAATGTGGTGAAAAATAAAAAATTATAAATTTTATAATATAATCCAAGTTAATAAATTTTATAACATTATCTATTACTTTTTTTTTTCTTTTTTTTTTGATCAAAGATATTATCTATTATCTATTACTACCTCCGGTTCTTTATCTATTACTATAATTGTTAGGGAAAATTATAGTCAGGTCCTAGACAAGAGAAAAAATGAAGAAAAGATTCCTTCAAATTTCAAAATAAAAAAATGATCCTATTGAAAACTTCAGGTGCTGGTTATTAACAATTTTAGGGGTGCTATTGACAAGTTCTTAGGACCATTTTTTCATTTTGAAATTTAAAGGGACAATTTCTTCATTTTTTCTCTTATTTGGGACCTGACTATAATTTTTCCTAAGTTTTTTTTTTATAAATGTAAATGTTTAAATAATTTTTTTTGTTAAATGAAGATATTTTAGTCAAAATCTAAGTTTAAGAGTCAAACTTAACGGTTGGATGGAAATAAGTTTAAAAAATGTAAGAGAGGTTTGTGTAATATACATCTTAATATTAAAGGAGGTTTATATGGGTTTTTAAAATAAAGGGGGTTTCTGTATTTTAGGTAAAATATATAGGTAGTTAATATATTTTACTCTTTTTATATTTTTCTTTGGTAGGGCACGTGAAAAAATCTATTAGTGTGGTTTGGAGCGTTAAACTTAAATACGCTTTGTTTTTTAGGTTCCGTCCTTACATCAATTAATATACTCATTTCTAAATTTAATTAATTTTTTTTTTGAAGCAAGATAAAATGATATTAAATAAGACATGTTTCAACTTCGTTACAACCTATCCAGGGAGCAAGAATGTCGGCTGATTCGGTGGCTTCCGCTGCTGCTGTAGTGGATCATAATGATGCGGATTCCAATCTTGTTGAGTTAACGAAGGAGGAAATTGTGTCAACTCTGAGAGATCCCCAGATGAACGAAGTAGGGATCTATGGGCTTGAACAAGTGGGACATCAGGCCACTGGCGTTAATGAGAAAGTGATGGAAATAGAACATTCATCTCTGATATCTATTTACAATGAATTGGAAGATGAAGTGAGGGGAATATTCTTGCTTTGTGGAGGAATGGAAGTTATCGAAGTTAACAGTTCAATTAATTTGTTAAGCTTTTGTCTGACATGACCTGTTTGATTGGCTGCAGGAGGCTCTTTTCAATGGTTTGAAGCATTGGAAGCTTACCATTACGCCTGGCCAAATGCTTGTTGTAGACTGCAATGATTTGCGTCAACTTCACAGTTTTAAAATGTTGATTGAGCTAACAGTTTGTAGCTGTAACCAGCTAAGATATGTTCTTCCTCTTTACGTCCTCAAGAATCTGAAGCAACTTGAAAATATTGATATAAGTGTCTGTGAAAAGTTGGAAAGAATTTTTGGAGATGAAGATGATACACAAATGAACAAGTCTGATATTACTGTTCATCAGTTGCCTCAGGTGAAGAATCTAATTCTTTATAAATTACCTAATTTCAGTGGATGCTGCCAGGATGGGTGTACGGTTGAATGGCTTTCATTGAAGACGGTAAGTGTTGTTAAATGTCCCATGATTGAGCTGGAATCGTTGGGAATGATAAAGAGACCTCTCTTGACATCTGTGGAGGTGATTGAGTGCAATAAGTGGGCAAATAATGAAGATCCAGAGATGGACATTCTACATCTCTTCCAATTGACAGTACGCAATTCCCCCCCATATATATATATATATATATATCCTCTGTTGCAGTCCCATTACGTATAGAACCATCTGATTTTATGGATGACTTTTTCAGTAACTGCACCAACAGGTTAATTAATTAAATTATTGGAGTTTTCTTAAAAAATATCTTGCGTTCTGCATATCTTTTCATTCATTATTGGATTGAACATAATTTTGATCTTACAAGTTGTCCATGTTAATCGTAATATTTGCTTTTATAATAGTATGGGCCTGGGTTGAGAAATTATTTATGTATCGACAGGATATTTTTCTATCGATATTTTTCAGGAATTGTTATTTCAACTATCTCTCCTTCAATTGTTATTGATTATACTCATGAATACCTATTAATTGGTATATTTTATAGGATGAACTTTCAAGACGAGAAGAATTAAAAATCAAAAACTCAAAGGAATTGAGAAAATATATGGAAATGAAGCTTGAATCTTCATCTTTCAAAAGACTGAAAATTCTAGAGGCCTTGCAGTGTGATCAAGAGTTAACCAGATTTTTGTCCATTACTTTGCTCGGCCGATCATATGGGCTTGAGAAACTAACAATAGAAAGCTGCAAACTGCTGGAACAAATTTTCGACCTCGGAGATTTGGTTCCTGGTAAACAAGGACCTCGTATATTATTCCCCAAGTTAAGAACAATGAGATTGAATGGCCTGCCTAAGTTGAATTACATATGCAACAATGATCCAATAATTTCAGGGACTGTCGAACTTGGTAATCTAAATAAGTTAGAAATCATCGATTGCAGCTTCCTCAAGGGTCCATTTCCGACTACTTTACTGGAAAAACTTCGCACACTGAAAATAGAATCATGTGAGATGATAGAACAAGTTGTTGAGGAGAATGCGAAAATGCAGGGGAGATTGTTCTGTAATTTAGATGATCTTAAGCTCTTAAGCCTCCCAAAGTTGACCAAATTCAACTCAGGCCAATGCAATCTAACAATTCCTACTGTACGGAATTTGAAAATTGAAAAATGTCCCAAATTGAATGTATTTACAATCGGATTCTTAAGCAACCAAACAACCAATGAAGGGACATTTTATCATGTGCTGCTGGATGAAAAGATGGTACGTATGTTATATCTGAATATGCTTAGGTTTTAACTTTCATTCTCTTAATTTTATCATGAATCTTGTTAAGCCCTTTGAGTATCCTGACTAAGTAAGCATGCATGCAAAGAATTATAAAGTATGCACACAAATTAGTGTGAAATTCAGTGCTCCGTATGTAATAGTGATGGTGATAGGCCTTATGTGGGGTAAAAAGGAAATTAAGTTAATGAAGTGAATATTTCAATTCATTCATGAAGCTTTTTTCTGCAGGACGCGTGCTTGAAATTACAGACAGTGAAGCTGGTGGACAACAAAACTTTTGAGGAGATATGGCAGGGCAGGGTTTCTAATATTAATATAACAGATTGCGAGCTAAAAGTGGTAGAAGTGGATTCCTTCAGCAAACTGAGATATATATTTCCCTCAAGTATGCTGCCAAAATTGTCGGAGAAGTTGGTGAAACTCGTTGTGAGGAATTGTAGTTCACTGAGTGATGTGTTTCGACTGGTGAGTGGGAATCATTCAATCACGGCCTTTCAAAACCTGAAGATTGTAAGGTTAAAAAGCTGTGATTCTCTTCAACGCCTGTTATTACCCTGCAACTATCCCAACTTGACAGAAATTGATATTTTAGACTGTCAAATTTTGGAAGATATTTTCATTGACACAAAATTAAATGCGGAGGAGAAATGTTTCCCTAATTTGGAATCCATCTTTCTACAAAAGCTACCAAGGCTATCAAGCTTCTGCTTGGAGGCATTTGAATTCCCAAAACTCAACAAAGTAAGAATAGTTGACTGTTCTGCGATCAAAACATTTTCAAGGAATGTTTCAGTTAAAGCTAACAATTTCATGGATAAGGTAACTGTATTTATTATATATTTCCTATTATATCTTCATCTTTGTGCCAATTACTAATCACATGACCATCTAATGCCGTAGGATTCACCATTTGGGCATGGAAAAACGATATTACTGCCTCAACTACAAGTACTGGAATTGAGTGATTTACCCGAGATGCAACTATGGAATCGGGAACCTCAGATTCCGGTGTTTGAAAAGCTGACATCACTTAAATTCATCGGTTGTGAAAGCATCGAGTACTTATTCTCCATTTCAGTGGCTCGACACCTCTCCTCTCTGAAATCTCTAACATTATATAAATGTGAAAATATGGTTCAAGTTCTTAATGATGGAAGTGGAAGAGCATATCGACCAGTGTTCGTGTTCCAGAATTTGGAGACACTTGTACTCAAACGTCTGCCAAGACTCGCCAGTTTCTGTGAACAAATTATTTATTCTGCTGAATTCCCCAAGTTAAAGATGGTTAGAGTAGAGGACGTGCCAAACATGAACACATTTGTGGAGCTTCCTCCCATGACTCCAAAATTGAAGGAAGTTTACGTGACATATGTTAATAAATACTGGCGAGGAGACCTGAACGAGACAATAAAATACTTGCACGAAGATCATGGTGCGTCATTATAATACTCTAAAAGTCACCATTTTTCTTTTTGTTTTGGTTGATTCATCATAGTAATATAAATATCATAGTAAATTTCTCCAATTCATTTTCTCTATGGTTTTGTCTCAGAGAAACTTAAAAAAGAGGTTTGGAAAACTGACCAGAGCAGCCCTGGAAACAGCCTCCACCGTTATCAGGTCCCTGCTGAAAGTTCGTCACAGGTATACGCTGATGAACTTATATCTTTAAGAAAAAATGTTCTGGGCCAAAAAATTGCTTTGTTCCATTAAATATGGCTTACGTTATTTGATCTTAAATTGAAAGTTTTAACATCTATAATTTTTTCCCCCAATTTTAAAGAAAAATTACTTGAGTCAAAATCTATCTTAAAAAACGATTATAGATTAAAAGTAGTGATATGACCTTTGAGATTGTCTATAATATGGGAAAAATATTTAAATTTCTATGAGTTCAAGAATGTTCCTTAAAATTTTCGTGCTAAGTAGGAAATATACAGGAACTTCATACGCATTTACTCAAATTAACTCATAATGCATATGAATATGTATGATTCCCATTGTTTTTAATTGCATATACTATTTGGTTATATTAGGGAATGAAAAGGATAAGTTGGAGTTTTGAGGAAGTAGAAACGGAATTGCATTAATGCATGCATGTACCAAATGAAGTCATGAAGGTTGCAGTATTTGAAGACCCTTTTGAAGTTCAAAGACAAGGAGAGAGAGAACGCTAGCAGCATGGGTATCCGGTATCATATCAAGTTATATTTGCAGCATTTTTCATGAGTTTGTTGCTTGTAAATTACCAATTTACGTGTCTCCTTCTAGTGTACGTTTTCTCTCTTTATTTCTTTTCTGAGCAAAACAAGCATTTACTCCCCCGTGCGTTGCACGGGAGAATTAACTTGAACATCTTATATTAAATTAATCTTCCCTAATAAATTCCTTCACTACCCCAATCAACTTCTTTAATGGTCCAACTTCCAAAAAATAATTGAAAAAAAATATTAACTACCCTTCCATCCTTATAATTTTGTCACATAAGCATTAACTCCCTCTGATGAATTAACTTTATTCTATGCTATCAAAGTATTCAGTTTCAACATTATGCAACTACTTTCACAATAATTAAATATATGAAAGGATCAAGTTAAAAAGATCAACCATGCCATGGTTGATCATCAACCGGATACCAGAATGCAACAGACATCTTACTGGATCCACCAATAGTGAATTGTGCATCCTGCAAACACCAGGTAATGTACACCATTTTACTTAGTTGCTGCCACGTAGAAAGAATTCAGAAGCATTCAGTGATAAGACAAAACTGCCAGGTTTTGAGCACTCTCAATAATAGTAACTGTGGTGAGAGAACATTTTATGATGACACTTTTGACACCAATGCCACGGCTCAGTGGCTGAATCTTGGCCACTGGAATTATACTGACTGGAAATTAATGATGGAAATAGTTACAATAATCATCTAAGGATCCTTAGCTCAAGTGGCATCTTTTTTAAAGATAGTTGCCAGGAGTCTTAATATACGTTAGTTCAATCCCACTTTGCCTCCTTTCGCTCTTCCTCCTCCTAAGACTCTTTCCTTTTTGTAAGCTAGAAGAAAATTATTCTGCCAACAAAATTTACAAAAATAATTAGACACACCTTAGACTGTACCTCTCTTGAATCAAAAGACAAAACATCAATCCCAAACTATCTTGGGGAGTTACAGTTCGCATATAATCAGATTCCTACGGAAGAAATTTGCTGAATCACTACATCAATGAGCATCAAGCTCAATACCATTGTGGAAATCACCTAACCAAATCATCAAATGAATCCACCTCATTTAAGTACGGCTATGTTACATCAAGCAGATTGCCAAAACCTTTTTCTAAGAAAAGCTGAAGTAAAAAGCTAATAGTTTCATGCCCCTTACAACATTAGAACTCACAAGCAGCAACGATTGCAAAGCATGTTAGGTGTATTTACCCCTTAATCCAGAGAAAATTGATCAGCCGATATAGCATATTTCAAACATGGATGCGTTAAAATATGATGAATCAAAAACTGTAACAGAAGGTATTTAAAAATGGGCCCTAAAATCATTTTTGTGGTGGAAACATGTGAGAGAGAACTGAATATATGAAAGGATCCAACTAATTTCCCATGAACGGAATATGAAAGTTGTTGCATTAATTAAATAATTATATCACTTAACCCTCTAGAAATAAAGTAACAACTGAAGATGAATAATTCCCATGGCAGAGGGCAAGGAAAAACAATAGTGAGTAGAATCTAATCCCTTGAACAACTTATTGCCAGAGAGTAGTTGTTATTGGCCCGCCTTCGCAAGCCTTGGTGGCTTAAAATGCGAGTATGTGAATCATTGGACCCAACACTGCTATTATCAATAGATATTGCAACAGATCCCCCACCATTGCTTGTTTGCATGCTTCCAACGCTGTCAACTGACATATTGGTACCTTCTTCGAGCTTATGGTAAAAGCCTTGAGAAAAATCATAATAGTTATCATTATGCTTGTTTAGGTCAATTATACCAGGAAATTTTGCACCGCCTTCCAACTTTTTTACCACTGAATAGTAAAGCCTTGAGTATCGTTATTTCTTCAGCATCAGAATTTGTAAAGTAAATCACCTGAACAAACACCAATAACCAATACATGCAAAGGTAAGTTCTATGCTTCAAATACCATGAGAAATGTAACCACATGCTTCCATTCAACTTCTATTCAACACAAGCCAAACCAAATCTATAAACTTGCTTTCAAAATAGTTTCCTGGATAGTTTTAAAAACATAAAAAAAAGAACAAAAGAATTTGTTTATGTTGCCAAATTCAAATTATAGATTTCATCCAAATTCAAGAAAGGCAAGTTCATGAATTAAACTAACTTATCACAATAATCCACATTTTACAAAGCAGGAAATGATTCGCGCACAAGCAAAAAATGGGAAAAAAAAGTAAGGTAGGAAAACATCATAGAAGCCAAACATAACGATCTGCTGCAAAACAATACAAGTGAGCAACTTGCAACGCAAATTGAAGACAGGACCAGCTTATGCAAACTGAAGCATGGCAATCTCAGATAATCAATTTCCAAGAGGAAAAGAAAACCAATGAAAGGAGAAAAATTGAACAAAGCCACGGATTGAAGGTCATAAGCTCCGATACCCAAATTTCTTCAGCTAAATCAACTCCCTATGTTCACGAACTTCTCAGTGATCTTATGTAGAAACAAAAAATGATACGAAAAATTGAAACCTTAGTGAACCCTAAAATTTTATAATTACATAATCAAAAGCTTAAAGAGTCGTAGCGTCACGTACCTTAAGAGGGCATCAAAAAGCAGAGACAAGATCGAAAAGGGGAAGAATGAAATCGGAGTGAGGAAGATTGTGCCCCTGTAGTCTGTACGAAAGAAACCAGACAAGGTTAGAAACAACTATGAAGGCTTTTACACACCGATTGAGCTCTGAGCTCTTAGAGAAATGGAAAAATTATGGGAAAATCGAACCTTCTAGGAGCTGGTCCAAGCTTTCAAGCTCCTCTGGCTTTCTTCTTGTTGTTCACTCCTCTCCAGATCCGTGTTAGACGCAGAAATGGAAAAAAAAAATGTAATGGCGGCAAGGATGAATGCTGGTGTTTGATGGGAGAGGAAGTCATAGTAGGTTGTAATGGAGAAGCAAGCACAAATCGGAGGAATCTAGTGAAATGAAAATGAGAAAGGCAAAGACCATGAAAAAAGTAGAGGAGCAGTGCGCCCGGGAAAGAAAAATACAGGGTAAAGAAAAAAAATGCAAACTCTGAATAAACGGGTGAAGCTTCTGGAGAGAGGAGAGAAGGGAAGAAGAAATAGGGAATGATGCAGTGGGAAGTGCAAAATTTGAAATTCAAATCTTGAACACCAAGCCCAAGAAATTTGGCTTGAACAGAATAAACGTTTTGGAAGAAATCATTCAATAATTCTCACTGCTCCATCCACGTGCTTCTCATCACAAAGTGAAGTGCTGACACGAAGCCCTATAGAAGCTGGTACTGTTCATATGAACAGTGAATTATGAGAGAAGCCACAACTAAAGTTGGCTTGGCCTGGCTTCTTTGTCATGCACATTTATTATATTAAAGGGATGTCTCCTTCAACTGTTAACTAGTGAAGAAAACTTGGTGCTATTAAGACTTTGTGTTGGAGCCAACAAAAATTGATATAGTTGGTAAGGAGTTGGGTTATAACATATGAGGTTGTGAGTTCAAATTCTGCTACCAGTGTGAGAACCTTGTTAGTGGGTAATCTATAAGTACCTCTGTGATGGTAAGCGCTCTAAGCCTTGAGGCATGTCCTAGCCTGATGAGCTCCTTGAACTCAACTCCCCTAAACTTCTTTTGTATCAAAAAAAAAGTTGACTTTGTATTGGAGGCGAATATAAAAAACAAGAGTTGTTAATTCCCATATCTGTACTTGTTAATTTGCTAATTGTAGTTGGTCTAATGCATATACTCATGGTTGAAATTTATGATAAATCTGAAAAATGGGAATCATATATCTCTCATTTTCTGATTCCTAAACTTTTACCAGTGAATATACGCATAAGAATAACTATAATTAGCAAATTAATAAATATAAATAACGAAATTAATTAACAACAACAAATAAGGGAATTATGATGTAAATTAGGAAACTTATTTATTACATATATAAATTTTGTATATTATAAATAAATGAGCCGGTTTGATGGCATGGTAGTCTCAAACCTTTTGTTGAGCCAAGGGGTCATGGGGTTCAAATACCCCCTTTGCCACCTTCTTTATAAAATATTCTCTGATGGCTGATGGCGGTTCTCTGGAGCTTGCTATTGGAGCTTTGGCACCCCATCACCTTACCGGCAACGTTTGAGTTTCTTTAAACAAAAATAAAGCAAGGGAATTTTGGGCATTTTTATCCTCAATGGAAAAAAAGTTAAGGTCCAATATTTTTGCATAGGAGTTGTTGGCATCTAAAAGCCTTTTGGTTTTAATGTTACCTCGAAAGTATTAAAATAAGAGTAATGTCGTCTTACTCTAATGATAGCTAAACAGACATCTGCCATGTCGAACATGTCAAACCTTGATTAAACCATATTTTATATATGATTTTTAATAATTAAATTGGGATTTTGATGCATTTTCTTGGACATTATTGCATTATTAAGCACTAATTTGAGTTAGGGACAATTGTTTTGAATTAATTGCAATTAGGGTCAAAATTGTCATAATTTATTAATTATTTTTATACAATTGTCCCTTGAACTTTTGATGCTACCTTGTGCTTAATTTTGTATTGTAGGCGTTTTGGAAGAAAATTGGAGATTTTGGAAAAAATGCATTTGGGGTCAGAATTAATATTTTGAGGTCTCAGAAAATTACAAAAAAGTGCCCATATTTTGTGAAAATTACAATTTGTGAAGAAAAGGGACCAATGAAAATCACAGAAGATGACCCACAAGTTTTGGAAATTATAGATGAGCCCTAAAACATTTCAAAAAGTTTCCCTGTAGTCCCTAATCAAAGGTCTTTAACATTTCACTTAGGTCCCTGGTCAAAACTTGTGTTTTGACCAGGGCTACTGTTTTAGGCCTTATGCATCTGGAGCTAAGGAAAGACGCAGACCCGACAGTGTGTGTGGATATGAGATTCGGACATGGAAGACCCGAACCGAGAGGCAAGCTGAGAGTTGAGATATAGAGGGGGCACCGCAACAGATCAGACGATCTTCTTCTGGACCTTGCATCACCATCATCGTCGCCGGTGGCTTCCACCTCCACCACCAAAGCCGCCGGCGACTTCACAACATCACCACCGTGAACGGAGACGAGAATGGAAGACACAGAAGCAGCGGTGGAGCAAAGAAGAAGGGCGAACTAGAGAGCTTGAGAGAGTGGGAGATAACTTGAGAGGAGAGGGGAAGAGACGGACAGCCACCACCACCGTCAAGGACCTCCCCGGCGAGCTTCTCGGACCACCACAACAGCTTCGTTCGGACCAGCACCATCACAGAATCGATTCTCCTCTGTTCTCGTCTTGTAGGAGCTTCCTCTCTCACCTTCAAGCACCGCAGCACCACTTCTGTCTTCTCAGTTCCGGCGAGCCTTCCTCAGTCACACAGCACCATTCTGTTCCTCTTCACTATTTCCTCCACTTCCAGACACCATCGTTCTTCTCCAACCACCGGCAGTCACCTCTGTCTTCACTTCAATTTCTATGGATCCAAGTCTTGAACAAACAGTTATTAATTCAAATCAATGAGGGGCTGATTTCTGCTTGAGTTTTGGTGGCAAACAAAGTGGCTAGAGTCTCAAGGTTTTACAAGGGGAGTTTATTATTTTCCATTTGCTCAATTTATACATTATGTCTTTGTGGATTAATTTTGCATTGGGATATGTATGTCTTGAGACTTAGATAAGTGATTATTTGTCTATATTGGTTAATATCTTATGTTGTATTTGGTATTGGTGCATTTGAATTTTATTGGATTTATTTTCCTATTGGATTAATGAAGTTATACATTCTATGTGATATCTAGATTGTGTGATGGATTTAATTTAATTTGAATGTCGCGATTGTGCTTTCAATTAAGAGGAACCAAGTGCATTAATCCATTTTCAATACACATCAAGTGGGTCTTTAACAATTTACCTAAGAGGTGGTTAAGAATGCGATTGTAGGACTAGTCATTTATTAGGTAGATTGAACCTAATGCGATTGTTTAGGGTTTTAAATTTGACTTGATGCAAAAATAACTCCCAAATAAGCTAGGAAAGCCACCAAATTTGCCACCAAGGTTCATTTTATCATATAATCTCTTTTTAGCCCAATTCATTTTCTTTATTATTTTCCAAAATACCAAAAATATTAGGATTAGCTTTATTTTCTTTTATGAATTTTTATTTAAAGAAAACCAATTTCCAAAACCTCAAATCTAACCATATTTTTGTCATTTAGTTTTACCTAGGGAAGTCAAAATAAAAGGCTCCTTGATAAGAGAACGATCCCGAGTTGTTTGCACTATATTGCATTTAATTCGTGGTAATTTGTGATTTGACCCCGAGGCGACTAAGGTTGTGTCTAATCAAACCTTATGCCATGTATGATTCCACGTGGGTATGATTATGCTTTTTTCTTTGGTCATTTTTGGCCCATAAGTTTTTTTGTAAAAATATAGTTAATTTAGTAATTTGTAAAAAATATATGTTGGTTTTTCTATAGTACCCTTTCCAATTAATTGCATGGGAATCTACTTCTTTTATGAAAAATATCATTAATATGTACAACCAAATACCAATAGATGTAGTTAATATGTGGAGTTATGGGAAAAAAATTATAAATTTAAAAGGCAGATTGAATTGACATCTCTTATATTTAGAGAACTAAAACAAACCCATGTGTTAGCTTTTACGTATCTTGAAGACGGGAGGAGTGCCCCTTTTATTATTTTCGTTGTTCTTTTTTTCACGGCAGACTTACTTGAAGGTTATTTGGGATCGAGGAGTTGAAGGAACCCTCTAAAAGTGGCAAGCAACAAAAATGGGTTGAAATTTAATTGGATCGGAGGCCATGTATGAAGAGTATTCATAATTAATATGCACAAAAGTTTAATTTCACTTTTATAAAAATTCAATCTTATATGTAAGATTTTTATCAAAATTAATTATATTATACGTTTATATCGAAGCTTATTATAGTGTTTTATATTTTTTTGAATGAAAAAATAGGCTTAGTTGTACGTTGTAGGGGATGTTTGAGACAACAAATGCCTTGATGAAGCTTTCAATGTCCTCCATTTCCTTTTCCATTTCCTCAGAGAGTCCAAGAGCATCCTTGAGCATGAATAATTCTAGATGCCGGACTTTAGTTGGTCATACATTCTTCGTAGGGAAAGGGTTTGGGCATCCATATATGGCAATGTGAGAAATGCATCAAGTCCAGAAGCTTGAGGAGTAGGGGGTTGGGGTGAATGTTAGTGGCATGGTGGAAAGGATGGTTCATATGGATGGGTATGTGGTGGGCGATTCTCTGGTGAAGTATGGTACTTAGAAGCCTTTTGTGCTTCCTCCAGCTCCTCATTGCTTTCTTTTAGATGCTCCACTTCATATGTATGTAAGAACATAGAAGGAGGATTTTCTTGGGGATTCTTCAACACTTGTGATTACTGAATGAGACACTCAAGTTCATTTTCCAATCTCTCACACTCTCTCTTGTTCCATTCTTCTGATAAGAAAGTCCATTTGTGATTGCCGCTTTTTGGTAAGGTCATCCATTTGAGTTTGAAACTCTTGAATCACTTCCATTTGATGAGCAAATGTGTCATTGTTTGACTACTCTTCATTGATAGTCTGAGTGATTTGGTTTTGGAGCTCTTTAATGACTTTACAAATGGAAGGGTCTTGGTTTGGCATATATGGTTGGGAAGAAGATCCATAAGATGGCTCAAATAGTAGATATAGAGACTTAGGAGGTTGATGAAATGGTTGGGGAGTGGGATGGAATGAAGGAATGGATTCATGAGATGGAATGTGGTTGTATGGTGGAGGATTAAAATGAGGCTCATAATATGGGTTATAGGATGGGTGTGGTGGACAATGAGGTTGGAATGAAGGTTGTTGGTAAGGTTCATGGTATGGAGAGTGGAATGGATCATGACATTCTTAATCAAATAGACTTCTGCCTTGAATTCCCAACTTAACTTGAAGGAGTTGCAAAGTGTGTAGAGTGGAATGAGTGCTTTTAGAGATAGACTCTTCCTCTTCAATTGAAGCTCTTACCGAAGAGTGAGATTGAAAGGGTGACTTTCCTTGACAATCCAAACCTCTTTTTGGATTCTCCAATTAGGATAAGATGAGGTCTAGTTGTTGTTGCAGCGATTAAGATCCTTGAGAGATATTATCAGTGTTCCTGGTGTAATTGCCTGTGGAAGAATGAGAATTCAGAGGTAAATCTGGACAACCATTAAACCAAGCCATAAGAAACTCAATTTAATAACTTCTCAATGAATTACAAGATGACTAATAACTGAGAAAAAGAATCTATAAAAATACAAATGCAAGTGAGAAAGGGGAAAAAGAATTCAAAATGACAAAAGTTGCAAGTATGCCCGACTTAACTTGGAGACATGGTAAATTCAAACAAGTGAGTCTAAAATCATATCAAATTAAATGCAACAACTGTAATGCCCCAAATTTCAATTAGGGGCTACAGATGATTATTGAGAATGATTTGTGAATTTAAATTGGAATAATTATGTGTTTTGTGGCAATGTTTAATTAATATGTCATGATCAGTGAGAAATTGGAAGGATGGCTATAAGTTAGTGATTAGTGAAGAAATTAATTTCTAACTAAGAGGGAATGATATGTGTGACTAAATGGCTAATGGAGTGGTTAGAGTAACTAATTAGTTACTTATTTGAGGAGAACCAATGAGAGTGTGACACTTGGCAAGCATATATGATGTTAGTGGTTGAAGGAAAAGTCAAAGGGGAATAAAGAATTCATTTATCTCTCTTCTCTTCCCTCCTTTTTCGCTGAAGCATGGTTTGGGGGGATGTCAACATTTTTTCATCTCCTACCTCTCTCTCATCTCTCTCTCTCTCTATTTCAACAGATATGGAAGCATAAGGGGAAGAAGAAAAGCTTGAAAAAGGTAGGATGAATCACCTCAAATGCTTAAACTCTCTTCTCTAAAGTTGTTCCTTGAGTTGAGAGCTTCATGTTGGTGGTTGTAGCTTCTCCATTGGTGTTGATTTGTGGCCACAAGGAATTGTGGAGGTTGGAGAATCAAGAAGTGTCTTTGAGAAAGTTGATAAGGTAGGTAAAACCAATCCTTCTATCTATGTTTTGTGCCAAATAGGTTAGTTTTGAATTTCTAGATTTATTGCCCTATCTTTGAAAATATGGGTTATTGGTAGTTTGGCATGTTATTGGTGTGTTTGGAATGTATGTGGATAGATAGAAAGGGATTTGGGATTGAATGATTAAGTTTGATGATTTTTGGATTTTGGTGTTAGAAGTTTCCTAGAACTAAAGCATGATAATGGAATAGGAAATTGTTGGTTTTGATGTTCCATGTGATTCTTTAGGTGATTTTATATGGGGATAGCTTTAGTTGAGGTTTTGGGTCCATTGGAAACACTTTGGTAAATTTTGGAGAAATGCTGCCAGTTTTCTGCGTTTTCTGGTGTCTGATAAGCATCACTCAAGTGATAAGGGTCTCACTCGGGTGAAGTGCTGCATTTCCTTTGTGTTCTTTCAATTTGCTGATGCACTTCCATGTGTAAAGGCAAAAGTGTTGCCTCACTTGCGAGTATGGAGGGTTCCTACTCGAGTGATCCTCTTCTCACTCGAGTGAAGGTGTATCTGACACTGTGAACTCTCATCTCGGGTGGTCACTCGCGTCCATTTTTCAAGAGTAAGCCTTAGCACTCAAGGGTGCTAAGCTGTCACTCGAGTGACATTAACCCTACTCGGGTGAGCATTAGGCTTCCACTTGAGTGATAGAGGTCATGCTCGAGTGCAGCGAGCAATTCTGGTTGCTATCATTCCTTTCTACCCTTGAGTGAGCACTTTCTGCAACCCACTTCCTAGGACTCGAGTAAGGGTGAGGCTAACAATCCAGTGTTGCTTCCATGACTCGAGTATCCATACAATATCACTCGAGTGAGGCCATCTTCACTCGAGTGTTTCAGTGAAAAATATCAGTTTTGTGCTTTCAAAAAGGGGATTTTTGGGATAGTCTTCCAACCCTTTAGAGCTATTGATAGAGTTATTCATGGGCACTAAAAGAGTAATAATGATAACCAAATTAAGTGTTAAGAAGTCATTAAGAATTGGAATAGAGAATTGACTCTTCATCCCTAATTATGAATTATAGGATACGACATTTGCCCTACTCGGGAGAGACCGGTAACAGAGCACGCACGGAAGGACCAAGGTAGTGACTTTTCTCTCATGTTGTGTATGATGCTTGGTATGCATGACTTATCATTGTTTTTTGTGTGAATCTTTGGTATGAGGCCATTGTGTTATCTCCCGTAGTGCATTACAGCGTGAGCAGATCAGCGTGAGCAGTCATAGGGGTGATGGTTATCACACCTACCCCTGCCGTTGTTTTCGTCGTTGTAATTGCCAGGGGTGCGTTGTGGAATTGTGGATTCCTGTTTGAGTATCCGGCCAGTATGGCTATATGTGAATGTGAAATATTTTATATGGATCCCAACTGTGGTGATATATGTGATATGATAATGTGATTGTACAATACAGCGTGAGCAAACGTAAGGGTGACATGAGTCATACCTACCCTTACTGCTGTAACTGCCGTTGTAGTTGCAATGTGGGTGTGATAATTTGCTTACATGCTTTGGTGTTTGCATATTATGAGTGATTTGACACTACGGGGATTCCTTAGATTTCACTCTCCCAAAAAAATTTTAGACAGGGCTGAAGGATCAAAGGGGAAGCGGGTGACGAAGAACGGTTAGAGCTCCGAAGAGGAGTTTCATTTTGGGAATATTTGGTTATCATACTTTTAATTTTTTGGATATATTCTTGGGAAGCAATTGTGTACATTTGTGGTATTTTAGTTTTGTGTAATCCCCAAGTTAAAAGAGAAATAAATTATGGGCATTATGCCTTGTATAAACCCTTGATTATTGAATGGAACCCGAGTCTGTCGGGAATTTGTATTATACTCTGATATGTATGAATGGAATCAACGGGTACAGGTCATTTATGTATTGAAATGTAAATATGAGACAATGGTTGACAGGTTTTGGAAAGGCTTTTGTAAACCCTGATGTTGGAAAATTTACTTTTATTAAGTCTCAAATCACATTATGGTCTCTAATTCGACATTAACACGTGTTTGTGAACTTAATCTCGGCCTTGATTGTGAAGGGGATTACAACAACACCATACAAAAGCTACCAAGTCAAAACAACGCAATGAATGCTATGCAAGTACCTAAATGCAAAATTCCTAAACTATATGCAAAGAAAAATAAAGAAATGCAAAACTAACAAGCTTCACACGAGAAACCCCTTGTCAAAAATGAATTTGACAATTAGATTACCTAGGAAGCCAATTACTTAGCTCCCCAGCAACGGCGCCATTTGATTAGGACTTTTCTCATACGTTAGCCTTGGGGTCCATAATAAAAAATTAATCAAGGATTGCATGTAGGCAAACCAAAGATCATTCTCTCTTCTCGAGGAGCTTTTTATTGAATTCTAAGTAATCTATATACCATGCAAATGCAATAAAATAAGGGGAAATGGTTTTGGATTTTTTTTCAAATTTATAAACTAAAGACTAGCTAAAACAATTTAATTAAATGCTAGTTTAATATTTTTGGTATTTTTAATGAAAATGATGATTAATGAAATATGAATGAAGTGAATTCTCTTGAGAAATTGGTTCATTGGGTATCCTAGCTCATTAAATGATATGGGAGTTCGAAGTTTATCAAGTCTTAAAAACCTCAAGCAAACGCGTTGAGTTCAATTTATCTAACTAATGACTAATCCTACGATCGCATTCATAGTCACCTCTTGGATAAATTGTTAAAAACCACTTAATGTGTGAAATGAATTAAATCAATGCAATTGTTTCCTCTAATAAGAATGCACAAACGTGCCACTCAAATTAACTCAAATCAATTACGCAAACTAGGGAACACATAGCAAGCATAATTTCAATGAATTAATAGGAAATATATAACCATAAATCAACCAATCACAATAATTCAATCCAATCACAAAATAAGCAATCTTAGTTCAACAATATGGAGTCAAAATAAATCAACAAAATCCTACTAAAAATACCTTAGAACATAGCTTTTTGAACTCAAGCCAATTCCTCAATTCTTAAGAGTTGAAAGGCTCAACCACACATTGAGCTTGGTACTGTCACCACCAAACTTGAATTTGCAGCAGCCATGGTTGAGATGAATATGACGCTGGTGATGATGCTAAGAAGATGATAATGGTAGAGAGAAAGAAGGTGAAGCTGGTTGGAGAGGATGAACATAGGAGTAGGTGGTCAAATAGTGAAACAGGAACAAAACAGTAGAGGACGGATGAGGCTGTGGTCAGGAGACTAGGTGAGAAGGAAAAGAAAAAGAATGGTGTGAGAAAAGACTGACGATGGTTATGGTGCTGTGAAGATGATCATGGAATGAAGAAAGAAGATGATGATGGTGAAGTACAGAGGAGAAGAAGAGGAATATTGATTAAGATAGTGGAGAGGAAAAAAAAACAAAGCCGCTGGAATCTGGAAATGTCACCGGAATTACATGAACATTTCCAGAAAACACAGAAAAGGTAGAATGGTGTTCTGGTTGATAAAGGTACTTGTATGGAAGTGTAGCTCTAGCGGTGAGGATGATTCCGGTGTGATGAACAAGGACGGTGGTCTCATCTTCTACTCTATTCTGATCCGTTACTAACGGTGAAGATAATATGTGGTGTCTCTCAGGTTCAACTCTCCGGTATGGAAAGAGGAGGGTCACCAAGAATAGAGGAAGAAGGTGGTGTGGTGTTGGTGAGAGGATACCAGTCAACGGTGGTGGTCTGTGGTGCTATGAACTCAGCTCTCCGGTACCGGTCTCCTTCTCAGATCCTTCCTCTCGCCCTCAGCTTGCCTTTTTAACTCTCAGTCTAGAGTTCTGTTTGCAACTCTGATTGGTACAGCGGCGCCTCCCAGCTCCAAGATGCCACGCTTCCACAGTGAGGATGGGGGGAGGTCGTCGGTGGCGATGGTGATGAGGGTAAAGGCCGCCGCGACTATGAAGAAGAAGAAGAAGGTAAGAGATCAAAACAAGATGAAGGTGATGATGCATATATCCCCGCGGCGCAATTCCCCACTGTGATAAAACTCTCAGCTGCTTGGGTAAGTTGGCTCTCAGCTCGGGTCTCTTATCTCATGTCGGGCTCCAGATGAAGAAGCAGACTGCAAACCTAAGTTCCCTTGCTCAAAACGCGAGCACGTTTTGACCAAGGGACTAAAATTAAAACTTCTGAAAGTGTGTGGAGGGATTAGATTGAAAATATTTGAAATATTTTTAGGCCAAACTGAAATTTTCAAAATTTTTGGGTACTTCGCTGTAATTTGCTTTAGTCCTTTTCCGTCCCAAATGAGAAATTTTTAGAAATTATGGGGCCTTTTCTGCAGTTTTCCTCAATCTTCAAAATATTAAATCTGACCCTCCAAAATCTTCAATTTCCTTCCAAAATACCTACAATGCAAGATTGAACACAATGTAACATCAAGAGTCCAAGAAATCATTTGTACGAATAATTAACAAATTATGACAATTTTGCCCCTAATTACAATTAATTCAATATAAATGTCCCTAACTAAAATTAGTGATTAATCATGCAATAATGTCCCATAAAATACATTAAAGATCCCAATTTAATTATGAAATATTATATAAAAATATGGTTTAATCACCTCCATGATTCAAGGAGTTATCATAATAATAATTTAGCACATATATCAAGGAGTTATCATAATTATAATTTCAATTAAATATGCAAGAAACATAAGTTTCAAGAAATATAGTTGGCCCCATGATTATAGTGTTGCTTATATATATTAATGTCATTAATGTACTCCATTTTGTGTTCTCCATTCTTCATTATAAGTAATCTCAATCAATCCCCAATATCATGATAGGTTAGCCTTATGAACTAATTAGGGATATTGACGACTACAAAGATACATGGGCTATCGTAGCTCAGGTTATGAAGACATTACAAAAAAATGGTATTTTGTAGCGGTGAAATTGTAACGGTTATAATTAACCGCTACAAATATTAACATTTGTAGCGGTTTTATCCCAAACCGCTACAAATTTGTAGCGGCAAGCTACGCGCCAAATGGCGCGACAAATTGGCAGTGCTATTTGTAGCGGTTAGTTAGGAAAAACCGCTACAAATTTGGGGTAAATTTCCCACCAAAACTTGTAGCGGTTTATTTGTAGCGGTTAATAAATAATAACCGCTACAGTTTGCGCGCCACATGGCGTGAAGAAGACGCGCCAGCAGTGTAGCGGTTATTTGTAGGGGTTTGACCAGTCAAACCGCTACAAAATTCCAAAATTCGCATATTTGTAGCCGTTATAACCTAATAACCGCTACAGAATTTCAAAGGTCTGAATATTTGTAGCGGTTCTTAGATAACCGCTACAAAGTTTAGCCGCCCTAAGTGCTTTGTAGTGGTTTATGTAGCGGTTATTTCAATAACAGCTACAAAAGTTCTGCCTATATAAACTCCTCCCTCTCATTTTTCCGTTTGCTCATTTTGTTTCTTGAAGTTTCTCTGCATGTTTTCTTTAGATTTGAGCATTCAAACGCCTGTAAAAGAGTTTTTGCTGCAGTATTTCTTGGTATTTATACTTGAGGTAAGGAGATAAGACGTATTTTATTTGTATTTATATTTTTGCATAATAATGTGACTAAAATATTTTTTTTTGAATTTTCACAGTTGATATGGCTTCGAGAGAGGATAGAGCGAAGGCGCCTGAGGTTCCCATACCGATTTTGTGGGGTGGCAGCAGCAGAGCAGGGGGCAGAGGGAGGGGGCAGTGCGGGGGGAGGGCGACCGCGGTATTTCAGCCCATCCCCCCATAGGAGTCAGCCCTACCACAGGCACCGCAGACGATCCCACCGCAGACGACCGTACTAGAGGTGCCTGATTTAGGGGGGGCAGATATCAGCGTCGAGGACTACGATGAGGAGCACTTCGAGATCCCGATTGGGCTCAGGGAGATGGAGTAGTTTCTCGATGAGGAGGAGGCTCGGGAGCAGAACAACCCATGAGGGTCGTCTTCACGGTCCACAGGGTTTGAGGTGCAGGTCCAAGGTAAATAATTTTTTTTATTTAATAAATTATTTATTTAAATTCAAAATATTAAATGTTAATTACAATTTATGTAACGTGGGGTAAATTGTGCAGATGAGCAGGGGAACGTGTCCACGAGGAGGTTGGACGTGGCCGGTCTGAACAGCATGGACCAGACACTGCGAGTTATAGTGATGTGGAATGAGGGCATAGACCAGCCCATCGACAATGGGGGTCACCTGTTCAACCACTTTCTGAACGACCTGGGCGCGAATTGGATGCGGTTCCCCCTGCACTTCAAGACGTGGAGGCACGTTCCGAAAGGTGCTGAAGGACCAAGCTTGGGAGGAGGTGGTTCAGGTAATTAATAGTATTTAATTAATATTTTTTGTAACTAATTCTATTTAATTAATATTTTTAATAATATTTTTTTAATTATTGATATTTAAATAATTTTTTTGCAGCTACGGTTTGCCGTCTGGGCCAACCGGAAGAGGTACACCCTCGTGAAGATGGGTGACGGCTGGAGGAACAGGAGGACCTGTCTCTTCCACAGGGTGGATAAGGACGGGACAATGCCTCTAGAGCAGCTGATCGAGAGTGTCCCGGACGACGTCCCGCCGAACGATTGGGCGAGTTTCGTCCAGTTCAGGAGGAGCCCTGAGGGGCAGGTAATATATTTATTATATTATTTATATATAATTTTCTAATTGTTAAGTATTAAATTATAATTTAAATTTAATTAATTTTAACTTGAACTTTATTAATTTTAAATGTTTAAAATTGTTTTTTTTCCAGGAGCTTTCTCAGAGGAACACCAGGATCCGTGGGCAGCAGACGATCCACCACACAGCAGGATCGAAGACCTTTGCTGTCACCTACAGCGAGCTGGTAACTTTTCAAAATATCACTTACTTTTAGCTGGTTATTTCATAATAGTAATTGAATTATGTAATTGTTTTGGGAGAGGAAGGCACAGTAGGAGAACCGTCAGACGGACTATAGAGAGTTGTATGCGATCACACACAGACACCGTGATGGGACTCTTACCTCTCAGCAGGCAGAGGCGGCCATTGTAAGTAATTTCATTATTATAATTTTTATAAAACAAACATAATAATGAAAAATTCTAATTAGTAATTGTTTTATAAAATGGCAGGAGCGGATGCAGCAGTCGTAGGCTGAGCTGCGAGAGACCCAGGCCGAGGAGTCACATGGGTTAGTAGACCCGACAACTCCTTTGAAGGAGGGTTTGGCTCAGGCTGAGCACCCAGAACATGTTTGGGGGATGCGGATAGGCTCCAGACCTAGCATGGTCTACGGCAGGAGCGCCGCCTCTGAGGTTGGCAGCTTTAAAGGGGTCAGACGTTCGAGGGACGAGTCTATTGAGCAGCTGCGGTCAGATTTGGAGCGGACACAGGCTGCAGTGGCTCAACAGCAGCAGTAGATGCAGCAGATGCGGCAGATGCAGGAGCATGCTGATTTGATCTACGCTTAACAGACACAGTGGCGTGATATCACGAACAGCATGCTCAAGCGCGGATGGAGTCACATGTTCTCGGACGAGCAGTATCCACAGGTTCTGTCTGTCCCTCGATTTGTCGTGCAGCCTCCTCCTGCTGATGATGATGGTGTGGTTCACTCTGCCCTGCGGCCCGATCCAGCAGCACCTGATGGAGCCCCACCTGAGGGAGCACCAGATGATCAGCCCCCACCTACTTAGTTTAGGGCATATTTTTTTATTTGTTGTTGAAATATTTGTAAATAAATATATATAATTTTGTATTTCAGAACTTAAATTATTATTGTGTTTACCATAATTATATTTATATTCTTAGACCGCGTTGCTGAATTTGTGAATTAATTGCAACAATATTATTTATATTACTAAACTTAAAAAAAATAAATTATATATATTTGTAGCGATTTTACAATAAATAACCGCTACAACTAAAATTTTGTAATATTTGTAGCGGTTTCCATGGAAAAACGGCTACAAATATATAAATATTTGTAGTGGTTAACAATAAAAACCGCTACAAATATATACATATATATTTTTTAATTTATAAATAACGTTCCATATTTGTAGCGGTTCACAACAAAAATTGCTACAAATATACATATAATTTATTTTTTTTTAATTTATAAATAATGTTCCATATTTGTAGCGGTTTACAATAGAAACCGCAACAAATATATGTATATTTTTTTTTTCTATTTATAAATACGGTTCCATATTTGTAGTGGTTTAACAATACAAACCGTTATAAATACTCAACATTTGAATTTTGAAATTTTCCGCCTTTGGTACATTTGTAGCGGTTATTTATGTATAACCGCTACAAATTTAAAACTAATTTCTCACCACTTTGTGCAAAATTCCAACGGCTTGAAAATTAGTAGCGGTTTTGTACATGTAACCGCTACAAATTTTTAGTACTGTAGCGGTTTTCTAACCGCTACAAACTTTTAAATTTTGGAATTTCAGAATATAAGGTTTTAGGCATTCGTCATTCTCTATTAACTCATCTTCTTCTCTATACTTTCTTCTCTCTCACTAGTAGCTATAGATAAGTCATGGATCAGGTTGCCGCGTAATTCTCTGGAATATTTGTACGGATTAAACAATTTCTTAGATTTCACATTTACTAACGCTAGCTGTAACGGCAAGATCGTCTGTCCGTGTCGGAGATGCAAGTTCAAGAAGTGGCATGAACGAAATGTTGTGAAGGAACATTTTCTTCTGAAGCCTTTCCCTGAGGACTATACGTTCTGGGCAGTTCATGGTGAGAAGGCCAGCATTAGATATGATAATGCTCTTCCACGAAGTTCTCAAGTAGGCGTTCAACTAGATGAAGATGATCCTGTGAATGATGCTGTGTGTGATGCATTTGGATTTCAAGGCGACAACTTCAACAAAGAAGTGCACGGTTCTGAGCCGGTGTTTATGAGGAATGAAGCAGCTCAGGATTTTTTCAGCTTGATGGATAAAGCAGATCGTCCTTTATATCAAGGTTGTCGAAAATATTATAAATTATCTTTCTTGATCAAATTATATCATATCAAGTGCTTGTGTGGCATCACAGATAAGGGAATGTCGATGTTGCTCAAATTATTACAAGATGCATTACCCGAAGCTAAGATTCCCACAACGTTCTATGAGGCCAAAAAGATTATCAACAAGTTGGGGTTGAACTATCAAAAGATTGATGCATGCCCCAACGATTGTATGCTGTATTGGGGAGACGATTCCAGCAGAGAGACTTGTAAGAGATGTCACACATTGAGGTACGAGACAATTCGGAAGGGGAAAAGGCAGAAGAAGAAACCCGCTAAGATTCTCAGGTACTTCCCTTTAAAACCTCGTCTACAAAGATTATTTATGTCGTCTAAAACTGCATAGCACATGAGGTGGCATGCCGTTAATAAGAATGAAGATGGTAAATTAAGACATCCCTGGGATGCAGATGCTTGAAAAACGTTTGACAACGACTTTCCAGATTTCGCGACTGACCCCAAAAATGTTCAGCTTGCGTTGGTGACCGACGGTTTCAATCCTTTCGAGAATCTTAGCATAAGTTACAGTATTTTGCCGGTAGTCTTAGTTCCCTACAACTTACCCCCTGGATGTGTATGAAACAAAGCTCGTTCATTATGTCTATGATCATTCCAAGCAAAAAGGCACCGGGCAATGACATCGATGTGTATCTCCAACCGCTTATTGCGGAATTTCTTGAGCTATGGAATGTCGGCATGGAGACGTATGACGCTTACGGTAAGACTTTCTTCAACTTGCGTGCAGCTTTGATGTGGACGATTAGTGACTTTCCTGGCCTTAGCACATTATCTAGTTGGAATGTGCATATTGGGTCGGCGTGTCCAGCTTGCAATTTTGACTCTGACGCAGTGCGCCTTCCCCATAGCCGTAAGTGGTGCTTTATGGGGCATCAGAGGTTTCTCGATGGAATGCATAAGTTTAGATTGCAACGGAATTGCTTCAATGGGAAACCAGAAAAAAGAGGACCACCTCAGACTTTGTCCGGTACCGATATCTTACAACAGCTTGAGCATGTTGACTTCGAGTTTGGAAAAAGTGACGATTCAGAACAAACTCACCAAAAGACGTGTAGGACTTCAGCGCTGTAGCAGTGGAAGAAGATAAGTATTTTATTCACTCTTCCTTATTGGAGATCTAATTTACTTCGCCACAGTCTTGATGTCATGCACATTAAAAAGAATGTTTGCGACAATGTGCTATATACGCTGCTTAATAAACCCGACAAGACAAAGGATCACCTTCAAGCGAGGAAGATTTACATGACATGGGAGTTCGTGAAGACGCTTGGCTAGATGAGCATGACAAATTTCAGCCGGCAAGGTTTACTCTCACAAAACCGAACAAGGAAGTCTTCCTCGCGACGTTGAAGAACTTAAAAGTTCCTGATGGGTATTCAAGCAATATTTCTTGATGTGTTGACTTGCAGGCTCGAAAGGTTGCTAGCCTGAAGAGTCATGACTCTTATGTTCTTATGCAGCAGTTACTCCCTTTGGCTATAAAGAATGCACTTCCTCCCGATGTTTCCATCGTTTTGGTAGAACTTTGTTCTTTCTTTCGGAAGTTGTGTTCTAAGGTTTTGATCGTTGAGGAGCTCAATCAGCTGCAGTCCAAAATCATTCTTACGCTTTGTCATTTGGAGATGATCTTTCCTTTGTCCTTTTTTACTATCATGGTTCACCTTGCAACCCACCTCGTTCATGAAACAAAGCTCGCTGGACCAGTACAATATCGATGGATGTATCCGATCGAGAGGTACTCATTTTAAATATGTGTTTTATTCTCCGTATTTAATATTTGCTAGTCGTCCTTTTCAGCATTTAGTATCAATTTTCTCTTCTTTACTTCGTAGGTTCCTTGGGAAATTAAAATCTTACGTAAGGAATAAGGTGTGGCCAGAAGGTTCTATAGCTGAAGGCTATATAAAGGATGAAGTGCTGTATTTTTGTTCAAGGTACTTTGATGATCTTGAACGGCTTTCAACCACCCACCTCGTGTTGACGATTGTCCCGAACCTGCGCTGACATCAGAAGAATTTATCCCTCGTGTTGGTAAACTAGTTGGAGTAACTGAGAACTTCAAACTAACGGCAACTGAGAAGTTGCAAGTACATAGACATGTCTTGATTAATTGCACTCAAGTTGAACCTTTTATATAGTAAGAATTGTACACTCACATGTTATTAGATCTATATCTTTCATAACATTTCTCACTTTCATTTCACTATCGCCTTTCCATTATTAATTGCAGGGAATTCAAAAGTCATGTTAAGCGTCAACTCAGGATCCATACATAGACATCCTCGGAAGTTGATAGGAGGGTCCACAGAGAATTGCTAAGCTGGTTTGCGCGCATAATACTAAATGACCACAACCTACACTCACCAGATTTCAGAGCTCTCACAATCGGCCCTCTTGATCATGCAAAAAGGTTTACAGTATATAATGTCAATGGTTTTAAGTTTTGCACTATTTCACGGGATCAAGGATTGCAAACTCAAAATTCGGGTGTTTATGGCACATTTGGGACAAGGAGTTATGCGAGCAGCAGTGACGCCAACATGCAGTTCAGAGGTGTCCCTTGGAAAGCTTCTTGATGTGGTCGAACTTAATTATCAAGGCCGTTTCATCGTGACGCTGTTCAAGTGTTTGTGGGCAAATACCACTACTTCTAGGGGACTGACAACTGACGACTTAGGGATCACATCAATCAGTTTCTCTCGGACGATTCATACTGGTATTTCTCAAGATGATGAGCCGTATATTCTTGCTTCAGAGGCACATCAGGTTTATTATGTCGAGGACGAGAGTCACAGGGATTGGCATATGGTTGTTCATTTAAAGCCATACGACCTTTATGATATGGGTGAAGGCGATAACATCGCCTACGAGAGTGAGCCATTTCAGCCAGTCGATTTTGAAAACTACTTCCCTGAAGGCAATGATAATTTACCTCTACTGCGGTGAGTTTTTTTTAAACCCACTTCATTTAAATTAAATTTTTTAAATTTAATAATACAATCCTAACAATAATTTTTCTACATAATTTCTATAGGGATGGCGACGATGAGTGATCAAATTCAAATTAAGCTTTTATCTTTAAAAAAATGGAAAAAAAATTAAAAAAAATTAATATTTGTAGCGGTTACTTAACCGCTACAAAAAGAAAAAATAACCGCTACTAATTAAAAACCGCTACTAAAATAAAAATAACCGCTACTAAATGAAAACCGCTACAAATGGTACATGGATCCCTATAAATACCCTTACCATAACTCATTTCAAACACTCCCCCCTTTCTTTTCACCTTACCTTTCTTTCATTTTCTCTCATTTACAACTTCTTTTGTATGAGTTGAGGAGCTAAACAATACGATCAAATATGGTAAGAAGTTTTTTTATTTTTTTTCAATACTTCTTTACTTTGTATAAAATTTATTCTCACCATTTTTTTCTATATATTTTACAATTTTATTTCATTTTCATCTATTTTTCATACACAATTACATTGTAGTAGACAACATAATACCTACGTATCCTTAATAATATTATCAATACAATTTTTATACTAATCCAATTAAATTAAATTATTTCTTTTAATTTATAAATAAGTTAAACTATTGAATAATAAGCTAATTAAATTAGATAAACTAATAAAACAATAAATTATTTAATTTAATATTAAAAAAACAGAAACAAATGATCGTATTTTTTTTATATTTTTGTAGCGGTTGTTAAACCACTACTAATTAACGCGCCTTTTTAAACTGAAATTAATTTTTTGACGCTAATTTTGAATTTTCATGAAATTAGTTGCGGTTGTATAACCGCTACAAATTTCATCAAAATTCAAAATTAGTAGCGGTTTATTTAACCGCTACAAAATAGAAAAAAAATTTCATTTCTCTTTTCCCGCCTTCAAAATTTCAGTTTTTTTATATTTGTAGCAGTTATGTAACCGCTATAAATATCTCTGAAAAAATTTCACTCATGAAGATTTTGTAGCGGGTATGTTGAACCGCTACAAATTATGTAGCGGTTATTTTCTTTGAGTAGCGGTTTAATTTAACCGCTACAAAACCGCTTGCAACATACGATTTAGTAGCGGTTTTAGTAACCGCTACTAATGTTGTTTGTAGCGGTTAAAACCGCTATTAATACCCATTTTTAACCGCTACTAAATCACATTTTTTTTGTAATGAGAAGTGAATGACGACTAAAAAGACATCACTTTTTGATAAAAGTTAGTAACTGAACTTGCTTCAATCCTTTCTTTTCCTCCTTTTGTTTGATCTTTTTTACCTTGTAGTACATTAGTTTTTGAATTTAAATTTCTCTTTTTTATATTCTTCCATACTTGTCTTTCTTAAGAACCATATTTAACTATAGAAAGTAGAGCTTGGAACTTTGCCAAAACAATTAGAGCGTTGTATTGGAAGAGAAATTATTGTTAGGCTTAAAGTCAAGCAAAGCAACATCAAATACTCATCTAGTAGTTTGGGCGTTTTGCAATTTTCTGAGGAGAGAGATATTTTACAACGGTTTACATACTCAGAATTAACGGTAAGAAGAGATTTTGTTGATAGTAGTGCATATTATGATTGAACACTTGATTATATATTCATATGTTTACCGTTCTATTTATTACTTGGGTCTTTTTTCCTACCCTCCAAATTTAAAACACATGCCTCAAGCTCCTTGACGACAATGATGTCAATAGAAAACGTTCAAAATGATGATGACCTTCTAATAGTTCGGTTGTTAGGATCTTCAACCACTCCTTCAAAGAGAAAGAATAGAGACGACACTCCATTGGCTAATAATGAAGATGTGGGATTGTCTGATATGCCTACCCCTATCTTCAGAGCCAATAAAGCAATCATCAAGAACATAAAAATAGAAAAATGAGATCCCAAATGTTGTTTTGAGTTTTCAAATACATCATTTTAGTAGTCTAGGTTTTGAATCTACTTTACTTTTAATTGTGCTCAGCGTTTTCACATTATATTCGGTGTTTTCACATTATGTTAAGCTATATTCCTATAGAGTGATATCTGCCTTTTGGAGCTACCTATTTAATTTTGATTTTATAATTTTTTATCACTTATGAGTACCCTTTGGTCAGAATATATATATTGAGCTACCGTTATATTATATGATGAATAATTCTTTTTTTTAAGTTATATTGATTAATAATTCTAAGTGTATACAATATGTTAATTAAAATGAAATTATTCTAAACGTATACAATATGTAAATTAAAATGCAATTATGTGAATATTTAATGAAAATTGATTTGGGTCAAATACGAAGACGTGTGGGGAAATTCTTGACTTGATAAATGAGAAATCAGATGCTTTAAACAAAAGGGAAGAATCATCAAAATCAACAAAAAAATGTAATGTGAAAATGAAAGTTAACTACAATCAAAATATTAAAGTTAGCACTTTATAGGGGGAAAAAAGTAAAGAGCGGGGGCATGAATTTTCTATATAATTAAGTAGAATATCAATAAAAATAGAGTGGTATGAACCAATATAATTGCTCAATACATCTAATATGAAAAAATATGAATAAAGGAAATGAAAATATTAGGAAATAATTATCTATAAATTATAATGTGGGATGATACTGTCACTATTTCTAAATCAAATCAATTTCCATATTTTGCATCAATAATAAAGGAAATTTAAGAAATAATCAAGTCATTTTCAAATATGATTACTTAATTAATCAATTATGAAGAAATATAAAAAATAAAATTAGGAAATAATCATCCATAATGTAGGACAATGATGTCACTATTTCTAAATCAAATTATCAAAATAATTTGCATCAATAATAAATTAAATTTAACAAATAATAAAATCATTTTTAAATATGACTACTTAGTCAATCAATTTTGAAGAAATAAAAAATAAATTATAAAATAATCATCAATCAATTATATTTATTGATTAATAGACTCAAACTGAATCCCCTAGTATTTTTTTTTTTTGGGCAAGAAAACCTATAATTTTGAATTATGAGAACTCCTTGATTTATGGACATAATTTTGAATTATGAAAACTCCTTGATTTAGGTCAAAAAATCAAACATTGATTTACATCGGAGAGCATTGTAGGTTTCCAATTGTTTTGTTATATTTACATTGATTAGCATTGGTTTCGTTTGCAATGGTTCTTTCTTTCTTTGTTTTTTTTAAGAAATGATGTTTCCCCTATTTCATGTTCATGATAAGGGTTTTCAATATTGGTCTCATCAATATTTATCAACAAACAATACATTTGGGACTTTTAGTTTAAAAATATACGAGTCATTTAAAATAGATTATTATAAAATAATTACATGATTTATTATAATTAAAAATAAATATTTTCTTATTGTGCATAAAATAAAAAAGTTGCCCAATCATAAAAACTAAATTATATAATAAATATGACACACCTTACAAAGCAACGCTTTAGAACCCTAAAATGTCTTTCTGTGCTTGCAGAAGCTTTGAAGGCTTAAAAATCAGAATGCTATATATGATCTTTCCCATGCAATGCACTGCCAACAATACTTGTTAACTAAAACAAGACACACACACACACACACACACACACACACACACACGATCTTTCCCATGCAATGCACTGCCAACAATACTTGTTAACTAAAACAACACACACACACACACACACACACACACACACACACCCTTTTAAATTATTTAATTTGTTTAAAATTAATCATGCCCTTTAATTTTCGTGTTAATTCATTTTTCCGCTCACCATCTCACCAAACGCACAACGAATCAATTGACTCTTTTTTACATATAAGAACAATATAACTTCTTAAATAAGTCCTATATTAAAGATCGGAGGGAGCTGTAGTTAAGTTTGTTTCAGATCTGACTTTAAAAGGTTTCTACATGTTTTTAGTGAACTCTAAGGCTTTGTTTGGTTGGAGTTTTTTTTTTAAGTTAGGTGAGGGTAGGGGAGGATTGAAGATAAAAAATATGTGTTTGGTTGGAATCGAGCGGAGGTAGGGGGGACAATTTTTTATCATTTAGTGGTCACCTCCCCTATTTTGTAAAACCTCAAGCCACCGTTGGTTGTTGATTCTACTTTTATAAATTTCCCTGAAATGTTGTCTACTGAGGCTTCTTCGGTTTTTTTTTTTTTTTCCTCTTCCCTCCCTTTGCTATTTGTTGGGTCTGCTCTTTTGTGCTTGTCTTTTCTTTCTCTGATCTTCTTCATAGAAATTATAGGTGCATCCAGATGAGAACTTACTAGCTTCACTGCATATGTACTCTACTACCAATGTTCCGACTGGATAGGCCGCTCCGCCGACGTAATGTTTTGGTCATTCATCTTCGTCTGGTATCACGAAGCCTTTCGGATTTCTAGGGCGTCTGGTTCTCAAGACCACTGGAATTTTTTTCCTAGCTTAACACGGGTTGCATCCGTATGTTGTGGATTATCTCTTAATCTATTCCAGTGCCCTTCAAAAGCTTCATCATATTATCTATTATCCTCCGTCAAATTTTTATGAGACCCTTTTCAAAAAAAAAAAAAAAAAATCTAATATGAAGTATCTATGATCATTTTCTAAAAATATGAAAGAGGGTATATTTGTCCACTTATAATTAACTTCACTCACCTACCTTCCTGACCAAACAAGAAACCAAACCTCACCTCACCTCTTTTTGAATAAAAAAAAAAACTCATAACGTCCTCTAACCTAATTTTAATGAACCTCACCTAACTTCATCTCGGTTGAACCAAACACACTTTAAGGATCATTAATATTCTTGCCATCTTTGGCATGGGTTGATATAAGGTGGATAGAGGCCAAGCCCCTCGTAAAATTAATGAATATAAAAGGAATTCTCTCTGATTGTGCGATTAGACTTCGATTTTTCACATTCCACAATCTCACTCTATGCTTCTTTGTTCTCTTCTTATTTTCTTATTTTAAGGATTGATTCGGATGGAGGGAAAAAATGAGAGGAAAACTCCTAAAAGTAATTAATTTTTCCTCTCTATTTTGCTTCCAATCCAAACTAAGGGTAAGGCAATATAATATTGTATTTAGTCCAACAGATCAACAATCTACTTAGTGCATGTTTCATTTTGATTAACTTTTGGCGAATATTTTTTATGATTTACGAGGTAAGGATGTGAGAAGAATTTTGTCTCAACTTATAAAAAAAAGACTTATAAAACTACGGTTTTGTAGTTTCCCAAACATGCACTTACTGTCTCATTGTGGCAGCTTCAACATAACAAATGAAAGCTAAGACATAGCACATGATTATTTTTTTTTTATAAGTACATGTATCCTCTTATTGGAAGCAATCTTGTTCGAGGTACTATTGGATACTAAATATGGGTACTTCTCCTAACGGGGATTCGAATAAACTACTGCATCCTTCTACTTTTATAGGGCAAAGAAAAATAATGGTGTTGACCCACATTTATGTGTACTCCTCTGGTATAGGGCAGAGAGAGAGAGAGAGAGAGAGAAAATGTGGTCCTATTTATAAGACATAAAGAGAAAAATTTCGATATGAATGTAAAATTTTACCTTTCATTTTATTATGGTATCGACTTTATTCTCATGGGGTATAATGTATATTAAATATAGATAAAATTGAAAATTTGTTGAATTTTATAGAAGAATTAATGAGGTTTAAAGTTTTTCTTGGTCCGTGTGAAAAATGCTCGAAATGCTTTATATATAGAACTAGAGGAGTATGTATGTATCTGGCCCTTTCCCCTCACCAAGAGCTATGATATGAAAATTAAATGAAGAAAGATAATACTGTAATAGGGGGGATTGCTATGGGAGAGGGTTGTCTCCATTGATTTCCTTCTCCATTTACTCTCCATTAAGTGTATCTACATTAGATCAACTTTCAATGGTTGAAATTTATCATGTTGGATTTTTATTATAAAACTATTCTTTACATATTAAATCTCAACTATTGAAAGTTGATCTAATGATAGATACCCTCAATGGAGAGTAAATGGAGAGGGAAATCAATGGAGACACCCTTCTCCCGGATTACTATAACATCTCAAGGAAGAGACATAATTATTACGAAGTGCCAATGATAATTCAAGAGCATGCAATGACTTGTTTAAGTAAAGACATGAATACACCTTACTTATTATTAGGACTTTTTAATAATTATGTCCCTTTCTTGAAACATCATAATAATTTTCCCAATATGGTAAAGGAAGGGAACAGTGTCTACTGTCAATATACAATAGACTTCAATCCCCTTTATTTTTCTTTATTCCTCTCTTAAACAAAGTCACAGATTAATTAAGTAACAAAATTAAAGATATTCTAGTCAATATACAATATCTATATTAATTAAAAAATTTTAAATATGAATCATAACCTTAATTAAACAACCATAATTTTGGAGTGGGGGAGGTGTGGTTTAAATTTCAAAAACTTAAAAATATCACGCCAAACGATCTAATACTTTCGACATTATAATACTCTCCATTTTTTTTTGATACATATGATACTCTCCATTATTGCTACTCTCAGACGTGGGACCATTATTTGATTGTTATAATCAATTAATAAATCAATAATTAATTGTGGCCTATTTAATTTAAGTAAAATACTCTAGCCACCCCTCTGCTTTATCTTAATTACACAAATCTCTCATCTATTTTGAAAACCCATATAGACCTACCTTAAAGTTTAAATGCATGTTACACAAATCTTCCTTATATTTTGATATTCTATTTCCATTCGCACCGTTAGTTGACAATTAAGTTTCACTTTTAAACTTTTTCTTAATTAAAATGTCCCTCTTTAACATTAAAATTATACACACACACATATATATGGGCCAAAAAAAAAAAAAGAATTTATACCACCAAAAATTAATTCTAATAGATTTTCTAAATTTCTAATATATTAAAAATTTAATAATTTTGAGATTACAAAATTTTAGTTTAAATTTTTCATGGTATCTGTTGAAATTTATTTATTTTTAGTTTCTTAAATGACTAAAAATATATATCAACCACATATTTTTCCTACCAAATATAATAACCTATATAGGTTTGAGAGATTTTATAAGTCATTTAAATTTATAATTTCATATTTTTTTCTACAAATATTTAAGAAACTTACTCAAATTTTTAAAAATTTGATATTTACAAACGGTGAAGTAAGATTTTAGATCCAGTATTAACGGTAAATTAGCAAATACATTTTTTAATATAAATTTCAATTAACAATATATTTTTAGAACCTTTTTAGAATATTCTTAACGGAGTTAAAGTTATGGATTTAAGTGTATATTTTCAAAATAGAAGGAAAATCTATATAATGAAGGTAAAACATGAGGGTGGTTAGAGTATTTTACTTATTTAGTTTAAGGCTTTAACTTTTGAAAATGTGAGTCCAAACATATTTGTCATTTTCCTAATTGTAAAATATTTTTTATTGTAGCTTTTCTTTTTTGTGGTTAAAATAATTAAATAAATCTAAATTCTTAACTTAATTGATTAATTGTGGTAACTCGATGACAATTTTTTTTCTAGCGAGAAGTTGAATCCTTGAATGAACAAACTTGGATCGAGTTTGTATAAATGCTAGTTATAATTTACTCTGTAATGTGGAACATTCAAAAAGAAGAAGAAAAGACTGCAACAACAAAAGGCATTGAATTTTCAAAATAAGTATATTCAAATATATTTATCATTGTAACTTTTTTTCTTTTATATTTGCATTAAAAAAGAGCGAATTAGCAACAGTACTCTGTCGTCAAACTGATTTAACGACAAAATTCAATTAGTGATCGTGTATTTTAAGATCGAATAGTCAAATTCCATCGTTAAATGTTGTCACTATACAATTTTCTATAGATATATAGATAACAAATTTGATTATAATCCACTATTCATTCATTGCGGGATCTCAAATACACCATTTTTTTGGCCGAAACCTCATACAAAATTAAACAAAGTTAGGAGTTTATAAGTGTGAATCAGAAGAGGTAGAGTGCACACCTGGAGAAGACTTTGTCTTTTTTAAAATGTGTGTCCTAATACATTTGTTATTTTTATTTGACAGATAAGTTATAGTTGTCAGGGTAGCATATCTTTTATGGCTGCATTAAGTAGTGTCACATACCCCCTCCGTCCTATTTATAAGCAATTTTCACTCTTATGAGGCTGATCCTTTTTATAAGTAATGTTCACTTTGTGTCTGAAAATATAAGCTTCTTTTTTCTTATTTTACCCTTATTAAATACATAATCTATAATCAACTTTTTACACATTCTCTCTCCTATACTCTTTTCATAAATAGAGGCATATATGAAAAAAAACATGACATTTTTGACACACTTATTGCTTTTAACTACCAGTTCATTTTACTCAATCAAAGGGAAAGTTGCTTATAAATAGAACCACATGGAGTAGTATATAGTATTAAAATTTTATTATCCAAGTTAATTAATTGTTAGATTTGACTCCACTCGTAAGGTTCCCGCGGCACGGATCTAATGTGTGATGAATATGATAATTAATTGTGGCCCCTCAGAGAAATATTAAACAAACGCAACTTCGAAGTTTATAAATACCTGGCCAAAACAATATTTGATACAATATAAATACTGTGAAATTATTTAAAAAAGAAGACCTTAGCACAGCAGTCAGCATCTTACATTATATTTTGTGACGTAGGAAGATGATGAAAGAATGAAGATTGAACCGTCAATTTTTAATAAGAAGTCATGTTATAATAGTATCAATTACTGCAAGTTTCCAACTCAATTGAATTGGTGAATTTGACATCACGACAATTAATGTGATAATTAATTGTAGCATCCGAAATTAAATCAGATTAAAGCACCTTGAAAAAATTAACTATTGTGCCTCCTGAAAAACAAAATTAGAGAAATTTGACAAAAGATTGTGCCCACCAAAAGCTTTGGCTTTTTAAAGTGTGTGCGTTTATATCTGTCATTGTCGAAGCAATTTTTTTTTTTTTTTTTTTTGGGGTTGTATTGAGCACTACATGACAGATCCAAAGTTTGATTTTCATGATATTGATTGCGGCATCTCAAGGATATTAAAAAAAAAAAAAAGCAACTTGACATAGAGTAATTCATAAATACAACATATGTATAGCCGATGGACCTTAAAAACAAGACTTCTGTTAACTTTCGTGTTTTCTCCTTTTTAGTTAAGAACTTAAAATTGAATCTCAAGATCCAGTTTTTCCGCTTAGTTTGAACCACTATGATTAAAAAAATGATAAAATAAGGGGATAGAGTTATGTATTATTGCAGCACTTTTAAAATGAAAATGAAAGAAAAGCAATTTTAGCACATATTTATACAATATATTAACTAAATTAGGTTATTGTGAATGGTAGCATTTGTCTCTTAAGTAAGCCATTGTGAGTTTAAATCCAAAAATATTCACATAAAGCAAACCTAATTAGGATATATATATATATATATATATATATTGGGTTAATATTCAAAATCGTCCTGGAAGTTCTCACTTAGGGGTGTTGGGTATCCGAAAGATTTTTTTTAGGTTTGTCATACCAGAGCTTGTTAAATTGTAACAATGGCACCACAATTGTTATTCAAGATAAATCTTACAGTTAATTTACTAGATATAATAAGTTGGCAGATCTACATGTCATTCACTTCTTCTTCTTTTTTTAGAGTTAACGTGCAAACTTGATTTGAAAGTTTTTACACAAGAGTGCTGACATTTGGAAGTTTTATTTGGTTTAATATCGCACCAAAAATTTCAAAATTGTACAAATGTTGCCCTACCATTAAAAGAAGGATGTCAATTTTTTTTTAAAAAAAAGTTAATTTTAACTATTAAATGACATAGTTTAGCTATATGCACTCTCATGTAGCAGCAAGCCATCACTAACTCATGTCACTAAAGTTGTTAATCTGTCATTAAAGCACCTAACACATTGCAAGTCATGTTTATTATTAATTAGAATCCTAACGTTATTTCTCAAAAAAAGTTGTTACGCATTTATTTGTTTGAATCCCAAGCGTTGGCAAAGGAAGCAAGGGCCGTGGAGGAGTTGAGGGAGGATCAGAGAGGGCGCAAGAGAAGGCTTGTTTGCTTGTGGGATGCTTCTCTCTGACTCGGTGTGCTGCTAATTACTCAATATTATTTTTGCCCAATTTAAAAAAGTTCATCTATAGTTATATATATATATATATATATATAATGTATAGTACCAGACTCCCATTGCTAAAAATCTTATGGATCGATTTGTACTTTAAGCCAAGTTATAGATAATGTAATTGGTCGGATACATACATTTACAACATCCGGTTACACCACTCGGGAACCAGTTATGGCACCTGTTGCGGAAGCGGGATATATAGAGCGTAACCAATTATACTACAAAATCACAAACTAGAAACAAAGTCTCTAGACGTAATTTAATAATATAATAAATCACAACTACTATATCTAATAACAACTAATAAATAATAAATAGGACATCAATAAGGGAAATACCATAATCCAATTTCACTCTAAATAATTTACAAGTGAAATTCTATAAAAGAAGAAGAAATACAAAATGCCTTATAGAAGGAAATAGGAAAGTTGAGGGGTGAGTATTAAAGGAGGGAGGAGGGCTCCTTTTATACTCAACGCCCCCCCTCATCTAAAGAGATCCCACCGATGTGGGACTCTTTTCCACAACCAACAAATCTCCACCTTGGAAAAATTCCCACATTCCTAATTACAAATTGTATTTACAATTCAACAATCAATGTTCAACAATGTTGATCAAATCCAAACAATGTTGAAATTTGACAGAGGTCACCACCTGTGTCAGCATATCAGCAAGATTCTCGCTCGTCCGTATCTTCTGTATCATGACTCCACCTTCTTCTAAAATTTCTAGTACGAAGTGATATCGAACATCAATGTGCTTCGTCCTTGCATGGTAAACTTGGTTCTTTGCTAATTGAATAGCACTTTGGCTATCACAAAATACTACAATGTCTTCTTGACCAATACCGAGTTCTCCTAGCAATCATTGAAGCCAAATTGCCTCCTTCATAGCCTCTGTAATTGCCATGTACTCTGCCTCTGTGGTAGACAAAGCAACTGTTGACTGTAAAGTCGACTTCCAACTAACTGGTGCCTTTGCAAGAGTAAACACATAACTAGTAGTTGATCTTCGTTTGTCCAAATCACCTGCAAAATCTGAGTCACAATACCCAACTAAAGATCGGTCATCTTCCTGCTCAAAAACCAAACCAACATCCACAGTATTACATATATACCGTAGAATCCATTTCACAGCTTGCCAATACTCCTTTCCTGGATCATGCATATACCTACTCACAACTCTAACAGCTTGTGAAATGTCAGGTCTTGTACAAACCATCGCATACATCAAGCTACCAACAGCATTTGCGTATGGTACCCTTGACATATATTCTCGTTCATCTTCATCCTTCGGTGACATATCAGCACTAAGCTTAAAATGAGGGGCAAGTGGAGTGCTAACCAGCTTCGTTCTCTCATCCATACCAAATCGATTTAGCACTCTCTTCAAATACTCCTTCTGAGATAAAAAGAGTTTCTTTGATTGTCTATCTCTTGTTATCTCCATGCCGAGAATCTTCTTTGCCTCTCCTAAGTCCTTCATCTCAAATTCCCCTTTTAATTGAACCTTCAGCTTCTCAATTTCTGCCTGATTTTTCGAAGCTATCAACATATCATCAACATATAAGAGGAGATATATAAAGGATCCATTTTCAAGCTTTCGCAAATAAACACAATGATCGTATCTGCTTCGTTTGTACTTATGTCGCAACATAAAATTGTCAAATTGTTTATACCATTGTCTCGAAGATTGTTTCAATCCGTATAATGATTTTTCAAGTTTACACACCATATTCTCCTTTCCAGCAACTTTGAATCCTTCCGGCTGAGTCATATAGATTTCCTCTTCCAAGTCTCCATTTAGAAATGCAGTTTTAACATCCATCTGAACTAGTTCCAAATCCAACTGTGCTACCAAAGCCAACAAAATTCTAATGGAGGAATGTTTCACAATTGGAGAAAATACCTCATTGTAATCAATTCCCTCCTTCTGAGCATAGCCTTTAGCTACCAATCTTGCTTTGTAGCGTACATCACCTTAGTTAGGAAATCCTTCTTTCTTTGCATATACCCATTTGCAACCAATTGCCTTCTTACCCTTCGGGAGTTTGGCCAATTTCCACGTACCGTTCTGATGAAGGGACTGCATTTCTTCATTCATGGCATTCCTCCACTTATCCTTCTCTGAGCTCTAGATAGCCCACTTGTAAGTTGAAGGAATATCATCAGCTGCAATTGAGGTTGCACAAGCCACCATGTCCGTGAAACGAGTAGGCTTTCTTATTGTTCGTTTTGGCTTGCTGGTTGCTATTGATTCACGTTGTTGTTGAGGTTCATGAGTTGAAACCTCCCTTTCAACTGGTTCTTCATCTGCTACAGGAAAGTCTTCTCTTGTTTCCCTGTCTGCACCTTGTATTGGAAAATCAACTTTCCTTCAAACTCCACCTGCTTTGAAACACCATCACCTTGCTTGGTATCTTCAGCTGCTACCTTTCTCACCATGGCAGATTCATCAAAGGTAACATCCCTACTTAATACAATCTTCTTTGTCTCTGGACACCATAAATGATAACCTTTGACTCCAGAAGTGATTCCCAAAAAAATGGCTTTCTTTGCTCTCGGATCCAATTTTGATTCTTTCACATGGTAATATGCAGTTGAGCCAAATACATGTAAAGAATCATAATCTGTGGCAGGTTTTTCATACCACTGTTCTAATGGTATCTTACCACCAGTAGCAAAAGATGGTAGACGATTAATGAGGTGGCTCGCATATGTAATTGCCTCAGCCCAAAATTCTTTGCCCAAGCCAGCATTGGACAACATACACCGAACCTTCTCCAGCGAAGTCCGGTTCATGCGTTCTGCCACTCCATTCTGTTGTGGTGTATGCATGACTGTGAAGTGTCTGACGATGCCATCTTCCTCACAAATCATCTGGAAAGGATCATTTCTGTATTCTCCTCCATTATCTATACGAAGGCATTTAATCCTTCTGCTGGTTTGTGTTTCTATCATCACCTTCCATTTGAGAAAGATTCCCAATACTTCATCCTTGGTCTTCATTGTATACACCCAGACTCTTCGGGAAAAATCATCAACAAAGGTTACAAAATAATGCTTTCCTCCCAATGACGGTGTTTTGGAAGGACCCCAAACATTAAAGTGAACATAATCCAAAATACCTTTTGTATTATGAATAGCTGTTCCGAACTTAACCCTTGTCTGCTTCCCCTTTACACAGTGCTCACAAAAATCCAAACTGCAATACTTTAATCCTTTTAACAACCCTTGATCTGATAGAGTTTTTAAGGATTTACCTCCAGCATGTCCCAAGCGCATATGCCACAACCTCGTCGCTTCTACTTCCTTCTCATCACAGGATGTCACTGTTGCTGTTCCAATAACCGTACTACCTTGATAGTGGTACGTGTTATTGTTCTTCCGTATACCCTTCATTACCACCAGTGCACCAGAAAGTATCTTCATTACTCCACTTTCTATGGTGATTTTGAATCCCTTTGAATCCAGAGTTCCCACAGAAATGAGATTTTTCTTCAAATCCGGTACATATCGAACATCAGTCAATGTTCTGATCAGTCCATCATGGTTCCTCAAACGAATTGAACCAATGTCATATGCGGTAAGTGAAGTGTTGTCTGCTGTGTGGACAACTCCACATCCTCCTTCTTGGAAATCAGTGAACCAGTCTCGGTCGGGACACATATGATGGCTGCAAGCTGAGTCTAACAACCATACGCCTGACGATTTTGACGACGACGTTGTAGATAGTGAAAAATATGAATTTTCATCATCACAGTCAGCTACATTTGAATCCATAGCAGCCTTCTCATTGTTGTATTTGGATTTGTTCTTCAATTTCGGACAATCCTTCTTCCAGTGGCCTTTTTCTCGACAAAAGGCACATTCATCTTTACCGGGTTTGGACCTCGATTTGGATCTCCCTTTCCTTGATCTCGACTGATTTTCAGTACGTCCTCTTGTGACTAGTGCCTCTGCTTCTCCGCTTCTTTGTTTCTCTTTCTTTCTTTGTTCATAGCTGTATAGCGTAGAACAAACGTCTCTAAGAGATACCTCCTCTTTGCCATGAAGTAGAGTAGTCTCCAGGTGCTCGTACTCATCAGGAAGTGATTCCAACAACATCAAGGCCAGATCTTCATCTTCAAAGGTCACGTCCAGATTCTGCAAATCTGTTACCAACTTATTGAAGCTGGTAATATGATCATTCATTGTAGTACCAGGTATATAGGTGAAGTGAAACAGTCTTTTCTTCATATGAAGTTTATTCTGAGTGCTTTTCTTCAAAAATTTGTCCTCCAGTGCCTTCCACAGTTTATATCCAGAAGTTTCCTTTGTGTATGGATACTTTTGTTCTCTTGAAAGGAACGATCGAATGGTACCACAAGCAACACAATTGATCCTCCTCCAATCTTCCTCCCCCATGCTATCTGGTTTTCTCTCTTCAATAGCAAAGTCTAGTGATTGTTGCAAAAGGGCATCAAAAACTTCGCTCTGCCACATCCCAAAATGTCCAGATCCATCAAATATTTCAACTGCAATCTTCGCATTTGACACAATTATTGCCATAAGTGAAGATGTCAACGACGAGTTGTCGACATTTGATGTGGTTTCTTCAATCTTCTTGTCCGCCATTTCTGCTCCAGATACTATTTAATAGCTGTCAATACAAAAGCCCAAAGTAATTCTTTTCTGATGTGGAAGTTCAGATTACACTGCAACCACAGAGCATACTCAGATAGAACCTTGGCTCTGATACCAATTGTTGCGGAAGCGGGATATATAGAGCGTAACCAATTATACTAAAAAATCACAAACTAGAAACAAAGTCTCTAGACGTAATTTAATAATATAATAAATCACAACTACTATATCTAATAACAGCTAATAAATAATAAATAGGACACCAATAAGGGAAATACCAGAATCCAATTTCACTCTAAATAATTTACAAGTGAAATTCTATAAAAGAAGAGGAAATACAAAATGCCTTATAGAAGGAAATAGGCAAGTTGAGGGGTGAGTATTAAAGGAGGGAGGGGGGCTCCTTTTATACTCAACGCCCCCCTCATCTAAAGAGATCCCACCGATGTGGAACTCTTTTCCACAACCAACAACACCATCAACTCATCCCATTTGGACCGTTTAGATGGGATCTAGACGGTCCAAATTTCATTTTTTCCTTAAAAAATGATTTTAATGAGTAAAAAATTTAAAATAGAGATAATCTTTCAACTAATATTTTTCAAAAAAAATGATTTTCTAATTTAAAAATCATGATTTTTAAAAAAAAAATTTGAATCATCTAGATCTTATCTATACGATCTAAATGGGATGAGTTAATAGTGCCTATCATTTGCTGGTTCCCACTACTTCAAAGTAGTCTTTAGAATTGGAGAATTTAATTCAAGTTACATTATTTACAAGTAGGATTAAAATTATTTACAACTCACATTAGAACTTTAATACTCACAATTCAAAGATTTACAAGTTCTGCTAACTATTTAACACAGTAATTTGCAAGTGCTGGTTGCCGTACTTAATACTATGAGGAGAATTATTCACAACTTGCTCGTATTACACTTCCACTCTTCAACACAATGACAATTTAGCCTTCACACACTATTTCATTTTGCAAAGAACTGAAGAACCATGAGCCTTCATAATAATTTCACATATTTAGTGTCCTCACAAATAAATGATTTGTGAATTTCGTTCTTAGGTTTAATTTTTTTATGTAAAAATAGAAAATAACCATATCATTAATACTCTTTATAAAATGAAAACAATTTCAAGTCTTTTTTTTTTTTTGAAAATAGTCACAAGAGTATTATCGATCATAAAATTGTTATAAAAATATTTATAATGACTTTGATTGTGGTACCAAACAGGAAGTTTGGAACCCTTCTCATCTTCTTTCTTTCTCTTCTTTTTTAAACCATAAGATCAATATTTGAATAGTCTAGATTTAGTTTTATACAAAAAAAAAAAATTTATTTTTTTATTGTAGTATTAAATTATTTATATCAAAATGTAACAATTTGAATTCAATTAATTTTTTTTTCTTTTGATAATTTAACATTTTAATAACAATTTTATAGAAGATCAAATTTGAACCATTCAACAAAATTTGATCTAATGGTTAAAAAAGGAGGAGGAGAAAGAGGATGGGAAGGGAATTGAAGAGGAAAGGTTTCGAAGCGGCCAAATAAATGGGAGAGTTACACCCTAACGGCTGCACCTTTATTATATTAAAAATTTTGAGCAAGTATATTCTAATAACAATCAATCTGTTAATTTTTGACTGATTAATTGCCCAATCACTAAATAAAGTAGCCAAGCTACCAACAAACAAAACAACATACAGGACTGTTATATATAATTTGAAAAATGAATAAGTATGCCGTTGATTACATGAATTATAGACCGTGGATTTCGTTGAAAGGGCTAAAGCGAACATTTTCAAAAAGGTTAAAGTCTAAGCAAGTGGATTAACTGAGTAATCTACCCACTATGAGTTTGGTCTTTGCGTCGCCATCCTTGATTTGAAACTGAGTGCTGAGCCCCAAATGAACCATTAAGAGCCAAACAAAGGAAATGAGTTCGCCACCTTTACTCAATAACTGAACGTGTCCTGTAGGCCTGCAATGACACGCAGCATATGACAACAATTCCACCCAAACACAACTTATAATTTCCCATTTCTTATCTTCATCTTTCAAGTCATCTAACTCTCTGGCCAAACAACATGCGTTAAACAAAAGTGATTTACTTCTATCCCGCTTCACATCAATGGGTTTTTGTTCTGTTGGCACTTCCATTAGACGTTCGCAAGCTTTCTTAAACATAAAATATGATAATTATCTCATTATTTGTTACTTCCTTCTCCGGTCCTCATTATAAGATAAAGTTGATTTTTTTTTGGAGAAATTAAGAAAACTAATTAAATTACTTTAGAGTATTTATATTTAATTTTTTCTTCAAACTAATTAGTTTAACTAATAAATTAATATATAATTTAAAGATACATAATATATGATATGATGAAGTAACTTATTTAGCTTTCTTAAACTCTCCAAAAATAATCAAATTTGTTTTATATTTAGGTCCGGAGGTAGTACTATTTTATCAAGTTCATTTAGGTTTGAAAAATAGTGTAAAAAAATTCTTAAATCCTTAATTATAATTTGTGACAAAAGTTTATTGATGGTCTGGTAAAAACTCTTGTTTGTTGTTTGATGGGTGGGGAGTTCGAATATTTTATATGTTGATAAGTATATAATTATATATGTGTAGATTTTTGGATATATTTGGATAAACCTATGAATATTTTATACCAATTCAATTAAATTGTATATATTGTCTTCTCTTATATGAGATGTTACAAGATATTACGGACATATAAAGAATCTCACTATAAACTCTACTCATATTCTTTTTAGTTTACAAGATATATTATAAGATAAAAAAAACAAAGAAACAAAATGAAGGGGAGACATGTACTGAAGGGTTTTTTTTATTTTTAATTTTACCATTAAGAAATTTCCATAGAGCCAATCTTCCAAAAAAAAAAAAAAAGATAAGCCCTTTCGATATTTTGGGAGACACTCATATATTTTTCATATTTTTTGAGTAGCTGAGCACTAGGGGAGGGAAATTTCTGGAAGCTCTCTGTCATGGTCGCATACGGCGCCACACTCTCAACCGCTTACTGCCCTTTTTTTTCCTCGTTGCTTGTGGGTTTCTACAACATCAATCTGCCTCTGTTCAGTGCGTCCTCGTGTGGGAGTGAGCTAAACATCCTCCTCCTCTGTTCTGGTCAAACGCTGGTGTGCCACAATCACTAAGGTTCTCTTCTTCCTCCTTGTTTCTTTTGGCGTGGGTGGTGGGTTGGGTACCAATCAATTCAGCTTTCTTGTATTTTTTGATTTTTCTGTATGAATGGAGGCTTGAGGTGGCTTTTAATTTTTTTCCCCTGCTCTTCAATGGTTTATCTCCCCTCTTCTTGATATTCCATGTGTCGTGTGTGTATGAGGCTGAGGTGTAAAAGTTCTCTGTTCTTCCTTAATGCAAGTAACATGAGGTGTTAGAAAGATGTTCAGCTGAAGGTTCAGAGTAGAGCTCATTTGAACTAGGTATTTATTTGCCCAAATTTGATGTGTTCTGTGTTTCTTTTTTGAAATTATCCTTCTTTTAAATAAAAACATAGACAAGAAGCTGAGGGTTTTATTTTGGTTGATGAAATTTTTAAGCCTTGTTAATGCATACAAGTTGTTTGGTCATTGATTTGAAACTAATGAGCTTGTGCCAAAATTTAGTTTTTTTTTATATGTACATCAACTGTTTGACAAAATGTGTTATAAGGAATTTTAGTTAAAATGAGCAATCAAGTGTGGTTCATATAATTTTGTTGCTAAAAGAGTGTTCAGTCTTTAGGTTGAAACGTGGAAATTGTAGGAAGAAATTCAACGAAAGCAACACTACGAATTTAATTTAATGAATAAGGTTTGACTCCTTAAACACAAAATTGGAGAAACTTGACAACACGTTGCCTTCCAATTTAATTTAGACTTTTAAAACTCGTGTATTTATATTTTATCTGTCATGATGGGAGCTTCATTTTTTGGCTTCAGTGAGTATTACGGGAGAGATATAAAGTTAGACTATAATAATAAATTAATAATTGATTGCGGAACCTCAAAACAAAAGCAAAAGTTGAACAAAAGCAACTTGACAATCTATAAATAAACATGTATAAATTTAACGTGAGACATTATTAAAAAAGATGACTTCAATTATCTACAAGTTTTACCCCTTTTAATTAAGGATGACTTCAATTATATACGCTTCAGTTAACATGTTTCTTTCTAGCCGCAATCCTTCTAAAAGAGCCCAAACTTAACAGCTGTTACAAATGACGAGTCTGTTGGCTCAACCATTTTCATATCATACTCAAAAAAATCTTCAGAATATATTTTGCTATCACTTCGTTTAAGTTGTTAATCACTTGTACTTTTGGATGCAAGTACTTGTGAAAATTGCTAACCGCTTCTTTAAAACACCGAATGTTCTTTCAATTACATTTCACAAAAAGAATGTCGATGGTTGAATAGTTCATTGGGATTTCTTGAGTGAACTCATTCAAGTGATATCGTTCTCCCTTATAAGGTATAATGAGTCCAACTCTGAAAAGGAAAAAAAATTACAAGACCATAGGATTGGGCAAAGACCAAGCACAACCCATTATTTGTAACATCATATCAAAAGAAAATAAAATTACATGCAAGATACATAATTTTAAATTTAAGAATCGAAAAATTCTGGCAAAAAAAAAGCATCAACATTAAAATGATAAAACATACATTTCCCGCAAAAAAATAGCTGATGGAGTTGGAATTGGGATTTATTTCACGTTTCCTAGAAAAATTAATAAACAAAAAGGAATTCTCTCTGATTGTTCTCTATAGTCCTGTGTTTTCTTCCTATTCCCTGTTTTGCAGCTCTACTGTGTATAGGTCTTTTTTTAGGGGCAAATAAAAAGCCCGCCAAATACAAACAAATTGTTAATTGAGATAGTAAGTAGCATTTCTCTGATAAGGAAAATAACATAAATTCAAATTCCAAAAAGCACATTTTGTTAGAAGAGATGAAAACCTTCTATATTCTAATTAATGAAAGAGATTAGTGTCAAGTCTAAATTAAAATAATTTGGAGATTCTCTTGAGAAATAAAACAATACCACCAAATAACACAAATAAAAATGGGACATATACCACTTTGGTCCTTTTTATAAATCCAATTTGGAAAAAAAAAACTTTGCTCCTTATTATAAGTCCACTTAGAGAGTAATTAATGACATAGTTACAAGTTTATCCCTATTAAATGTCATGAAAAATGAATTGATTCATTTTCAAAAGGGAGAAAGATGTCACGCCCATATCTTAATTTCACATTTACCAGAGTATTCGCGGAAAATGATATGCGGTTCGGTAGGCAACACAGGATTAGCATTAATATACTGATAATATGTACATAATTACATAATTTCCCCCGAGGGGGTTCGTACATGATAAATTCAAATAATGTAGTCACACAAGGCTATTAGGGTATCTAAACCCATCTCAGTAAAACAGAGACATCTTTTCATCTTCGTTCCACCAATGCAATCCCCTCATATGGTTCTCTGCATTGTTCTCAGCATATCTTCTGTCTTCTCCTGTCTAAATTGTTGGTAGGGGAGGGTGAAATTCGAGAGAATCTCAGTAGGAAACAGATACCATAATGCATGCATGATTGATGCTATGTGTATGACATGTTAGCTTTATCTAGATATATGCCCCATAATGACATTTCTGCATGCTCAATGTTTCATACAACAAGACTATGGCCACAGCGAAAACAGAAACAGAGCTTCATTTATTCAAATATGATCTACACAATCAAGTAAAGCAATCACATATATCACTACACAAGCAAATATATCAAATACATGCAAGAAAGGTAAGTCCCCTACCTCCAGTCGTTCTCCTCGATACGCGTGCCTCGATCTACGTGCAAACAGCTCGGGGCTCCATATTCGATCCTACAATGTCAAATATACAATTTAGACACTTCCATAGTGTTTCTGGGGGTTATATGAGTCTATCTTGAAAAATTACTAAAATACCCTCGGGGACCTGGCCCCATCATACCCGGCCCGGCTGTACTTTTATCGAAATTCTAACCTGGGCTATCCTGACATATTTTCGCCCAAGGAATCCATTTCCGGACTCGGAATTACCAAATTCACTGCCAAAAGACGAAATTGCCCTTGGTAGCCCTTATTTCAGTGTTTTAGGGGCATTTTCGTAATTATGCTTTCTCGGCCTTTTCCGAAAAAGTGCCCAACTGTAACCCCACCTAATTTTCCCTCCTGAATCCAATGGAACCATCAAATCATTGAAAATCCAACTCTAAGACCCATTTAGAGCACAGACCGAAATATATGGGTTTTCCAGGGAAAATCGGGGTTTTTCAGTTTCGGCTCCGTAAACGCGTTCCTTTATACTCCTAACCACTTTATTGACTATTCTATTAGGTTACAACTACCATTTAGTATCAATTTGGGCAGCATAACCCCTAGGGAAACCCATTTTCCATTTTTACAACCAATGGCAATCCGGTGAAATTTCACCGATTAAATTGCCACAGCAGCTAGAATAGTCAATATATGAAGGTTTGGAAGTTACCTCAAGCTCCCACTAGCTTTTCTCAAAGATGGCTGAAAACCCTAACTTTCAAAACACCAAATTTGAGCTTTCCAAACCTTAAAGAATAAAGAGGAGTAGTTTAGAGTCGGAGTTATACACGTTAGGAGCGAAATCGTCAGAGAAATCGGCTTACCTTATGATTTTTCTTCTATTTCTCTCTCTAAAATCTCTCAACCTTCTCTCTCTATGGTTCAGGGCTGCTGTGCGTGAATGAGCAGCTGAATGAGAAAGATGACTTATATTCTAATATCTCAAAATATTATAATAATTTTTTTAATTTTCCAAAATTCGGATTTTTACAAAGTTTTGGCAGATTTCTGCCCAAACTTTGAAAAATCATAACTAATTCTAGAAAAATCAAAATGAGGTGATTCCAAAGCCTATAAAACCCTTATTGAGTCTATTTTCAAGGAAAAATATAGAATTTTGCTTAATGGAATCACAAAATTTCCAGAATTTCAATATTTGCATACTGTTCCAGAAATTTCACAGTTTTTCTGTGCTGACTTCAAAAATTCATATCTTTTTGTGTATAGCTCTAATTGAGTCATATGGACTATCAAATTAAAGCTTAGGATGTCTAATTTCATCCTGTAAAATATCATAATTTTTTATCATCATTTGATCATTCAAAATCGCATGACAAGCTTACTACCTCATAGGCGATTTCACCAAAAACATAATTACTTTCTCCAAAATTCATCATTTTACTTTCTTAATAATCCAAAGATATAAGAAACATTAGAGAATATATTTGGGACACCTGCTAAATCGGGGCTTAGCAGTTCACTTAATTTAGGCTTATTCTCAAGCCTCCAATCTCAAAAGTCAGGGTATTACAAAAGATGAGAGAGAGGATTGAGAATACCGTTCATAAATGAAAATAAACTGGAAAAATACATCAATTTATGACATACTTAATAAATTAACTAACTTTATGATAAACCCATGTCGTGTGAGTTTTCAAAATAAACTAGGTTTGAAAATGTAGCGTAGTAGCTTAATCTAGGTCGTTCTTGTAAGGAGATTAATTTCCAAGTTTCTAAATAGTAAAGTGATAAATACCTTAAAATTGTGAGAAACCATTTTGAGAAATTGTTTATAAAACTAATGAAGTAATCTAATCTAATTAAATATTTTTGTTTTTTCAGTTTTCAAGATAAAGAAGCAAAGGGAATCAAATTAACAATAGCAACAACTAAAATTCAATTAACTAGTATAATGATGAAATGAGATTCCTTTGAGTTAAGGTTTTAATCTTCCTTGCTTGCTAATGATAAGAATTCAATAATGTGAGTCAAGAGGATGGATCTAAGCTACCATTAGATCTATACTTACAATACTCATTTAATTCATTCTATTGAAGCAATTAAATGAATACCATCAAATAATTCAGACTCAAGAAGATGAATAATTAACTTCTAATTCTAAATTGTAATTACCATTACAAAAATTTAAAGTATTCAGTTTAATAATTTAAAATCCACCCAACCGAGTCGAAATAAACTCAACCTACTTCTAATATGAATCATACAAGGCTTAATTAATCAACTCATAGCTCAACCACCAAGTTTATCCATTTGGCATAGATCAATCTAGATCATAACCACATACTTAACCAAACCATATAATTATGAACTAGAAAGAGAGCTTAAAGAAATTTTATTGAAGTTTAGAAGCTTAAACCATTACCCAACTTAAAGAAATCACCAAAATTTAGATATTGATATAAGAGAAAGAAGATGAAGCTTGATGAATGAAGGAGAAATCAGCCATAGAACAAAGGAAAAGCACCAATCAGCTCTTCAATTTAAGCACCGAACAGCTCTTCCCCTCTTCAATAATCCATTCGGTCCTTCCTTTATCAATTCCATTCGGTCATCTCTATTCAAAAAATCAGCTGCATTTTGAGCCAAAAAAAAAAAAAACAGCTGCATTTTGAGCCAAAAAAAAAAAAAAACAGCTGCATTTTGAGCCCAAAAAAAAAACAAACAGCTGCATGCTTGTCTTCAATAACCCCCGAACAGCCTCTCATATGATCCGCCGAATGACCCCACGCTCCAATAAAATAGTTCCGCTCCTTCCTTAATCAATTCCATTTGGTCAACAATTTCGGCTGCCTACCCTTTCTTTCAATTCGATCTCTTCTCCTTTCATTTCAGCTCTCTCCCTCCTCCATCGGTCCTACTAGCTAATTCGGTCCATTTCTTTTTTTTAAAATTCTTTTTCCTCTATTCCTCTTTCAGTCAAGCCCTCTCAATTCGGTCCAGCTCTTTAATATTCCTTGTTTTTTTTATTTCAGCCGCCACTTCAATACAACACCCATGGTCCCCACTTTTCCTTTACTTCTTCCATTGTGTTTAGGTTAAAAAGTGAGTTAAGATATGTTTAGATAATAGGTAAAAATCTGTTTTGGCATTAGCTACAAAATTACAACCATCCAACAAGGCTCTTACTCATTTAATCTCCTCTTAGAGCAAAAATATGAAAATAAATTCGGCACTTGTGATGTTCCATTTTTATCTTTCATTAAGCTCTAAAATGACATGTTTGACCTTGACCACTTTACAAAAATTGTGCCACATCATCACCTACAAAATTAGATTCACAAAGGTAAGATCTTTTACTCACAATTAAGAAATAATGGGAATAGCAAAAATTAATTTTAAAAATATAACAATTTAACCACTATAATTCCCAAATTATCCTTTTACTAAAATCTCACATTAACACTTGATTATGCCCAAAATATTCAATTAAGTCCTATAAAACCCTAAGATTAATTAATAAAAATATATAAATATTGAGCTTTATCACTTTCTTTAATATGTAAGAATTAGGTAAATTGGACTTATAAAAAGGACTAAAGTAGTATAACACATGAGTAAACTACTGCATATTTACAAATAAGTGTTGGTTTAATTGGAAGGAGTTTTGACCACATATGTATCATGTCTCATGTTTAATCTCTGTGAATGCAAAAACTCTTGTGAGAGAGCTATTCCTAATTAAATTTAACAATATTAGAATATGACTTGGTTAGACAACCATATAAAAAAACTACTGCATGCTTCTAATTGAGGTCCAGCTACTTATTTTCGCCCAAACTCCTCTGTTGTACGGTTTAGGCCCAACTACAACTTGGGTTCTAACTTTGTTGCACTTGAAGTGGGTCTTAGGTCCATTTAAGCAGCCATCAAATTGAGCTGCCTACATCTACACCTTGCCATCTTGTTCGTTTGGATGAGCGATTCGATTGCTTATAAGTTAATTTTTAATAGTGATTTACGATATACGAGGTAAGTATGTGAGAGTAGTTGTATCTCGATTTACGTAAAAAACAACTTATAAGCAATCTGGTCGCCCAAACAAACAGGCATTCATTTTTCAAGTCCCCAAACTTTTGGCTAGAAGTCTTTCATTTTTTGCATCCTTATCCCAAAAAGTCATAAACCAACGGAAGTCTGATCTAGTGAAAAGAGCTAATTCTTTACAACATAGTGATTAGCAAACCAATGTTTGAATCCTTGTTAAGAAAGATGCCTTAAATTTGATACTTGATAGTGTTTCGAATATGATGGTTTTTAATAGGAAGATATTTGTGTGATGTGTCAAAAAAGTCATAATCTCGCTTCAGAAAAAATTTTAAATGAAACACTTAAGATTATATAAAAATAAATAAAATTAAACATAAAAAACTTTGGCAAATAAAAAAAAAAAAAGCATATGCTATATTGATCATGTAGGGGGAAGAAAAGGAGTGGTGTTTGCCCACATTTTTATGTATGTATATGCATGGTTACATCTGCTATTGAACTTCATTCAGCGCCACACTTATATCATGCATGTTTCAAACCTTGGGGACAAAATGAATAACGTTTTCAAAATTAACCAAACAAAAGTGGAATTTTATTAATATGGTATGTATGATGTGTGAAACCTTAAATTAAAAATAAAAATGTCCACACCTATTGAACATGTTCACTTCTCAAATGTGTACATTGTCGCTTTCGTTTTTTGATAATCAATAGCTGTCGCCCCTGGGAAAAAAATTAAACAAAAGAAACTTGAAATTTTATATATTATAGAGAACGTGAAAGAATTAAAAATAAATGGTTAATATAATCTGTAGTCTCTCAAGTTTGTCTTCATTTTGATTTTAATCCCTCAAATTTCAAACAAGAGGTTTTGGTCCCTTAGGGGGTAAAATGGTTTAGATTTTTATTTAATGATAAGGACCAATGTTTTAAAGGGAATGAAACTTAAGTAATCAAAACCTCTAGTTTGAAATTTGAGGGATCAAAGCCAAAATGAAAGCAAACTTGAGGGATCAAACATTATATTAACCCAAAAATAAAAGAAGACCACTACTAATTACCATTTCAATATTTTTTTTTCAGTTGAAATTAAAGATTTGATTATAAAATTGATTCTCAAAATCTGGCATTCACCCCTCCCCAAGAGCCATGATGAAAGATAAAAGCTGGAATATACTTTTAGTTCTTTAAGTTTTACATGAAATATATTTTTGTTCTCTTAACTTTATAAAGTATACTTTTAGTATTATATTTCTAACATCGTTGATGTTACTAATGGAAAACGTTGACGCAGTAAACTCAAGTGATGACTGCGCAGCTGACAAAGCATATTTAAGTTTTAATTTTTTAATATAATATATTTAGATTATTAAATTAAAATAAATCAACCAATCACTGCAAATAAAATCGAGGTTTTGATATTTAGATTATTAAACTAATATATTTAGGTTATTAAACAAAATTTTTTAATACAATCGAATGCTTCATTACCTTTTAGATATTTTTCAATTTACACATATTTTAAATTTAATATTACTAACATATAATTACATAGTCATCACTTGAGTTTGATGTGTTAGCGTTTTCCGTTAGTAATATTGACAGTATTATAATTATAGGGCCAAAAATATACTATATAAAGTTAAGGAATCAAAATTATATTCTATGTAAACTTAAAGGACTAAAAATATACTTTAGTCAAAAATAAATGAATGATGATGATAAAAGAAGGGAACAGTGTCAATATATAATATTTTTTTTTTTGATAGAGAAATACAGAGAGGCTATAAATTAGACTCCGATCTAATGGCTTCTGATATAAAATCAGGAACCACTGTGAAAGTATGAATCCCGCAACATTAACTAAAAAACTTTGTTATTTATGAGTCATAACATTAAACAACCAAAATTTTGGAGCGGATGAAATGTTGTTTGACTTTTAAAACATTAGAAAAATATCACACCAAACTATGTGAGACTTTTCACATTATAATTATAATACTCTCCATTATTGCTGCTGCCAATGACCTGTGACTTGATGACCAATTATTTTATTGTTATAATTAATTAATATTTTTTTAATTGATGACAATCTTTTTATCCATTGTTAGAGAAGACAATTTATTAAACAATGTAAAATAAAATGATACGCACAAATTTGCTAGGCCTCTGCATCAAAAAATAAACTCAACAATAAATCTGAGGCTCAATACACCTGAAACTTAAAACAAAAAAAAAAAAAATTGTTTTTGAGTATATAAATCTATATGAAAAAAATAGGATACATAGCTACATATTATTAGAGAACATGAAGTAATGAATATAAAAAATTTCACCTAACTATTTTTATATATGTAATTCATTCATTGTAGTATCTCAAAGACATATTTTTTTGGGCCGAAACCTCAAAAAAAAGTATACAAATTAGGAGTTTAAAAGTGCGAAACATTAGGGGTAGATCGCAGTACAGACAGAAGACTTTGACATTTTACAATGAATGTCCTAATATATTTGTTGTTTTTGTTTGACAGATAGGTTATAGTCATCATGGGGGCATCTTTTTCCGCTGCATTTTTATATAAGAAATCATATTTTAGTACTATCAATTATTGCAAGTTTCCAACTCAATTGAATTGGTATTATTATTATTATTATTATTATTATTATTATTATTATTATTATTATTATTATTATTATTATTATTATTATTATTATTATTCATTTTTTGGGTTGCATTCATGAGCACTACAGGACAGATATCCAAAGTTTGATTTTCATGTTAATTGATTGTCGCATCCCAAGAAAAAAAATAAAGGGTTAATATAACTTTTGGTCCCTGAAGTTTGATCCAATTTTGGTTTTGGTCCCTCAAGTTTGAAATTGATGATTTAGGTCCCTGAAGTTTCACCCAATTTTGGTTTTAGTCCCTCAAGTTTGAAATTAGTGGTTTTGGTCCCTTCAATTTGAAAAGGACTTGGCGACCCGTTTCTGAAACCCGACCCGACCCCAAAAAAAACCAAGTCCTTTTCAAACTTGAGGGACCAAAGCCAAAATCGGGTGAAACTTGAGGGACCAAAACCACCGATTTCAAACTTGAGGGACCAAAACCAAAATTGGGTGAAACTTCAGGGACCAAAACCACTGATTTCAAACTTGAGGGACCAAAACCAAAATTGGATCAAACTTCAGGGACCAAAAGTTATATTAACCCAAAAATAAATAAAAGCAACTTGATAGTTCATAAATACAATAAATGTATAGTTGGCCAAAAAAAAAACTACGTACAACAAATGTTTCGGTGAGACAAGACCTTAAAAAAAAAAAAAAAACCTTCTGTGAACTTAAGTGTTTTCTCCTTTTTTAAATTAGAACTTAGTTATAAAAAAATCTCTCAAGATCCAGTTTTTTGGTTGATTTAGCCGATTATGGTGAAAGAAATGATAAAATAAGCGGATAGAGTTGTGTATTATTGTAGCACTTGAAAAATGAAAATTAATGAAAAGCAATTTTAACATATATTGATAAAATAAAAGTTAGTTAAGGTTGGATTTGATTAAAAATATAAGATTTCATTCCATTTTGTCTCTTATATTTTTATAATTTTTTTCCCAACGATGTACTCTCTCAACTCAAGTCCTTAATATAAGATCCACTTTGTAGTTTAATTTCTTTATTAAAATTGATTTTATATTAAGGATTGGAGGTAGTATAATCTAATCTTATACATGAATATTTTAAAGAGATCATGTCACATTTGTTCAACTTAACCAATTTATTTCACTTCCTTAATCTACTTAAGTTGATTTAACTCTTATATTAAGGATAAGAGGGAGTAGTAACTTAGTCTACTTTGGGCCACAATGATGGAATAATAGAAGGACTGAAATTTTTTCATTGTTTGAGTGTTTAATTAATGATGGGATGGAACGGTCTCATGTGGTCATTGTTTGGGAATTATTATAAAAAGAATGGAATGCAATTAATTAAAGCTTTCCTTATAAGTAAATTTAGAGAAAATATGAATGGATTTTTATTATGTTATCTTTCTCATACTTCATAACTTAGTAAGAATATCCTCCGGTCCTCTAACAACAACATTTTATCCATAAAAAAAAAACGAAGAATACATTAAAATGACGAACATACATATCCCTGCAAAAAATAGTTGATGGAGTTGGAATTGGGATTTGTTTCATGTTTGCCTTTTGAAAAATTAATAAAAAGTGTCCTCAACTTAAACCATATATGGCTTTGCAGGTTTTCTACCACGTTCTCTTGGTTCTCTTATAATGTTGAAATTTGATTTCTTTTGTGATATCTCTGGAGAGAGGAATGTTTGCATTTACCTTCCTTCCACTTACTATCACTATCGTTAAATCAATTTCTAATGATTGGAATTTATCATTTTTTAATAAAAATCTTAAATAACAAAAGTACGCATATAAATGTAAACTATTAAAATTTAACCTAAAAAGTTCATGGGGACAAAAAGTTTAAAAAATAAAATATTTTAATAAAAATCTATAAAATTAAAGCATTTAGATATAATTTTAATAGTTTGAGTTTTTTATATGCACTTTTAATTTAATATTATATTGATATTATTGTAAAATATTAAATCCCAATTATTGAAAGTTAATTCAATGGTAATGATATATTTGGATGCAAAGGTAGTTTAGTTGTTGTGGCTTCTTTGGCACGATGATATATTCTTTTACAAGAAAATGTTAACTTTCGAGTGTTACTGCTAATTGAAAGAGATCCTAACCAAATATATCTGAAACATACACAAAACCATTTTCTTCTCCTCCACCTAGCTATGATATCAGTTTTTTTGTTGACTTACACAGCCACTTCTCTAGTCCTATTTATGGGGCACTTCAATTATTTTTCACACATATTAAGGAAAACCTGAAGTTTCATTAACTCTGTATAAAATTCAACAGCTTTTTAACTATTTCCCTATTTAATATACATAATAAGTCAACACAATAATAAATGAAATGTTAAATTATGCATTTACTTCAAAACTTGAATGAAGTGCCTTATAAATAAGGTTAAAAAAAAAAAAAGCTTCCCTCAATGCCCTGTATACAGGACCATAGGAGTATTTCCTTTTGGCATGTCAGGAATTATGGGTTTTCAAAAAGAAGAGTACAAATTTATTTATTGGCATGAAATTGGAACAAGAATGAAAAAGAGCGGGATGCAGTAATAGTAAGCTAGAGGAATAGAAACATGACCATGACAGTGCCAAATACTATAGAAACATGCTTTAATTTCCTAAATCTCTGTCTTCATCTTTCAAAAAGGCGCTTTCCTTATAAGCCGAAGGGTTCAGATGAATCAGCCTCTTTTTTTCACCGATTTTTTCAGCCACCGTCTTCTTCCGGCTGGTTACGATCACTGCACCGCCGCCATTTTTCTTCAACTTCCCTAAAAATTCCTCAGCGAACCATTCGCTACAGTGCCACATGTCATCCAACACTAAAACGTAATTCCCTGACTTCAGTAACCGACGCACTAGTTCTTCCATGAGCCAATCCTTATCTTCATCGAGATTTCCCACCAGGCTATCGGTATCTATACCCAAACGATACAGCAAATATTTAATAATCCAGTCATCTATCTCTTCTTCGCAGTTTAACTGCGATAAGCAAGCCCATATGATGCGCTTGAACTTGTCGCCAACAGTTTTTCGTTTCACAATGCTTTTAACAAACTCCGTCTTGCCTGAACCACCCGTTCCATAAATCCCAACTGCCTTGAAGTCATTGACCCAATCAATCACCTGCCTTTCGCGCTCGTCGGAAACCTCGTCCTCAGTTGAAGTAATTGGATGGGGTTCGTAGAGTGTATACCGATCCAACGGCGGCAAATTCGGTTGGGTCGGTTCGGCCGAGCTGGAAGAATCTCTCGATACTTGTTTTTCGAGGTCGCTGAGTTTAGGATTGATAGCTGAGAAAATCCTCCTCTTTGACTTCTTCTGCTTCTTGAGGGTCCGCCACTGGGTGAAGGCGTCATTAAGATCGGAAAGCCATGAAATGGTGGATTCAGGGTTGGTTAACTTCTCACCGATGGCTTTAAATCTGATGAAGATAGGATCAGATGAGTGTAAATTTTCTTCATTGTACAATGAAGATAAGTATTGTGTCATCAGAAATCTGGTAACGACGGTTGCCATGATGACAAGAATAACAAGTACAGAACTGGGCAGGTTCCGAATTGAAGCGGGTATTATGTAAGAAGCCAATCAACCGAACAAAGAAATAAAAAAAAATATATATCGATATGAAAATTTAATAAGAATGCAAAAAATACGCTGGACTTCTCTCATTTTCTTTTTCTGTATGCTTATATCATTTACCTTAAAACTACACCATTTATGGTAAAATAAGGAAGGACGAGCACCTTTTTTTTTATAAAAAAAACAGAGTATTAAGCTCTCTAAAATATTTCAATAATATTTACTATTCTAAATTAATTTTTAATACATTTAGCACCTTAAAATATTTTTTAGTGACACCCAATATCTAGAATTCAGTATTTTGAAATATTTTCCAATATCACTTAGTTTCTTAAAATGATTTTTAGTGCATCTAACATTTTAAAATATTTTCTGAGTGACAGAAAAATACTATAAGGGTGAAACACTAAAAATTATTTCAAGAAATACCCAATGCTAATGAAAAAATAATTTAGGGTGTTAAGTATACTAAAAATTAATTTAGGATACTGGATGCTTCTAAAAAATATTTCAAGAACCTGAATGCCTATTCTTTTTTTAAAAAAAAGAGTACTCATCCTCTCTACTTTAAAGGATTGGAGCAAATGGAAAAAGAAAAGGATATCATAGGAATCCAAAAAATACCAAAGATATTAGATACCCTAATCAATCAAACCAAATAAAAAAAAAAGAAAAAGAAAATAAAAAGGAAAGCTTTGCACATGCATTCAAGTGGCATTGAAATATTACACATGATTTCCTATTCATCAGCGTCTCCCACAAGTTAAATATATTCATCAACAAACGTTGGCTTCATGCTCATGCCCTGCACCCAAACTTGTATCAGACAACGTTTAGATCTCTTGCACTCTGAAAATGTCGGTCCCAACAAATTCAACCACACATGTGCCCACACTGTTGAATCGCCTCAAGAAGACCTTTGAAGAAACATTTGAAGATGTTTCGTCAGCCAAAGATGTGAAGAAGATGATCGACCATTTGATGAATCAATTCCCACTATCCGAACAGTGGGAACAGAAACTGCACTCCCAGTTGGATCGTTACTGCGAAATTAAATCCTCTGAATTCCGTTCTATCCGTAATGAGCTTGTTCAAATAATAGACGAATTTCAGCCCCAAGTTGCCGCTGACGCCGATCAGGACCATTTCCAAGCTTTATCTGAAAAGGAACGGAGTATTATAGACAGAGGAGACGAGCATCCACTCCTTAAATGTCTTCGGGTGAGTTATGAATTTTGCAAGCATGACCCCAGAATTTGCTTGTTTCTGGCAATTTTCCCCAAAAATGCTGTTCTGAGGAAAAGGTTCCTTATTTATTGGTGGATCGGGGAAGGGTTCGTCCAGGACGAGGAAGAAGGCGAGAGAGTATTTAAAGAGCTTTTGGATCTTGAATTACTCATACCCTATCGTACCGACAAGTGCCCAAGAGTCAGCAAATGTCAAATCTTCCCTTGGATCCGTTACATGTTGATCTCAGAGGCCATGAAAGAGAAGCTTTTAAGCTTAGAGGGCGGGATACCAAGTTTTGATACTACCAACTCTCGGCGTGCTTGTTTGATCGCTGATCGCACTAATTTGGCAAGTAAAAACGAACCCAGATTTCTGGAGACTTTGAGAACCATTTTAAATGTAAACGAGAGATATCTTGATATTCAACAACAATGGCTTGGTAAACTGAACAGTTTGGCGGTGCTTCAGCTTGGTCGGTGGCATGTTTCTCCCACCCATCACATTGAAGTTCGAGATGAGTCATTCCTAACAGGTTTGAAGACCCAGAAACTGCTCAAGTATCTCAGCCTCCGAGGGATTTCAAGAATCACTACACTTCCTGACTCCATTAGAGAACTGGTCAGCCTCGAAATTCTGGACCTCAAGGCTTGTCATAATCTAGAAACGTTGCCTGCTGCTATTGCATCATTGGAAAAGCTCACGCATTTGGATGTATCAGAATGTTACTTGCTGGAGAGCTTGCCAAAGGGTCTCGACAAGCTCACATCGCTCCAAGTTCTCAAAGGATTCATAATATGCAGTTCACTGAAGACTCCCATCAGAATAAACCATCTTACAAGTTTGGAGAATCTGAAGCGATTAAGTATACATATAGGGAGTGAGGCTTCCATCCATAAAGAGGAATTCGACAAGTTGAAAGATTTAAAAAAGCTCAAGTGTCTCAAAATATCTTGGGGTAAATCAGTTGTTGAAGAGTATACTCTCTCTTTTCCGCCAGAATTACAAAAACTGCATCTTGAAGGCATTCCTCATGACAAGATGCCAGAATGGTTAAAGCCGATCAAAATGAGGAACCTGAAGACGCTATACATTAAGGGAGGAAAGCTCAGAGATTTATTAGATTATAAGGGAGAGCAGTGGAATAAGGTGAAATATTTGGTGCTCAAGTATACCAAGATGCCGCCAATTAAAGAAGAAAATCTCAGGTCAATGTTTCCTTCACTCAAATACGTGAAAAAGGTTGAGTGGGCACAAAATGGTGATCGGGAACAATTCGAGTATGAGTACGTGGAACAAGGAGTGATATGTTCTTCTGGTTGATTTTGCTGGTTGCCTGTTCAGTTTGTTGCATTCGGTGTTCTTTTGTATTTGTGGGTTTTGGGCTCCCTTCCTATGTAGAGAAAGGCTCATAATGTTATGTATTTTTTATTTTATGTATTTCCTGTTTTATAAAAAAAAAAAATGAAAAAGAGTGAAAGAACGAAAAAAAGAAAATTTCTTATGAGAAAAAATATTCTTTCAGAGTTTCATAATTTGAGGCTTATTGTTTCTCACTTATTTAAATTGTGCGGGGTCATATTAGGATGTTGGTCGGTGAGATCCATTATTAGAGAGGTTGATGAGACCCATTAGAGAGGCTTGGGGTCATGGAAGCTAGATAGGCCAGAGAGGCTAGATCGGCCAAAGTTGTTAGAGAGGTCTAATTATACAGCCATGTGAGAGAAAAGAAGAGACAAAGTGAAAAACGCAGCTTCACAAGGCAATCCTAGTAAATCGGCATATGGACACTTGTTGACCGTTAGATCAAGTTGAAACTTGGTCAGTAGGTTCAGAACATAAATTTTGTTTTTTCCAATAGTGGGATTGTCATTAGAAGGTCTGGTGTAAGAGAAATTATATTCGTGTTGAACAATTAAGCTTGTAGCTTTTGTTTTTTGGTTGGGTGTGACACATATTTGTGCATCTGGTTGAAACTCTCTTTTACCTTATTTTGATCAAAATAAATCATATTTTCTTTGGTTTGGACATATTATGATTTTTACACTTGAATTAAGGGGTTTTCCACGTTAATAATTCTGGTGTCTCTAATGCCCTTTAATTTATGACATATATTTATTTATTTGTTTTATAATAGACTCTTACAAGTGCGGGGAAGATTTAACATCGCCCTTCCTAACGGCTTTTTTTGTTCTTGATTATTGGAGATGAGTCGGATACAGTAGCCAGCAGCCCTGTTGGCTAGATGGTAAGCCAACCAGACAAAGGAAACAAAGAAGCTTCCGGCACGTTTTCTGGAAGGAGCAGAAACGATGTGGAAGATCTGAAGGAAGAGACTGAAGAGGAGAACTACTCGAATATTCCACTTGTCTAATATCTTCTTGGGAAACTTGGTGTTGGAGGAAAACATGTTTGAGCTACAGAAGTGCTCTAACTCTGAAGCCAAAAGCATCAGTTAGCGAACTAACGGATTGCCAAGAGAATTCATTGCAATCGTATTATAAAGCAAAGAATTTAATCAATGTTACTTGCGAATCCTAAAGTTTTGTGCAGTTTCCTACAAGTAAACTAGTACTAATTAAATTCAATATCGATCATGATTTAAAACGTTGACTTTTCAAAATGCGTGCATTTACCGTTGTCATTGTAGCAAGCATATTCTTTTACTGCTGCATGGTGCCCTACAGACAGATCCAAATTAAGCAAAGTATTAAAACCCAGACCGGGTATTGAACCCGTTGGGGTACTGGGTTAAGGGTCAGTGGGTCAGACCGGTGCCAAACCGGTGAGAAATTGAAGATTAAAGGCTTATTGGTATGAAATTCTAAAAAAATATAAAAAAAATTTAAAACCGGACCGGACCGGGAATTGGACCGGTCTACCGGCCGGTTCACTGGTTTCTGAGCCAAACCGGCCGATCCGGTCCGGTTTCCATAACCCTGAAATTAAGTTTGATTTTCATGATAAATGATTGTGGCATAAAAAAAAAGATAAAAAAAGAAACATGATTTTTATCCAAAAAAAATACGACTTGATAATTCATACGTAAATACAACGTAAATATTGGTGAGTCATTTAAAAAAAGAAGACTTCATTTAGCTTACATGTTTTTTTTATAAATTGATAACTTGTTTATACATTGATTCTCATAATCCGACGGGCTGCCACATGACAAAAGAATGGGACCGAGTTATGAATTATTATATATCGGAAAAATAGTTAATGTTGGAATGTCATATTAAGATTTAAGAGACAAGGTCGAAATGAAGTGGAAGTTATATTGGAGGGGCAAGTTATTTCGCAAGTGACAAAATTTCGGTATTTGGGATCAATTATTCAACAAGACGGTGAAATTGATGGAGATGTCGATCACAGAATCCAAGCTGGATGGTATAAATGGAGAAAAGCCACTGGGGTTATTTGTGACCGGAAAATACCTAATAAAGTAAAAGGGAAGTTCTACCGCACTGCTATAAGACCAGCAATGCTATATGGTAGTGAGTGTTGGGCTTTAAAGGGATTACATGAGCATAAAATGGGGGTGGCCGAGATGAGGATGTTGAGATGAATGTGTGGTCATACAAGAAAGGATAAGATTCGTAACAATCATATACGTGAACGTGTTGGAGTGGCCTCTATTGAAGGAAAAATGGTAGAAAATCGTTTGAGGTGGTTTGTTCATGTTCAACGAAGGCCGTTGAATGCATCGGTGAAGAGGGTTGATCAAGCCGTATGGAGTCCTATAAAACGAGGTCGCGGAAGGCCGAAACGAACGCTAAATGAGGTAATTGAGAGAGACCTTTTGATTAATAATATACCTAAGGATATGGTTTTCAACAGAGCACAATGGCGTCGTGCGATCCATGTAGCCGACCCCACCTAGTGGGATAAAGGCTTTGTTGTTGTTGGAATGTCATATTAGTTAGTTGGTTGAAAGGAACAAACTTCCTCACCCACATGGTTAGGGTTTGAACCGACATTGAGAGAGATAAGAGATAGCTAAACACTATATTGAAAAAGTATGCATCCAGGGAAGGTGTTGTTAGGGGTTGTTTGATTCGTGGTTTTTTGGGCCTAGGCCTCTTTTCAAACAAAAAAATTAAAAAATAAAAAAAGAAATACGTAATATACTATACCTCTTAATTTAATTATGACTCAGCCATATTTTAATAGTCATGTTGATGTTATTATACTCTCAATTATTGCAAGTTTTGACTTACTGTTTAGATCTGACAGCATAGCTGGGCCAAAAAAAAAAAAAAAAATCTGACAGCACAGAGATGAACATAATGTTTGATGCTATCTTTAATACTAAATATATAATCTAGCTTATAATGTAAATCTAAACCTTATATTTAAAATCGGAAGAGTCATTATAAAAAAAACGTGATTTAGTAGCGGTTAAATATGGGTATTAGTAGCGGTTCTAACCGCTACAAAATAGGTTAGTAGCGGTTACTCAAACCGCTACTAAATCGTACGTTGCAAGCCGTTTTGTAGCGGTTATTTAAAACCGCTACTCAATGAACAATAACCGCTACATCATTTGTAGCGGTTTATCATAACCGCTACAAAACCCAGAGATATTTGTAGCGGTTATATAACCGCTACAAATATTAAAAATGATATTAAGAGCTAAAAAAAGAATTTTTTTATTTTCTAGCGGTTAATAAACCGCTACAAATAAAAAAATTGAAAATTTGTTGGCGAAAAAAAAATGACAATTTTTTATTTTGTAGCGGTTAAGGAACCGCTACTACTTTTGAATCTCATGAAATTAGTAGCGGTTTTCGAAAACCGCTACAAAATTTGAATTTCATGAAATTAGTAGCGGTTTTGGAAAACCGCTACTAATTTCATCAAATTCAAATTTGGCGCCAAAAAATTTAAATTGAGTCGTAAAAAGGACTGTTATTTAGTAGCGGTTTAATAACCGCTACAAATATTTTAAATTTTTTTTTAAAAAAAATACAATAATATTTTTCTGTTTTTTCAATATTATATTAAATAATTTATTTTCAATAGTTTAACTTATTAATAAATAAAAAAAAATGTAATTGAATAGGATTAGTATAAAATGTATATTAATAATATTATTAAGGATAGGTAGGTAATAAGGAATTATTATGTTTTCTAATATAATGTAATTGTGTATGAAAAATAAATGAAAATGAGATACAATTATGATATATCTAGAAAAAAAAGATGATTAGAATAAACTTTATAGAAAGGAAAGAAGTATTCTAAAAAAAAATAAAAATCTTGTTACCATATTTGATCAAATTATTCAGCTCCTATACTCATACGAAAGAAGTTGTGAATGAGAGGAAATGATAGAAAGGTAAGGTGAAAAGAAATTAGGGAGTGTTTGAAATGAGTTGTTGTAAGGGTATTTATAGGGATCCCCGTACTATTTGTAGCGGTTAATGTAGCGGTTATTGATTAGTAGCGGTTATGTATATTTTTGTAGCGGTTTATTATTCGTAGTGCTATTTGTAGCGGTTATTAATTAGTAGCGGTTATTTATTAATTAGTAGCGGTTAATAAACCGCTACTAATATTATTTTAATTTTTTTTTAAATTTTTTTTTTACATTTTGTTTTTAAAAATTTTTTGCATTTTTTTAAATTTGATCACTCATCGTTGCCAAATTTTGTAGAAAAATTATTGTTATTGATGTATTATTAAATTTAAAAAATGTAATTCAAATGACATGGACTTAAAAAAACTCACCGCAGTAGAGGTAAATTGTCATCGCCTTCAGGGAAGTAGTTTTCAAAATCAGCTGGCTGAAATGGCTCACTCTCGTAGACGATGTTATCGCCTTCACCCATGTCGTAAAGGTCTCTTGGCTTTAAATGAACGACCATGTGCCAATCCCTATGCCTCTCGTCCTCGACATAATAAACCTGATGTGCCTCTGAAGCTAGAATATACGGCTCATCATCTTGAGAAATACCAGTATGAATCGGCCGTGAGAAATTGACTGATGTGATCCCGAGGTCGTCAGTTGTCAGTCCCCGAGAAGTAGTGGTATTTGCCCACAAACACTTGAACAGCGTCACGGTGAAACGGCCCTAATAATTAAGCTTGACCACATCAAGAAGCTTGCCATAGTAAGGGACGCCTCCGAACTGCATGTTGGCGTCACTGCTGCTCGCATAACTCCTTGTCCCAAATGTGCCATAAACACCCGAATTCTGTGTTTGCAATCCTTGATCCCGTGAAAAACTTAAAACCATTGACATTGTATGCTGTAAACCGTTTTGCATGATCAAGAGGGCCGATTGCGAGAGCTCTGAAATCTGGTGAGTGTGGGTTGAGGTCATTTAGTATTCTGCGCGCAAACCAGCTCGGGAATTCTCTGTGGACCCTCCTATCAACTTCCGATGATGTCTGTGTACGGATCATGAGTTGACGCTTGACATGACTTCTGAATTCCCTGCAATTAATAATGGAAAGGCGTTAGTGAAATGAAAGTGAGAAATGTTACGAAAGATATAGATCGAATAACATGTGAGTATACAATTCTTACCGTATGAAAGGTTCAACTTGAGTGCAATTAATCAAGACATGTCTATGTGCTTGGAACTTCTCAGTTGCTGTTAGTTTGAAGTTCTCAGTTGCTCCAACTGGTTTACCAACACGAGGGATAAATTCTCCTGATGTCGGCGTAGGTTCCGGACAATCGTCAACACGAGGCGGGCGGTTGAAAGACGTCTCAAGATCATCAAAATACCTTGAGCAAAAATATAGCACCCCATCCCCTATATAGCCTTCAGCTATAGAACCTTCTGGCCACGCCTTATTCCTCACGTAAGATTTTAATTTCCCAAGGAACCTATGAAGTACAGAAGAGAAAATTGATATAAAATGATGAAAAGGACGAAGAGCAAACATTAAATACGGACAATAAATTAAAGCACATATTTAAAATGAGTACCTCTCAATCGGATACATCCAATGATATTGTACTGGTCCAGCGAGCTTTGTTTCATGAACGAGGTGGACTGTGAGGTGAACCATCACAGTAAAAAAGGACGGAGGAAAGATCATCTCCAAATGACAAAGCGTAAGAATAATTTTGGACTGCAGCTGATCGAGCTCCTCAACGATCAAAACCTTAGAACACAACTTCCGAAAGAAAGAACAAAGTTCCACCAAAACGATGGAAACATCGGGAGGAAGGGTATTCTCTATAGCCAGAGGGAGTAACTGCTGCATAAGAACATGTGAGTCGTGACTCTTCAGGCCAGCAACCTTTCGAGTCTGCAAGTCGACACATCGAGAAATGTTGCTTGAATATCCATCAGGAACTTTTAATTTCTTCAACGTCGCGAGGAACACATCCTTGTTCGGTTTGTGAGGGTAAACTTTGCCGGTGTAAATCTGTCATGCTCATCTGGCCAAGCGTCTTCACGAACTCCCATATCGCGTAAATCTTTCCTCGCTTGAAGTTGATCTTTGGTCTTGCCGGGTTCGTTAAGCAGCGTATACAGCACATTGTCGCAAACATTCTTTTCAATGTGCATTACATCAAGACTGTGGCGAAGTAAATTAGATCTCCAATACGGAAGCGTGAAGAAAACACTTATCTTCTTCCACTGCTGAGGCGCCGAAGTCATGCGCGTCTTTTGGCGAGTTTGTGCTGAATCGTCGCTTTTTCCAAACTCGAAGTCAACATGCTCAAGCTGCTGTAAGATATCTGTACCGGACAAAGTCTGAGGTGGTCCTCTTTTCTCTGGTTTCCCATTGAAGCAATTCCGTTGCAATCTGAACTTATGCGTTCCATCGAGAAACCTCCGATGCCCCATAAAGCACCACTTTCGGCTGTGGGGAAGGCGCAATGCGTCAGAGTCGAAATTGCAAGCTGGACACGCCGACCCAGTATGCACATTCCAACCAGATAATGTGCCAAGGCCAGGAAAGTCACTGATCGTCCACATCAAGGCTGCACACATGTTGAACAAAGTCTTGCTGTGAGCGTCCTACGTCTCCAAGCCAACATTCCACAGGTCAAGCAATTCCGCAATAAGCGGTTGGAAATACACATCGATGTCATTGCCCGGTGCCTTTTTTCCTGGAATGATCATAGACATAATGAAAAAGCTTTGTTTCATACACATCCAGGGGGTAAGTTGTAGGGAACTAAGACTACCGGCCAAATACTATAACTTGTGCTAAGATTCCCGAAAGGATTGAAACCGTCGGTCGCCAACGCAAGCCGAACATTTCTGGGGTCAGTCGCAAAATCTGGAAAGTCGTTGTCAAACGTTTTCCAAGCAGCTGCATCCCGCGGATGTCTTAATTTACCGTCTTCGTTTTTATCAACGGCATGCCACCTCATGTGCTCAGCAGTTTTAGACGACATAAATAATCTTTGTAGACGAGGTTTCAAAGGGAAGTACCTGAGAATCTTTGCAGGTTTCTTCTTCTGCTTTTTCCCCTTCCGAATTGTCTTGTACCTCGATGTGTGACATCTCTTACACGTCTCCCTGATGGAATCGTCTCCCCAATACAGCATACAATCATTTGGGCACGCATCAATCTTTTGATAATTCAACCCCAACCTGTTGATAATCTTCTTGGCCTCGTAGAAGGTTGTGGGAATCTCGGCGTCGGGGAATGCATCTTGTAATAAGTCGAGCAACATCGACATTCCCTTATCTGTGATCCCACACAAGCACTTGATATGATACAATTTGATCAAGAAAGATAATTTAGAATATTTGCGGCAACCTTGATATAAAGGACGATCTGCTTCATCCATCAAGCTGAAAAAATCCCGAGCTGCTTCATTCCCCATAAAAGCCGGCTCAGAGCCGTGCACTTCTTCGTTGAAGTTGTAGCCTTGAAATCCAAACGCATCACGCACAGCATCATTCACAGGATCATCTTCATCTACTTGAACGCCTACTTGAGAACTTCGAGGAAGAGCCTCGTCATATCTAATGCCGGCCTTCTCACCATGAACTGCCCAGAACGTATACTCCTCAGGGAAAGGCTTCACAAGCAAATGTTCCTTCACAACATTTCGTGCATGACACTTCTTGAACTTTCATTTCCGACAGGGATAGACGATCTTGCCGTTACAGCTGGCGTGAGTGAATGCGAAATCTAAAAAACTGTTTAATCCGTACAAATATTCAGGAGAATTGCGCGGTAACCTTATCCATGATTTATCCATAGCTACAAGTGAGAGAGAAGAAAGTATAGAGAAGAAGATGAGTGAGAAGATAATGACGAATGCCTAGAACCTTATATTTTGCAAATCCAACGTTTATAATTTTGTAGCGGTTATTAAACCGCTACATCAACTGCTACAGAAATTCCAACGTTTATAATTTTGTAGCGGTTATATATATAAAACCGCTACTAATATCAGTATTAGTAGCGGTTATATATAGAACACCGCTACTAATATTCAAGCCGTTAATTTAATTGGTGGGAAATTCAAAATGTACTTGTTGAGTCTTAGTAGCGGTTATATATATAAAACCGCTACTAATATTAAAGCCGTTGGACATTAAATATAAAAATATTTTTCTAATTTGTAGCGGTTATACATAACATAACCGCTACAAATGTGCATAAAGGCGGGCAATATCAAAATTCAAATGATTTGAGTGTTTGTAGCGGTTATTAGTGTATAATCGCTACAAAGGTACATATTTGTAGCGGTTTCTGAAGGTAAACCGCTACAAATATATATGTGTAGCGGTTATTATTTTATAACCGCTACAAATATCTATGTTTGTAGCAGTTATACACTAATAACCGCTACAAATGTTCAGATTTGTAGCGATTTTAAATTAAAACCGCTACAAATATATATATACTTTATTTTTTTTAAAATTTAGATATAAATCATTCATAAATTATTTCAACGCGATCTAATAATATAAATATAATTATATAAAACACAATAAGAAAATTCTGAAATAAAAACCCATATAAATATTTACAAATGTTTAAACAAAAGAAAATATCCTAAACTAAGGAGCTGGGGGCTGATCCTCTGGTGCTCCCTCAGGTGGGGCTCCCTCAGATGCCGCTGGATCGGGCTGCTGCGCAGAGTGAACCGCACCATCGTCATCAGCAGGAGGAGGAGCAGTAGGAGGAGGAGTAGTACTCGGGACGACGTAGCGAGGGACAGGGGGAACTGCTGGATGCTGCTTGTCCGGGAACAGGCGACTCCATGCTCCCTCGAGCATGGTGTTCACGATCTCACGCTACTGCGTCTGCTGAGCGTACATCATATCCGCGTGCATCTGCAGCTGCTGCTGCTGCGCCATCTGCTGCTGCGTCATCTCCAAATCTGACCGCAGCTGGTCAATAGACTCGTCCCTCCGACGTCTGACCCCTCTAGAGCTGCCAGCCTCAGAGGCGGCGCTCCTGCCATAGACCATGCTGGGCCTGGTGCCTATCCCCATACCCCGCACGCGTCCGGGGTGCTCAGCCTGAGCCAGACCCGCCTTCAAAGGAGCCGTCGGGTCCACTGACCCCTGTGACTCCTCAGGCTGGGTCTGTCGCAACTCAGCCTGCAACAGCTGCATCCGCTCCTGCCATTTTATGAAACAATTAATAATTAGCATTTTTCATTATTAACTTGGTTTTATAAAAAATATAATAATAAAATTACTTACAATGGCCGCCTCTGCCTGCTGAGAGGTCGCAGTCCCGTCACGGTGTCTGTGTGTGATGGCGTACAGCTCCGCATAGTCCGTCTGACGGTTCTCCTGTTGTGCCCTCGTCTCCTAAAACAATTACAAAACAATTAGTATTATGAAATAATCAGCTAAAAGTAAGTGAAGCACTTGAAAAGTTACCAGCTCGCTGTAGGTCACAGCAAAGGTCTTCGATCCTGCTGTGTGGTGGATCGTCTGCTGTGCCCGAATCTCGGCGTTCCTCCGAGCAAGCTCCTGGAAAAAAAAATTAAATGTATTATAATTTAAAATTAAATACAAATTAAATTGATATTATAATTTAATATTTAACAATTACAAAATTATATATCAAAAATCTAATAAATACATTACCTGCGTCTCAGGGCTCCTCCTGAACTGGACGAAACGCGCCCAGTCGTTCGGCGGCACGCTGTCTGGGACCCTCTCCTGCAGCTGCTCCAGAGGCATCGTCCCGTCCCCATCCACCTTGTGGAAGAGACGGTTCCTCCTGTTCCTCCAGGCGTCGCCCATCTTCACGAGGGCGTACCTCTTCCGGTTGGCCCGGACGGCAAACCGCAGCTGAAAAAAATACATTTAAATATCAATAATTATAAAAACCATAATTTAAAAAAAATAATTAAATAGAATTAATTAAAAAAATATTAATTAAATAGTTTTAATTACCTGAACCACCTCCTCCCATGTCTGGTCCTTCGGCCCCTTCGGAATGTGCTTCCACGTCGGGAAGTGAAGGGGGAACCGCATCCAATTCGAGCCCAGGTCGCTCAGAAAGCAGTTGAACAGGTGACCCCCATTGTGGATCGGCTGGTCAGTGCCCTCGTTCCACGGCACTATAACTCGCAGGGACCGGTCCATGCTGTTCAGACCGGTCACATCCAGCCTCCTCGTCGACACGTTCCCCTGCTCATCTGCACAGTTGACCGCACGTTAGATAAATTATAATTCAAAGTTAACATTTCAAATTTAAATAAATAACTTACTAAATTAAAAAAGTAATTTACCTTCGATCTGCACCTCAAACCCAGTGGACCGTGTTCGCTACCGCAAGTGCACGGATCGCGTCAAGTAATACAGTGATAAGTGAGATCGTTCCCTCGAGGATTTGAATAACAATCTAGTCAAACAATGGGCTTGATGTATTTGATTAAGTTGAATCAAAACAAGTGTTGAATTTGAGAAAAACAAATTTAAAAGATATGCTGATAACAATTAAGAAAAACACTGAACAGAACAAGCTTCTTGTAAATTCAATCAAGTAGAGTGAACCTAGGATTGTTCGCTTCCTTTGTATATCATAAACTCAATCTACTTCCTCTTCGATATTATTGTTGATGGGAAATATATATGTCAGTCTAAGGTTCAATAGCCAATGGTTAAGCTCTCTCAAGTCATAACCAACTTATATTTTCCAATTAGATACACAATCTCTTGCTGCATTCAACAGAAAATACTCATCAAACAATTTCCTTACTTTGACAATGCTAGGTTAATAACTATATCTCTATGTTATTAACAAACCATCCATTTAACTCTTTAAACTTCAAGTCTAGCATAACTCTCCCCACGTTCTTCAATTAGATTAACTCTCTCAAGCTTAATCTAGTTGAACATGTTATTCATAGTGCTAGCAATTCATGAATATCAGTGAAAATAGAGAAGAGTTAACACATATATACCATTAGCTAAAGAAGAGGAAGAAGAATTCGAGTTTAATCCATACAAAAGAATTGAACAATCCTAGAATGAGAAACCTAGCTACTCATGTTCAAAAACGGAATACAAATAACAAGAATAAAAGTAGCCATAGCAGAATCACAGTGGAGAAAGGGAATGAATACAGAGGATTAAGAAAACTGGAGTGAAATCTCCTCTAATCTTCAAGCCCCCTTGATTCTCCTTGATTCTAGCAGGTTCCAGCACTCAGCACCTCTCCAGCCGCCTCTGTCAATCTTTCCCAATTTGGAATCCCCCTATCAAAACCCTGGGTTTGCCTTTTATATCATCTCAGCTGTCAAAACGCAAATGTTCATTTTCGGGTTTGGGCCGCGGCCCAAGAGTCTCTGGCCTCAGGTATATGCTTGTGGGCCGCGGCCCAAGAGGTGGTGGGCCGCGGCCCACACCTTTCTGTGCTGCTCTGAGCATCCTGGGCCGCGGCCCAAAACTTTCTGTGCTAGTGTGGGCATCATGGGCCGCGGCCCAAGATGTGGTGGGCCGCGGCCCAGCACTTTCTGGGCTTCTTTTGTTCTGTTCTGGTCTTCCAGCTGGTCTTTCATTCACTGGTTGTCAGCTTCAACTTCCTTCCTCTCTTTTTCACTGCCTGCAGCTTCCTCTGAGTTAGCCCTGACTTAATCTGTACCAGTTCACACAAAGAGCTTTCATACAAGGTTAGACATTCATAGCAATCAGGGAGTAATGTCCTCCACAATTTCATTCTGTTGTGCATAGCATGAGAGAAACACAATTCATCACTTTAATCTTTTCTAATGCCCACTTATGCACCCAAAGTGAAGTAAAACAGTATGAAATATGAAATTCTAGTAAGAATTTCCTGCAGTTAACAGACCGCGAAGACGACCCTCGTGGGTTGTTCTGCTCCCAAGCATCCTCCTCATCGAGGAACTGCTCCATCTCCCTGAACCCACCAAGCGGGATCTCGAAGTCCTCCTCGTTGAGGAAATCCTCAACGCTAATCTCTGGCCTCTCCACCTCAGGCACCTCTGGTGCGGTCGTCGCCTGTGGGATCGTCTGCGGTACCTGTGGGGGAATGGGCTGAGATGCCGCGGTAGCCCTGCCTGCGCGCTGCCCCCTCCCTCTGCCCCCTGCCCGGCTGCTGCCACCCCGTAAAGTCGGTCTGGGGACCTGAGGGGCCTTCCCCTTATCCTGTCCTGAAGCCATATCAATTGTACAAATTTAAAAAAAAAATATTAGTCCATTATTATGCAAAAATATAATAAAAATACAAATATAAATAAAAATACGTGTTTTATATGTACCTCAAGTGCGAATACTGCGGAATACTGACTAAAAACTCCTATAGAGACGTCTGAACGCTCAAATATCGAAGAAATCACTCAGAGAAATCTCAGGAAACAAAATGGGCAAAAGGAGAAATGAAGGAGGAGGGGGGTTTAAATAGCCTAGATATTAGTAGCGGTTATTAAAATAACCGCTACTCTAACCGCTACAAATTTAATTATTTGTAGCGGTTCTACAATAATCGCTACAAATGTTCACAACGTTTGAAATTCTGTAGCGGTTATTGCTTAGAACCGCTACAAATGTCTGGACTCTTTAAATTCTGTAGCGGTTATAGGAGAATAACCGCTACAAACGTATGACCTTTGGTATTTTGTAGCGGTTATTGTCCCTATAACCGCTACAAAATCCTGTGGTTCGTATTTTGTAGCGGTTTGTGTGCATTAACTGCTACAAAATAACCGCTACAAGTTTTGGCGGGAATTTCGCGCCAAATTTGTAGCGGTTTTTTTTAGTAAACCGCTACAAAGAAACTGACCGTTACAATTTTGTAGCGGTTTAGGTAAGAACCGCTACAAATACCATAATTTGTAGCGGTTTAATATAACCGCTACAATTTCACCGCTACAAAATACCTTTTTTTTTGTAGTGAGTAATTAATTGCTGATAAAAAACATAATAATTAATTGTAGGAAAAATTCCAACGAAAGTAGCATTATGAAATTAATTTAATGAATTAATTAAATATGGCTCCTACAACACAACATTAGAGAAGCTTGACAAAACACTTTTTTTTTTTTACCTTGAAACGACAAAACATTGCATCTTCGCATTTGGACTTTTCAAAACGCGTGAATTTATTATATAGTATATATATGTGTCCTGGAAGCTTTCTCTTTTGGCTGCGCTGACTATTATCGAAGAGATCTAAAGTTAGACTATCATAATAATTGATCGCGGCTCATCAAAACGGGGAGAAAAAAAGACGTTAAACAGAAACTTGAAAATTTATAAATAAATACAAGTTGACCCAAAAAAAAAATATAAATAAAACATGCGTGTGTGTGTGTGTGTGTGTGTGTGTGTGTGAAACGTGAGACATTAAAAAAATGACTTCAATTATCTACAATTTTTCTCCTCTTTAATTAAGAATGACAGAACATAATGGAGTGAAACGGAATGAAATGTTTCATTGTTTGGGAGTTTATAGGAGGAAGGAATTATCTCATGATCATTGTTTAAGAGTTAGTACTATAAAATGGATGGAACCGAATTAATCAAAGCTAACCTTTTGGGTAAATTCAAGAAAAAAATATGAATGGAGTTTTATTATGGGAGAGGGGGAGGCTCTCTATACTTCGATCTATTCCCATTGATATAAAAATCACTATAACTCCGTCTATTTTTTTGGTAATAATTCCTCATAATGTTGACATGGAACAGAAAAGAATTTCAATTACATAAACAAATTAAAAAGAATACGAAGCCATGAGAAAAATTTGGAACAGTTCTGTAGCTCAAACATGCTTTCCACCATCACTAAAATAAGTACGACAAATTCATCTATAGGAAAAATAGGTCTGCTGCTCCCTCTATAATAAGTACGTCAAATTCTTCCATCACTATCTTTGAGAATTGATAGGAAGCAAATAACTAGTATCATTAAGTGGTGTGAATTGATGCTGTTGGCCCACAAGGAGATCGATGAAGAAAATAAGGGGCTTGTTGTTGCCATATGCTAGGGCAATTGAAAGGTTGTAATAAGTATAAGTTATTGGGAAAATCACACTTCAAAAGCTAGCGGTTGGAGTTGGAAAACTCCAAACCTTAATATCCTAGCAGCTCTACACTAACAGGCATAAATCCTTGGAAGAACCATGCCCCAAAAATTAGTTGTCAACGCCTTCGGTCGGAACCTTCGCAATGAAAGCACCAATATGATGAACACAAGTCCAAAGGAATTGAAGAGTCATCCTAAAAGATTAGTCTATTGAGAGGGAGAACTGCAGCCACTTGAACTTATAAACCACACCACAATAGGTAGTGAGACTTTTTAATATGGGACTCATAACAAAGGCAAGTGTGATTGAGTGTTTAATGCTGTGAAGGTTGACTTTAAACTTATTTGATTTAAATACTTGCTTGCCTCTATGATCCTACAGACCTCATAGTCAAAACTATATATTTCTTATTTTATTCCTTACATATAAACAATTTTTTCTAACTTTTTTGTAATATATATTTTCATGAATTTTTGGGCCAACACATGGGGAGTTTTTATTTTATAAAAAAAAAAAGACAATTTTCTTAACTCGATGAATTTTATTTCAAGCATACCAAACACTGAGGTATTACTTAACTAACATCAATGAAACTTTTATTTCCATTCTCTTGTCTCCATTTCTATTCTTTCACGATTCATTCTACGTCACACCAAACATGTTATTACTAAATAAGTAGACAACAGGTAAAGCATACATATTCTTTTAAGAATGTTCATTCTCTCTCTCCATCACATACACACAAGAATTTGTCTTCTTCATGACTTCATATGCATTGATCGTTCTTTTTTTTTTTTATCTCTTCTTTGTCCTCTTAGTGATTCTATTCTGCGTATGCCTTCATGCAATTCCATCTCTGCTGCCTCCTTAAATTTCTAACTTGCCCTTTTCATTGAAGAACATTAGTTAAATACACAATCAAATATAAGAGGTGCATTTAGATAGAAAATCACACACAAGAATGTTGTACGTAGCCTCCCCCTCTCATAATTAAATGCAGCAACAACTGCAATTTGTAGCTTTTTTCCAACAATTGTAGTTATTTTAATATGATATGCGAAAAGCTAATATTAAAACTGAATAAAGGGTAATAAGGTTGCAAGATATATTATTACATTTAAAATTTTACTCAAGATATTCTTTTGAAAAATTTCAATTAAAGCTGCTAAAGATATGGAAGTGTTGAACTTAAAAGACTATTTGGTGGCTTACAAATCTACAATGTTATAGGAATTATATTAATTTAATTAATATTAATTTTACTATTTAACATTATAATACAAAATATAAATTTTGCACCTTATTTCTAAAAATTGCGCCATGTCCATGGACCGATAAAAGTCAGGGCATGAGAAAGAGTACCTGTGATGAACTTTCAGCTTCATACCATGTATTGCTGCTCTGGTTAGATTCCCAAACCTTCTCTTTAAGTTGGTCTAAAATCAACCCCATGCAAAACAAGAAAAAGGAGAAAAGAAAAGAAAATAATTATACTTTCTATATACTCGCATGGCATAGATATTACACACACTCTCCATGGTAATTGAATTAAATTACCGCCTCCGAGATAGTAAATAAGAAGACGAGTTTTAGAGTAGTTGAATCAATGCATATAGGTACATACCTTGGATTTCGTGCAAGAATGTTATGGTCTTGTTCAGGTTTCCTAGCCAGCATTTTCTAATAAATGTCACATGAACTTGTTTCAGTTTAGGAGTTTTGAGAGGCTGCTTCACAAATGTGTTCATGTTAGGAACATCCTCCACTCTAATCATCTTTAACTGGGGGAATTCACCAAAATCAACATCTTCTTCACAGAAACTGATGAGTCTTGGCAGATGTTTGAGTACAAGTGTCTCCAACTTCTTGAACACTTGTTTGCCTGTTTCTCTTCCACCTTGATGAAGAACTTGAACCATATTTTCACATTTATATAATGTTAGCAATTTTAGAGAGGATAGGTGTTTAGCCACTGAAATGGAGAATAACTTTTCGATGCTTCCACAACCGATGATTTTAAGTGATGTCATCTTTTCGAGCACCGGAATCTGTGGTTCTTGATTCCATAGTTGCATCTTAGGCAAATTACTCAATTCTAGTACCTGTAGCTGAGGCGGTAATATCGTTTTGCCCTGCCCAAATGCTACTGAAACCGCCTGTATGTAATCCTGAGCAGGAGATTATCATATGATTAGTAGTTTCCATAAAGATGAATATATCATAGGAGATATATAATAAATACATTTACCTTATCCATGAAATTGCTAGTTTTTGCTGAAAAGTTCCTTGAAACTGTTTTGATTTCAGGACAGTTAACTAGTCTCGCTCTTTGGAGTTTTGGGAATCGAACTGCCTCCAGGGAGAAGCTTGATAGCACTGGTAAATTTTCAAGAACAATGGATTCCAAATTAGGGAAACATTTCTCGTGCGCTTTTATTCCCGTGTCGATGATGATGTCTTTCAAACTTTGACAGTCTGAAATATGAATTTCTGTCAACTCGGGATAGCTGAAGGGTAATAACAGGCCTTCCAAATCAGTAAACATCTTCAATTTTGGACATATTTCTATCCTCAAACTCCGCAGATTAGGAAACCTGAAATTGCTATGGCTTGAGGTGAACTTGATCAACTCTGGGAGGCTTGCAAGTTTAAGATGTTTTAATCTAAGAAATGAGTTCTCCTGCATTTCTGTGTTATCCTCTATGACATGTTCTATCATCTCGCACGATTCAATCTTCAGTTCCTCCAAAAGAACAAGTTCTTTCGCTAAAGCAATCGAAAGTAGACTCCTGCGTAAGCCACACTCAATGATTTCTAATTTAACTAGTTTCCCAAGTTCCACAATGCCCCTCGGATCATTATTCCATACGCAATTCAACGTAGGTAGACCACACAATCTCATTCTCTTTAAATTAGGAAATAATATATGAGGTATTTGTTTATCAGGAGCCAAGTCTTCGAGGTTGAATAATTGTTCCAGCAATTTGCAGTTTTCCACTGTTAGTTCTTCAAGCCCATGTGATTGGCGGAGCGAAATGGACAAAAATTTGGTTAACTCTTGATTACACTGTCTGGCCTCTAGAATCTTCAGTCTGCTAAAAATAAAGGGCCTAAACTCCATTATTTCCATACATTTCGTCAATTCCTCTGAGTCTTCGATTTTTAATTTTCCATATCTGGAAAGTTCATCCTATAAAATAATACCAATTAGCAGGTATTCATGAGTATTAAGTAATAACTAGTCAAAATATTCATTTATTTATTAATATTTACAATAATTAGTTTCTATATAATTTTATAACTTCAAAAGTCATTAGAGAATAAATTATAAATACATAAAAAAATTAAAAATTGACAAAGTAAAATTATACACATCTTAGAGTGTTTGAGCCCCTCTTAAAATAATAGTTGTTTCTTTACCTTCAACCAGATACAACTCTTCTCAAATCCAAATATTTTTTTGAAAACAAAAAACTAATCCAAAGATGCACTTGTTCCGGTCATATACCCCAAGGAAATAACAAAAATATATTAAAAAATTATTTCAAATAAAAAACAACAATCATATTGAAATATTTTAAATAAGCGAGTAAAACTCAGAAGTAAAAATAAGTATAAAGTCGATGTTCCCTAGATTGGCCAGTACAGTCTGATACAAATTGAGAAAAGAGTCAAAGACCTTAAACAATGTATCTGTAAATAGGGATGGGAAGTGTTTGCATTGCAGTACCAAAATGGCTCAAGCTTCTTTGTTGTTCAATGCAGATCTATTTTTTCCTCATATTTTCTCTATCATACTCATCAAGCTCAGGCTAAAAGCTTCCACAGTATTGTTACCATCCAGCAATATGGTACAGACTCCAGTAGGCACCAGTACAAGGCTGGTGAAACGAGTCCCCTCAACATATTGCTGAATGAAGATAAATTCATATGCTGACTGCAATAGAGATGATGGAGGAGACCACTTACCGTCAATTCGAAGAGATATTCAATGTGGCTCTCTGGATCTTCATTATTTTCCAATGTATTGCACTCTATAACCTCCACAGATTTCAACAGATATGTGTCTATCTTTCCCAACGATGACTTCTGAATCAGGGGACATTCAACCACTCTTACCCTGTTCAACCAAAGCCACTCCACAGTACACCCATCCTGGCAGCACCCACTGAATTTAGGTAACTTCTCAAGAATTAGACTCTTCACCTGAGGCAACTGATGAACAATATTATCAGAGTTCCTCATTTGTGTATCATCTTCATCTCCAAAAACTCGTTCCAACATCTCACAGTCACTTATCTCAATATTTTCAAGTTTCCCCAGACTCTGGAGGACGTGAAGAGGAAGAGCATATCTCAGTTGGTTACAGCTACAAACTGTTAGATGAGTCAACATCTCAAAACTCAATGTTCTCCCAAGAGAGTCCTGCTTTACTATGCCTCTCAATTCACCCAGGTTGCGCAAGCCAAGTTGGCGCAACGCAGGAAATAATAATCCAATTTCTTTATTTTCTCCCGTGGTTAAACCTTCAATGGCGAACACATATTGGAGATCATTGCAGTCCTTAATTTCCGTTAGTTTCAAATTTCTCAAAGAAAATTCTGATGACGACCCGCTGTTAGATAGCGTTAAAAACAATATTCCAGGCACATCGATCAACCTCAAACGCTTCAAGGTATCCAAAAGAGCCTGCAGCCAATCAGGCCCAATCAGACAAAGGCTATTTAATAAATTAATTGAATTATTTACTTGCATAAGTTCCATTGTTTTTGGCACGTGAAGTAGTTGTGTTGAGTACTCATCGTTGTAAAAGGCTTTGCACCCTCAAACAGTTTCAACCACCCAGATTAAAAATTTTCAAGTATTGATTTTTCAAATACAAAATTATGTTTTGAAAAACTGGCATTTAGAAAATTATCTTTATTTTATGTTATGTACATATCAAATTAATTTTTAAGCAATATAAAAAAAAATAAATCTATACCGTCAATCTAGATTTCAGTGCTCATCACACTGAAACCAATTTCCAACCATGCCACCATCAATTTATGTGGCAATTGCGTCAGAAATTTCCCAATAATTTGTGTGCATACCTTACGATTCTTTACTCGTATGGTTGCTTAATTAGTCAGGATACTCATAGGGCACAACAAGATTCCTTAAAAATGGTATGATAAATTTAAGAGAATGAAAGTTAAAATATTCTACGAAGATCATTCAGATATAACAAGCGTACCGTATTCACAGCCTGAGAAAATGCATTCAATTCGGGACATTTTTCTATCCACACATCCTCCAGTTTAGGAAATGTCAAATGGCAACGAGCTGAGTTGAACTTGGTCAATTTTGGGAGGCTTACAAGCACAAGTAATCGTAAGTTAGGGAACAACCTCTCTTGCATTTCCGCGTTCTCCTCAATGACTTGCTCTAACATCTCACAGGACTGTATCTTCAGTACACTAAGTTTTGCCAGTAAAGTAGTTGGAAGTGGACCTTTGAGGAAGCCACACTTGAAGATTACTAAATGAACTAGATTACCAATTTTGACATCATTGTTGCTTATGCAATTCAACATAGGTAGACCCCACAGTCTCATTCTCTTTAAGTTAGGAAATAATATACGAGGTACTTGTTTAGCAGGAGCTAAGTCTTCGAGGTCGAATAAGTCTTCGAGGTCGAATACTTGTTCCAGCAATTTGCAGTTTTCTACTTTTAGTTCTTTAAGGCCATGTGATCGGCGGAGCAAAATGGACAAAAATTTGGTTAACTCTTGATCACACTGTCTGGCCTCTAGAATCTTCAGTCTGCTAAAAATAAAGGGCCTAAGCTCCATTATTTCCATACATTTCGTCAATTCCTCTGAGTCTTCGATTTTTGATTTTCCATGTTTGGAAAGTTCATCCTATAAAATAATACCAATTAGCAGGTATTCATGAGTATTAAGCAATAACTAATCAAGGAGAGAGAGAGAGACCAAAAATAATAATTCCTAAAAAAGTATCGATATAACAATATCCTGCCGATGCATAAACATTTCCTCAAGCCGAAGCCTATAGTTAAAACATCGGAAATTTATAAGATGAATATGTAGAACGCAAGATGCCTTTTTAAGGAAAAAAAAAAATCTCAAGTAATTTGAGTAATCTTTCCACGCAATTACTGAAGGTCATCCTTTGCCAACAAGATACTAATGTTTAACTTAGACGTAAACATAAAAATAGTAATTAATTCCACAGTAGTTACATTTTAAATATATTATTTCAAATTGTAAAGTGAAAGAAAGAGAAAAATCAAAAAGAGAAGAGGATGGAGGGTACTGCATTTTTTTCTTGCTGCACCTGCCTAATTAATTAACAGCAGTCATTCTAAAAGAACCACAGAGAGTTGAAATTATAGAGCTAGCTTCCAGCCTTCAATACTTAAAATAATCAAGATGTGTTTCACAAGAAACTCTGGCCAGGGGCGGCACCAGCATCAATGCTAAGCGGGTCAAAAATATTTTTATATTAATATATATAAATACATATATTTATTTATTTATTAATATTTATAGTAATTCCTTTTTATATAATTTTATAACTTCAAAAGTCATTATAGAATAAATTATATAAACCATAAAAAAATTAAAAATAGACAAAGTAAAATTATACTCGTCTTAGAGAGTGTTTGAGCCCTCTTAAATAATAGTTTTTTTACCTTTTACCTGATAGAACTCTTCCCAAATCCAAAACTGTTTTTGAAAAAAAAAACTAATCCAAAGGTACACTTGTTCCAGTCATATACCCCAAGAAAACAACAAAAATATATTAAAAATTTATTTCAAATGAAAAACAACGATCATATTGAAACTTTTTAAATAAGCGAGTAAAACTGAGAAGTAAAAATAAGTATAAAGTTGATGTTTCCCAGATTGGCTAGTACAATCTGGTACAAATTGCGAAAAGAGTCAAAGACCTTGATCCATGTATCTGTTAATAGGGATGGGAAAGTGTTTGTAGTACCAAAATGGCTCAAGCTTCGTTGTTGTTCAATGCAGATCTATTTTTTCCTCATCTTTTCTTTATCATACTCATCAAGGTCAGGCTACAAGCTTCCACAGTAATGTTACCATCCAGCAATATGGTACAGACTCCAGTAGGCACCAGTACAAGGCTGGTGAAACGAGTCCCCTCAACATATTGCTGAATGAAGATAAATTCATATGCTGACTGCAATAGAGATGATGGAGGAGACCACTTACCGTCAATTCGAAGAGATATTCAATGTGGCTCTCTGGATCTTCATTATTTGCCCATGTATTGCACTCTATCACCTCCACGGATTTCAACAGATATGTGTCTATCTTTCCCAACGATGACTTCTGAATCATGGGACATTCAACCACTCTTACCCTCATCAACCAAAGCCACTCCACAGTACACCCATCCTGGCAGCACCCACTGAATTTAGGTAACTTCTCGAGAATTAGACTCTTCACCTGAGGCAACTGATGAACAATATTATCAGAGTTCCTCATTTGTGTATCATCTTCATCTCCAAGAAAACGTTCCAACATCTCACAGTCACTTATCTCAATATTTTCAAGTTTTCCCAGACTCTGGAGGACGTGGAGAGGAAGAACATATCTCATTTGGTTACAGCTACAAACTGTTAGATGAGTCAACATCTCAAAACTCAATGTTCTCCCAAGAGAGTCCTGCTTTACTATGCCTCTTAATTCACCCAGGTTGCGCAAGCCAAGTTGACGCAACGCAGGAAAGAATAATCCACCTTCTCTATTTTTTCCGGTGGTTAGACCTTCAATGGCGAACACATATTGGAGATCATTGCAGTCCACAATTTCCATTTCTTCCAAATTTCGCAGAGAAAATTCTGATAACGACCGGCTGTTAGATAGCGTTAAAAACAATATTCCAGGCACACCGATCAACCTCAAACTCTTCAAGGTATCCAAAAGAGCCTGCAGCCAATGAGGCCCTATCAGCAAAGGCTATTTAACAAATTAATTGAATTATTTACTTCCATAACTCCCTTTGCTTTGGATTTCTCGATATCACCCTTGTTGTTTTGCTCTGTATTGTCGTTTCTCTGACGAAGCCCTGGGATCATGATGATTTTGGCGGGAAGCCTGGCCTCCTGTCTAGAATAGTGTTCCTCCATGAGCTTTGCATAATTGGGCCCTGCATCGGGGCACGGAAGCAAGGATTTCCTGAAATTATTGACGGCGGCGACGTACAAAGCGTGAGTTCTCTCCGCGTACTTGATTAATCGGGCAACAAACATCAATATTTTGGGTACCAATAATGTGTTGTGAGGAATCGTTAAAAGAAAGACATAACCAGCCATGAGTCACTGGAAAATGAGGCCGAGAAGGGGCCGAAGCCAGAGCTCGTTGTCCTCCATAGCGAATGCACTGATGGTATCTGGGCCACCCAAGTGTAAGAGAAGGAAAGGACCCCAAAATGCCATGAGGTCATCGTTTTGTGATATTGGAGATGAGTCCGATGCAGTATCCGGCAAGCCAGTCGGCGAGAAGGTAAGCCAACTAGACAAAGGAGATAAAGAAGCTTCTTGTGCGTTCTCTGGAAGGAGAATAAACTACGAGGATGATCTGAAGGAAGAGCCTGAAGAGGATAACTTCTCGGATATTCCATTTGTCCCATATCTTCTTCTGAAACTAGGTGATGAAAGAAAGCATTGTTTGAGCTACAAAACTGCTCTAGTTCTGTAATTAGTGGACTAATCGAGTGCCAAGAGAATTCATGGTAATAGTATTACTTACTTTGATCCTAAATATAAGTCAGAACTGATTTTTTTTAGATAAATTAAGGAAGCTAAATAAATATTTAAAATTTTACTTAACCAGCCATGATTTAAAATGAGTGTGAACTAGTACTAATTAAATTAAATATCTGTCTTATGGTTTGGAGTATAAAGGTAAGAATTTAATCAATACTGTAATAGCCCTAAAAATAAAATATTATAACTATCTCCTTATTTATTAATATTTTATCAAGTTCATTTAGGCTTGAAAAATAGTGTAAAATAATTATTAAATCCTTAATTATAATTTGTAACGAAAGTTTATTGATGATTTGGTAGTGAAAACTCTTGTTTGTTGTTTGATGGGTGGGGAGTTTGAATATTTTATATGTTGTTAAGTATATAATTAGATATGAGTAGATTTTTGGATATATTTAATTAGGTAAACTTATAGATATTTTATACCAATTCAATTAAATTTTATATATTGTCTTCTCGTATATGAGATATTACGGAGATATAAAGGAATCTCACTATAAACTCTACTCGTATTCTTTTTACTTTACAAGATATATTACTCCCTCTGGTTCTAATTTTTAGACATATTTTCATAATTTTGGAGAAATTAAAGATAATAGTTAAATTAGTTAATCAAATTTATTTTTCTAAAATGCCCTTATTTAAAACTTAAAATTTAAAAAAAAACAGTAAAATTGAGATGTATATGGCATTAATGAGTTGCAAGCATTACTCACTTTATAGAATACATATGTGTATTTTTAAATTATTATTGAGAAAGTATCAATAAGGGGTATTTTGGAAAGAAATTGACAAAAATTAGAACTTTATCCTATAATTAGTATCAAGATCAACTTTCAAATGTTGTCCTATAATTAGAACCGAAAGAGTATAAGATTAAAAGAAAAGAAAATAAATGGGAGATATGTACTGAATGGGTTTTTTTCAGAGTTATGTAACCCGGACCGGGAACCGGCAAACCGGCCGATAAACCGGTCCTATTCCTGGTCCGGTCCGAGTTACTATTTTAAAAAAAAAAATTAATTTTTCCTTTAGAATTTCATACTATAAGTTTAAATTTTTAATTTTTCACCTGTTTGGTCTCGGTTTAGCTCCAGTTTGGCCCCGGTCTGACCTACTGACCCTTAACCCAGTACCCCAACCGGTTCAATACTTTTAATACCTTTGTTTTTTCCTTCTTATTTTACCATTAAGAAATTTCAATAGAGCCAATCTTCCAAAAAAAAAAAAAGATAAGCCCATTGGATAGTTTGGGAGCCTCTCTAATTCGTCACTTCATATATATTTTTCAGTCGCTGAACACTAGGGGAGGGAAATTTCTGGAAGCTCTCTGTCATAGTCGCATATGGCGCCACACTCTCAACGGCTTACTTCCCTTTTTTTTCCTCCTTGCTTGTGGGTTTCTAGTTTCTACAACATCAATCTGCCTCTGTTCAGTGCGTCCTCGTGTGGGAGTGAGCTAAACATCCTCCTCCTCTGTTCTGGTCAAACGCTGGTGTGCCACAATCACTAAGGTTCTCTTCTTCCTCCTTGTTTCTTTTGGCGTGGGTGGTGGGTTGGCTACCAATCAATTCAGCTTTCTTATATTTTTGGATTTTTCTGTATGAATGGAGGCTTGAGGTGGCTGCTAATTTTTTTCCCTTGCTCTTCAATGGTTTATCTCCCCTCTTCTTGATATTCTATGTGTCGTGTGTGTATCAGGCTGAGGTGTAAAAGTTCTCTGTTCTTCCTTGTCCTTGCTGCTGTAATGCAAGTAACATGAGGTGTTAGAACGATGTTCAGCTGACGGTTCAAAGTAGAACTCATTTGAACTAGGTATATATTTGCTCAAATTTGATGTGTTCTGTTTTTCATTTTTGGAATTATCCTTCTTTTAAATCAAAACATAGACAAGAAGCTGAGGGTTTTATTTTGGTGGATGAAACTTTTAAGCCTTGTTAATGCATACAAGTTGTTTGGTCAATGATTTGAAACTAATGAGCTTGTGGCAAAATTTAGTTTTTTTTTTTTTATATGTACATCAACTATTTGACAAAATGTGTTATAAGGAATTTTAGTTAAAATGAGCAATGAAGTGTGGTTCATATAATTTTGTTGCTTAAAGAGTGCTCAGTCTTTAGGTTGAAACGTGGAAATTGTAGGAAGAAATTCAACGAAAGCAACATTACGAATTTAATTTAATGAATAAGGTTTGACTCCTTAAACACAAAATTAGAGAAACTTGACAAAACATTGCCTTCCAATTTAATTTGGACTTTTAAAACGCGTGTATTTATATTTTATCTGTCATGATGGGAGCTTCATTTTTTGGCTTCAATGAGTATTACGGGAGAGATCTAAAGTTAGACTATAATAATAATTGATTGCGGAACCTCAAAACAAAAGCAAAAGTTGAACAAAAGCAACTTGACAATCTATAAATAAACATGTATAGATTTAACGTGAGACATTAAAAAAGATGGCTTCAATTATCTACAAGTTTTACCCCTTTTAATTAAGGATGACTTCAATTATATACGCTTCAGTTAACATGTTTCTTTCTAGCCGCAATCCTTCTAAAAGAGCCCAAACTTAACAGCTGTTACAAATGACGAGTCTGTTGGCTCAACCATTTTCATATCATACTCTAAAAATTCTTCAGAATATATTTTGCTATCACTTCGTTTAAGTTGTTAATCACTTGTACTTTTGGATGCAAGTACTTGTGAAAATAGCTAACCGCTTCTTTAAAACACCGAATGTTTTTTCAATTACATTTCACAAAAAGAATGTCGATGGTTGAATAGTTCATTGGGATTTCTTGAGCGAACTCATTCAAGTGATATCGTTCTCCCTTATAAGGTGTAATGAGTCCAACTCTTGAAGGAAAAAAAAATTACAAGACCATAGGATTGGGCAAAGACCAAGCACAACCCATTATTTGTAACATCATATCAAAATAAAATAAAATTACATAAAAGATACATAATTTTAAATTTAAAAATCGAAAAACTCTGGCAAAAAAAAGCATCAACATTAAAATGATAAAACATACATTTCCCGCAAAAAAATAGCTGATGGAGTTGGAATTGGGATTTATTTCACGTTTCCCAGAAAAATTAATAAACAAAAAGGAATTCTCTCTGATTGTTCTCTATAGTCCTGTGTTTTCTTCCTATTCCCTGTTTTGCAGCTCTACTGTGTATAGGTCCTTTTTTAAGGGGCAAATAAAGAGCTTGCCGAATATAAACAAATTGCTAATTGAGATGGTAAGTGGCGTTTCCCTGATAAGGAAAATAACATAAATTCAAATTTCAAAAAGCACATTTTGTTAGAAGGGATGAAAACCTTCTATATTCTAATTATTGAAAGAGATTAGTCTCAAGTCTAAATTAAAATAATTTGGAGATTCTCTTGAGAAATAAAAAAATACCACCAAATAACACAAATAAAAAAATGAGATATATACCACTTTGGTCCTTTTTACAAATCCAATTGAAAAAAAACTTTGATCCTTATTATAAGTCCACTTAGAAAGTAATTAATAACATAGTTATAAGTTTATCCCTATTAAATGTCATGAAAAATGAATTGATTCATTTTCAAAAGGGAGAAAGATGAGAGAGAGGGTTGAGAATACTGTTCATAAATGAAAATAAACTGAAAAAAGACATCAATTTAAGATTCACTTGATAAGTTAACTAACTTTCTGATAAACCCATGTCGTGCGAGTTCTCAAAATAAACTAGATTTGAAAATGTAGCATAGTAGCTCAATCTAGGTCGTTCTTGTGAGGAAATTAATTTTCAAGTTTCTAAATAGTAAAGTGATAAATACCTTAAAGTTGTGAGAAATCATTTTAAAAAATTGTTTATAAAACTAATGAAGTAATATAATCTAATTAAATATTTTTTGTTATTTCGGTTTTCAAGATAAAGAAGCAAAGGGAATCAAATTAACAATAGCAACAAGTAAAATTCTATTAACTAGTATAATAATGAAATGAGATTCCTTTGAGTTGAGGTTTTAGTCTTCCTTACTTGCTAATGATAAGAATTCAATAATGTGAGTCAAGAGGATGGATTTAAGCTACCACTAGATCTATACTTACAATACTCATTTAATTCATTCTACTGAAGCAATTAAATGAATACCATCAAATAATTCAGACTCAAGAAGATGAATAATTAACTTCTAATTTTAAATTGTAATTACCATTACAAAAATTTAAAGTATTCAGTGTAGTAATTTAAAATCCACCCAACCAAGTCGGAATAAATAACTCAACCCACTTCTAATATGAATCATATAAGGCTTAATTAATCAACTTTTAGTTCAACCACCAAGTTTATCCACTTGGCATAGATCAATCTAGATCATAACCACATGCTTAACCAAGCCATATAATTATGAACTAGAAAGAGAGTTTAAAAGAATTTTATTGAAGTTTAGAAGCTCAAACCATTACCCAACTCAAAGAAATCACCAAAATTTAGCTACTCATATAAGAGAAAGAAGATGAAGCTTGATGAATGAAGGAGAAATCAGCCATAGAACAAAGGAAAAGCACCAATCAGCTCTTCAATTTAAGCACCGAACCGCTCTTCCCCTCTTCAATAACCCATTCGGTCCTTCCTTTATCAATTCCATTCGGTCAGCTCTATTCAAAAAATCAGCTCCATTTTGAGCAAAAAAAAAAAAAAAAAAATCAGCTGCATGCTTGTCTTCAATAGCCACCGAACAGCTTCTCATATGATCCGCCGAATGACCCCACGCTCCAATAAAATAATTCCGCTCCCTCCTTAATCAATTCCATTTGGTCAACAATTTCGGCTGCCTACCCTTTCTTTCAATTCGATCTCTTCTCCTTTCATTTCAGCTCTCTCCCTCCTCCTTCGGTCCTGCTAGCTAATTCGGTCCATTTCTTTTTTTTTTCAATTCTTTTTCCTCTATTCCTCTTTCAGTCAAGCCCTCTCAATTCGGTCCAGCTCTTTAATATTCCTTGTTTTTTTATTTCAGCCGCCACTTCAATACAACACCCATGATCCCCACTTTTCCTTTACTTCTTCGATTGTGTTTGGGTTAAAAAGTGAGTTAAGATATGTTTGGATAAGAGGTAAAAATCTGTTTTGATATTAGCTACAAAATTACAACCATCAAATAAGACTCTTACTCATTTAATCTCCTTTTAGAGGAAAAATATGAAAATAAATTCTGCACTTATGATATTCCACTCTTATCCTTCATTAAGCTCTAAAATGACATGTTTGACCTTGACCACTTTACAAAAATTGTGCCACATCATTACCTACAAAATTAGATTCAAAAAGGTAAGATCTTTTACTCACAATTAAGAAATAATGGGAATAGCAAAAATTAATTTTAAAAATATAACAATTTAACCACTATAATTTCCAAATTAATCTTTTACTAAAATTTCATATTAACACTTGATTATACCCAAAATATTCAATTAGGTCCCACAAAAACCTAAGATTAATTAATAAAAATATATAAATATTGAGCTTTATCACTTTCTTTAATATGTAAGAATTAGATAAATTGGACTTATAAAAAGGACTAGAGTAGTATAGCACATGAATAAACTACTGCATATTTACAAATAAGTGTTGGTTTAATTGGAAGGAGTTTTGATGGCAAAAAAAAAAATTGGAAGGAGTTTTGACCACATAAGTATAAGGTCTCATGTTTAATCTCTGTGAATGCAAAAACTCTTGTGAGAGAGCTATTCCTAATTAAATTTAACAGTATTAGAATATGACTTGGTTAGACAACCATATAAAAAAACTACTGCATGCTTCTAATTGAGGTCCAGCTACTTATTTTCGCCCAAATTCCTCTGTTGTACGGTTAAGGCCCAACTACAACTTGGGTTCTAACTTCGTTGCACTTGAAGTGGGTCGTAGGTCCATTTAAGCAGCCATCAAATTGAGCTGCCTACATTTACACCTTGCTATCTTCATTTTTCAAGTCCCCAAACTTTTGGCTAAAAGTCTTTTCTTTTTTGCATCCTTATCCCAAAAAGTCATAAACCAACGGAAGTCTGATCTAGTGAAAAGAGCTAATTCTTCATAATATAATGATTAGCAAACCAATGTTCGAATCCTTGCTAAGAAAGATGCCTTAAATTTGATACTCGATAATGTTTTGAATATGATGGTTTTTAATAGGAAGATATTTGTGTGATGTGTCAAAAAAGTCATAATCTGGCTTCAGAAAAAATTTTAAATGAAACACTTAAGATTATATAAAAATAAATAAAATTAAACATAAAAAAATTTGGCAAATAAAAAAAAAAGCATATGTTATATTGATCATGTAGAGGGAAGAAAAGGAGTGGTGTTTGCCCACATTTTTATGTATGTATATGCATGGTTACATCTGCTATTGAACTTCATTCAGCGCCACAACTTATATCATGCATGTTTCAAACCTTGGGGTCAAAATAAATAACGTTTTCAAAATTAACCAAACAAAAGTGGAATTTTATTAATATGGTATGTATGATGTGTGAAACCTTAAATTAAAAATAAAAATGTCCACACCTATTGAACATGTTCCCTTCTCAAATGTGTTCCCACACTGTCGCTTTCGTTTTTTGATAATCAATAGCTGTCGCCCCTCGGAAAAAAATTAAACAAAAGAAACTTGAAATTTTATATATTATAGAGAACGTGAAAGAATTAAAAATAAATGGTTAATATAATCTGTAGTCTCTTAAGTTTTTTTTCATTTTGGTTTTAATCCCTCAAATTTCAAACAAGAGGTTTTGGTCCCTTAAGGGGTAAAATGGTCCAGATTTTTATTTAATGATAAGGACCAATGTTTTAAAGGGAATGAAACTTAAGGAATCAAAACCTCTAGTTTGAAATTTGAGGGATCAAAGCCAAAATGAAAGCAAACTTGAGGGATCAAACATTATATTAACCCAAAAATAAAAGAAGACCACTACTAATTACCATTTCAATATTTTTTTTTTCAGTTGAAATTAAAGATTTGATTATAAAATTGATTCTCAAAATATGGCATTCACCCCTCCCCAAGAGCCATGATGAAAGATAAAAACTGAAATATACTTTTAGTTCTTTAAGTTTTACATGAGATATATTTTTTGTCTCTTAACTTTATAAAGTATACTTTTAATATTATATTTCTAATATCGTTGATGTTACTAATGGAAAACGTTGACGCAGTAAACTCAAGTGATGATTGCGCAGCTGACAAAGCATATTTAAGTTTTAATTTTTTAATATAATATATTTAGATTATTAAATTAAAATAAGTCAACCAATCATTGCAAATAAAATCGAGGTTTTGATATTTAGATTATTAAACTAATATATTTAGGTTATTAAACAAAATTTTTTAATACAATCGAATGCTTCATTACCTTCTAGATATTTTTCAATTTACACATATTTTAAATTTAATATTAGTAACATTTAATTACACAGTCATCACTTGAGTTTGATGTGTTAGCGTTTTCCGTTAGTAATATTGACAGTGTTATAATTATAGGACCAAAAATATACTATATAAAGTTAAGGAATCAAAATTATATTCTATGTAAATTTAAAGGACTAAAAATATACTTTAGTCAAAAATAAATGAATGATGATGATAAACGAAGGGAACAGTGTCAATATATAATATTTACATTAACTAAAAAACTTTGTTATTTATGAGTCATAACATTAAACAACCAAAATTTCGGAGCGGAGGAAATGTTGTTTGACTTTTAAAACATTAGAAAAATATCACACCAAACTATCTAAGACTTTTCACATTATAATACTCTCTATTATTGCTGCTGCCAATGACCTGTGACTTGATGACCAATTATTTTATTGTTATAATTAATTAATATTTTTTTAATTGATGACAATTTTTTTATTCATTGTTAGAGAAGACAATTTATTAAACAATGTAAAATAAAATGATACGCACAAATTTGCTAGGCCTCTGCATCAAAAAATAAACTCAACAATAAATCTGAGGCTCAATACACCTGAAACTTAAAACAAAAAAAAAATGTCTTTGAGTATATAAATCTATATATATGAAAAAAAATAGGATACATAGCTACATATTATCAGAGAACATGACGTAATGAATATAAAAAATTTGACCTAACTATTTTTATATATGTAATTCATTCATTGTGGCATCTCAAAGACAATTTTTTTGGGCCGAAACCTCAAAAAAAAATTATACAAATTAGGAGTTTAAAAGTGCGAAACATTAGGGGTAGATCGCAGTACAGACAGAAGACTTCGACATTTTACAATGAATGTCCTAATATATTTGTTGTTTTTGTTTGACAGATAGGTTATAGTCATCATGGGAGCATCTTTTTCCGCTGCAATAAGTACTGTCAAATAGATATCAAAATTTGATCATTAGTTAACTAATCAAAATTTAATCATAAACTACGTACAACAAATGTTTAGGTGAGAAAAGACCTTAAAAAAAACAAACTTCTGTGAACTTATGTGTTTTCTCCTTTTTTAATTGAGAACGTAATTATAAAAAAATCTCTCAAGATCCAGTTTTTTGGTTGATTTAGCCGATTATGATGAAAGAAATGATAAAATAAAGTGATAGAGTTGTGTATTATTGTAGCACTTGAAAAATGAAAATTAATGAAAAGCAATTTTAACATATATTGATAAAATAAAAGTTAGTTAAGGTTGGATTTGATTAAAAATATAAGATTTCATTCCATTTTGTCTCCTATATTTTTATAATTTTTTTCCCAACGATGTACTCTCTCAACTCAAGTCCTTAATATAAGATCCACTTTGTAGTTTAATTTCTTTATTAAAATTGATTTTATATTAAGGATTGGAGGTAGTATAATCTAATCTTATACATGAATATTTTAAAGAGATCATGTCATATTTGTTCAACTTAACCAATTTATTTCACTTCCTTAATCTACTTAAGTTGATTTAACTTTTATATTAAGTATAAGAGGGAGTAGTAACTTAGTCTACTTTGGGCCACAATGATGGAATAATAGAAGGACTGAAAATTTTTCATTGTTTGAGTGTTTAATTAATGATGGGATGGAACGGTCTCATGTGGTCATTGTTTGGGAATTATTATAAAAAGGATGGAATGAAATTAATTAAAGCTTTCCTTATAAGTAAATTTAGAGAAAATATGAATGGATTTTTATTATGTTATCTTTCTCATACTTCATAACTTAGTAAGAATATCCTCCGGTCCTCTAACAACAACATTTTATCCATAAAAAAAAAAAAAACGAAGAATACATTAAAATGACGAACATACATATCCCTGCAAAAAATAGTTGATGGAGTTGGAATTGGGATTTGTTTCATGTTTGCCTTTTGAAAAATTAATAAAAAGTGTCCTCAACTTAAACCATATATGGCTTTGCAGGTTTTCTACCACGTTTTCTTGGTTCTCTTATAACGTTGAAATTTGATTTCTTTTGTGATATCTTTGGAGAGAGAAATGTTTGCATTTACTTTCCTTCCACTTACTATCACTATCGTTAAATCAACTTCTAATGATTGGAATTTATCATTTTTTAATCAAAATCTTAAATAACAAAAATACATATATAAATTTAAACTATTAAATTTTAACCTAAAAAGTTCATGAGACAAAAAGTTAAAAAAATAAAATATTTTAATAAAAATCTATAAAATTAAAGCATTTAGATATAATTTTAATAGTTTGAGTTTTTTATATGCACTTTTTATTTAATATTATATTAATATTATTGTAAACTATTAAATCTCAATCATTGAAAGTTAATCCAATATAGTGATATATTTGGATGCAAAGGGGTAGTATAGATGTTGTGGCTTCTTTGGCATGATGATATATTCTTTTACAAGAAAATGTTAACTTTCGAGTGTTACTACTGATTGAAAGAGATCCTGACCAAATATATCTGAAACATACACAAAACCATTTTCTTCTCCTCCACCTAGCTATGATATCAGTTTTTTTGTTGACTTATACAGGTACTTCTCGAGTCCTATTTGTAAAGCATTTCAATCATTTTTCACGCACATTAAGGAAAACCTAAAGTTTCATTGGCTCTGTATAAAATTCACCAACTTTTTAACTATATCCCTATTTAATATACATAATAAGTCAACACAGTAATAAATGAGGAGTTAAATTATACATTTATCTTAAAACTTTAATGAGATGCCTTATAAATAGGGTAAAAAAAAAAAGCTTCCCTCCATGCCCTGTATATAGGACCACAGGAGTATTTCCTTTTGGCATGTCAGGAATTATGGGTTTTCAAAAAGAAGAGTACAAATTTATTTATTGGCATGAAAATTGGAACAAGAATGAAAAAGAGCGGGATGCAGTAATAGTAAGCTAGAGGAATAGAAACATGACCATGACAGTGCCAAATACTATAGAAACATGCTTTAATTTCCTAAATCTCTGTCTTCATCTTTCAAAAAGGCGCTTTCCTTATAAGCCGAAGGGTTCAGATGAATCAGCCTCTTTTTTTCACCGATTTTTTCAGCCACCGTCTTCTTCCGGCTGGTTACGATCACTGCACCGCCGCCATTTTTCTTCAACTTCCCTAAAAATTCCTCAGCGAACCATTCGCTACAGTGCCACATGTCATCCAACACTAAAACGTAATTCCCTGACTTCAGTAACCGACGCACTAGTTCTTCCATGAGCCAATCCTTATCTTCATCGAGATTTCCCACCAGGCTATCGGTATCTATACCCAAACGATACAGTAAATATTTAATAATCCAGTCATCTATCTCTTCTTCGCAGTTTAACTGCGACAAGCAAGCCCATATGATGCGCTTGAACTTGTCGCCGACAGTTTTTCGTTTCACAATGCTTTTAACAAACTCCGTCTTGCCTGAACCACCCGTTCCATAAATCCCAACTGCCTTGAAGTCATTGACCCAATCAATCACCTGCCTTTCGCGCTCGTCGGAAACCTCGTCCTCAGTTGAAGTAATTGGATGGGGTTCGTAGAGTGTATACCGATCCAACGGCGGCAAATTCGGTTGGCTCGGTTCGGCCGAGCTGGAAGAATCTCTCGATACTTGTTTTTCGAGGTCGCTGAGTTTAGGATTGATAGCTGAGAAAATCCTCCTCTTTGACTTCTTCTGCTTCTTGAGGGTCCGCCACTGGGTGAAGGCGTCGTTAAGATCGGAAAGTGAAACAGAAACAGAACAGAGAGTCAGAACAGAGAGTGTGAACATTGCAAGCAGCCATCGTTGACATTGCTCATGATGTGAGCACTGACGTTGTAGGGGGTTGGTGTGTGTTGCCAAATCTGACTTCTTCATTATTTTAAGCATTTATGGAGGTTTCGTTTTTAGTATAAATAGATGTTGGTTTTTCATTGTAAACATATCTGAGTTTGAATAAACATATTGAGTTTTGGTTTCTATACCATTTTGGTACCAGAGCTGAGTTCTAGAGAGCCAGAGAGCGAAAGAGTGAGGAGTGGGTGAGAAAAAAAAAACGTGAGAAAAAGGGGGTGTTGGATTTTCACTCTCGGAGCGTTTTTTGAAGAAACCGACCTCACCATCGTGTTCAGAAGGCCGAAAAACCTAGGAATAGCCTCGGTCACCGCCGTGAAACACCTCCACGCGCCTCCACGGACGTCGCCGGAAAGTCGCCGGAAAATTCGCCGGAATTTCAGACGGTCGCCGGAGTCTAGAGGTTGAAGACGACCCAGTCAGCCGCCACGTCATCACTGTTGACCAGTCAAGGTAAAGTTTGTGACGTCGTTATCGACAACGGAAGCTGTGAAAATGTAGTCTCTAACTACATGGTAGAAAAGCTGCAACTACCAACTCACAACCATCCGTACCCGTACAAACTCCAATGGTTTAACAAAGGAACCGCGGTAAAAGTATCCAAACGATGCCTTGTTACTTTCTCTATCAGTAAAAGGTATCACGATGAAGTTTGGTGTGATGTTGTTCCGATGGATGCTTGTCATCTTCTTCTGGGAAGACCTTGGCAATATGATCGACACGCTCTATACGACGGGTTTGCAAACACATATTCCTTCCAGAAGGATGATGTGCAGATTCAGCTTGAACCTTTGCCACCAGATAAACACGTCAAAATCAAAAATAAGCCCAAGTCATTTTTACTGAAGCATAAAGCTTCAGATCTATCTCCATATATTGATGATGTTGATTCTAACTCGAGGACGAGTCCTGTCCAACCCCGGGGGAATGAAACAGAAACAGAACAGAGAGTCAGAACAGAGAGTGTGAACATTGCAAGCAGCCATCGTTGACATTGCTCATGATGTGAGCACTGACGTTGTAGGGGGTTGGTGTGTGTTGCCAAATCTGACTTCTTCATTATTTTAAGCATTTATGGAGGTTTCGTTTTTAGTATAAATAGATGTTGGTTTTTCATTGTAAACATATCTGAGTTTGAATAAACATATTGAGTTTTGGTTTCTATACCAGAAAGCCATGAAATGGTGGATTCAGGGTTGGTTAACTTCTCACCGATGGCTTTAAATCTGATGAAGATAGGATCAGATGAGTGTAAATTTTCTTCATTGTCTAATGAAGATAAGTATTGTGTCATCAGAAATCTGGTAACGACGGTTGCCATGATGACTAGAATAACAAGTACAGAACTGGGCAGGTTCCGAATTGAAGCGGGTATTATATAAGAAGCCAATCAACCGAGCAAAGAAATAAAAAATTATATATATCGATATGAAAATTTAATAAGAATGCAAAAAATACGCTGGACTTCTCTCATTTTCTTTTTCTGTATGCTTATATCATTTACCTTAAAACTACACCATTTATGGTAAAATAAGGAAGGACGAGCACTTTTTTTTTTTTTTAAACAGAGTATTAAGCTCTCTAAATATTTCAATAATATTTACTATTCTAAGTTAATTTTTGATACATTTAGCACCTTAAAATATTTTTCAGTGACACCCAATATCTAGAATTCAGCATTTTGAAATATTTTCCAATATCACTTAGTTTCTTAAAATGATTTTTAGTGCATCCAGCATTTTAAAATATTTTCTGAGTGACAGAAAAATACTGTAAGGGTGAAACACTAAAAATTATTTTAAAAAATACCCAATGCTAATGAAAAAATAATTTAGGGGGTTGAGTATACTAAAAATTAATTTAGGATACTGGATACTTTTAAAAAATATTTCAAGAACCTGAATGCCTATTCTTTTTTTTTTTTTTTTAAAAAAAGAGTACTCATCCTCTCTATTTTAAAGGATTGGAGCAAATGGGAAAAGAAAAGGATACCATAGGAATCCAAAAAATACCAAAGATATTAGATACCCTAATCAATCAAACCAAATAAAAAAAAAAAAGAAAAAGGAAATAAAAAGGAAAGCTTTGCACATGCATTCAAGTGGCATTGAAATATTACACATGATTTCCTATTCATCAGCGTCTCCCACAAGTTAAATATATTCATCAACAAACGTTGGCTTCATGCTCATGCCCTGCACCCAAACTTGTATCAGACAACGTTTAGATCTCTTGCACTCTGAAAATGTCGGTCCCAACAAATTCAACCACACATGTGCCCACACTGTTGAATCGCCTCAAGAAGACCTTTGAAGAAACATTTGAAGATGTTTCGTCAGCCAAAGATGTGAAGAAGATGATCGACCATTTGATGAATCAATTCCCACTATCCGAACAGTGGGAACAGAAACTGCGCTCCCAGTTGGATCGTTACTGCGAAATTAAATCCTCTGAATTCGGTTCTATCCGTAATGAGCTTGTTCAAATAATAGACGAATTTCAGCCCCAAGTTGCCGCTGACGCCGATCAGGACCATTTCCAAGCTTTATCTGAAAAGGAACGGAGTATTATAGACAGAGGAGACGAGCATCCACTCCTTAAATGTCTTCGGGTGAGTTATGAATTTTGCAAGCATGACCCCAGAATTTGCTTGTTTCTGGCAATTTTCCCCAAAAATGCTGTTCTGAGGAAAAGGTTCCTTATTTATTGGTGGATCGGGGAAGGGTTCGTCCAGGACGAGGAAGAAGGCGAGAGAGTATTTAAAGAGCTTTTGGATCTTGAATTACTCATACCCTATCGTACCGACAAGTGCCCAAGAGTCAGCAAATGTCAAATCTTCCCTTGGATCCGTTACATGTTGATCTCAGAGGCCATGAAAGAGAAGCTTTTAAGCTTAGAGGGCGGGATACCAAGTTTTGATACTACCAACTCTCGGCGTGCTTGTTTGATCGCTGATCGCACTAATTTGGCAAGTAAAAACGAACCCAGATTTCTGGAGACTTTGAGAACCATTTTAAATGTAAACGAGAGATATCTTGATATTCAACAACAATGGCTTGGTAAACTGAACAGTTTGGCGGTGCTTCAGCTTGGTCGGTGGCATGTTTCTCCCACCCATCACATTGAAGTTCGAGATGAGTCATTCCTAACAGGTTTGAAGACCCAGAAACTGCTCAAGTATCTCAGCCTCCGAGGGATTTCAAGAATCACTACACTTCCTGACTCCATTAGAGAACTGGTCGGCCTCGAAATTCTGGACCTCAAGGCTTGTCATAATCTAGAAACGTTGCCTGCTGCTATTGCATCATTGGAAAAGCTCACGCATTTGGATGTATCAGAATGTTACTTGCTAGAGAGCTTGCCAAAGGGTCTCGACAAGCTCACATCGCTCCAAGTTCTCAAAGGATTCATAATATGCAGTTCACTGAAGACTCCCATCAGAATAAACCATCTTACAAGTTTGGAGAATCTGAAGCGATTAAGTATACATATAGGGAGTGAGGCTTCCATCCATGAAGAGGAATTCGACAAGTTGAAAGATTTAAAAAAGCTCAAGTGTCTCAAAATATCTTGGGGTAAATCAGTTGTTGAAGAGTATACTCTCTCTTTTCCGCCAGAATTACAAAAACTGCATCTTGAAGGCATTCCTCATGACAAGATGCCAGAATGGTTAAAGCCGATCAAAATGAGGAACCTGAAGACGCTATACATTAAGGGAGGAAAGCTCAGAGATTTATTAGATTATAAGGGAGAGCAGTGGAATAAGGTGAAATATTTGGTGCTCAAGTATACCAAGATGCCGCCAATTAAAGAAGAAAATCTCAGGTCAATGTTTCCTTCACTCAAATACGTGAAGAAGGTTGAGTGGGCACAAAATGGTGATCGAGAACAATTCGAGTATGAGTACGTGGAACAAGGAGTGATATGTTCTTCTGGTTGATTTTGCTGGTTGCCTTTTCAGTTTGTTGCATTCGGTGTTCTTTTGTATTTGTGGGTTTTGGGCTCCCTTCCTATGTAGAGAAAGGCTCATAATGTTATGTATTTTTTATTTTATGTATTTCCTGTTTTATAAAAAGAAAAAATGAAAAAGAGTGAAAGAACGAAAAAAAGAAAGTTTCTTTATTGTTATTTATGAAAAAAAAATTCTTTTAGAGTTTCATAATTTGAGGCTTATTGTTTTTCACTTATTTAAATTGAGCAGGGTCATATTAGGATGTTGGTCGGTAAGATCCATTATTAGAGAGGTTGGTGAGACCCATTAGAGAGGCTTGGGGCCATGGAAGCTAGATAGGCCAGAGAGGCTAGATCGGTCAAAGTTGTTAGAGAGGTCTAATTATACAGCTATGTGAGAGAAAAGAAGAGACAAAGTGAAAAACGCAGCTTCACAAGGCAATCCTAATAAATCGGCATATGGACACTTGTTGACCGTTAGATCGAGTTGAAACTTGGTCAGTAGGTTCAGAACATAAATTTTGTTTTTTCCAATAGTGGGATTGTCATTGGAAGATCTGGTGTGAGAGAAATTATATTCGTGGTGAACAATTAAGCTTGTAGCTTTTGTTTTTTGGTTGGGTGTGGCACATATTTGTGCATCTGGTTGAGACTCTCTTTTACCTTATTTTGATCAAAGTAAATCATATTTTCTTTGGTTTGGACAAATTATGATTTTTACCTTTGAATTAAGGGGTTTTTCACGTTAATAATTCTGGTGTCTCCCTTTAATTTATGACATATATTTATTTATTTGTTTTATAATAGACTCTTACAAGTGCGGGGAAGATTTAACATCCGCTACGCCCTTTCTAACTGCTTTTTTTGTTCTTGATTATTGGAGATGAGTCGGATACAGTAGCCAGCAGCCCTGTTGGCTAGATGGTAAGCCAACCAGACAAAGGAAACAAAGAAGCTTCCGGCACGTTTTCTGGAAGGAGCAGAAACGATGTGGAAGATCTGAAGGAAGAGACTGAAGAGGAGAACTACTCGAATATTCCACTTGTCTAATATCTTCTTGGGAAACTTGGTGTTGGAGGAAAACATGTTTGAGCTACAGAAGTGCTCTAACTCTGAAGCCAAAAGCATCAGTTAGCGAACTAACGGATTGCCAAGAGAATTCATTGCAATCGTATTATAAAGCAAAGAATTTAATCAATGTTACTTGCGAATCCTAAAGTTTTGTTCAGTTTCCTACAAGTAAACTAGTACTAATTAAATTCAATATCGATCATGATTTTAAACGTTGACTTTTCAAAATGTGTGCATTTACCGATGTCATTGTAGCAAGCATATTCTTTTACTGCTGCATGGTGCCCTACAGACAGATCCAAATTAAGCAAGGTATTAAAACCCAGACCGGGTATTTAAACGGTTGGGGTATTAGGTTAAGGGTCAGTGGGTTAGACCGGTGCTAAACCGAAGATAAACGGGGACCAAACCGGTGAGAAATTGAAGATTTTAGGCTTATTGGTATGAAATTCTAAAGAAAATATATAAAAAAAAAGATTTTAAAAAAAATTGGAAACCGGACCGGACCGGGAATTGGATCGGTCTACCGGCCGGTTCACTGGTTTCTGAGCCGAACCGACCGATCCGGTCCGGTTTCCATAACCTTGAAATTAAGTTTGATTTTCATGATAAATGATTGTGGCATAAAAAAAAGATAAAAAAAGAAACATGATTTTTATCCAAAAAAAAAAAATACGACTTGATAATTCATACGTAAATACAACGTAAATATTGGTGAGTCATTTAAAAAAAGAAGACTTCATTTAGCTTACATGTTTTTTTTTTTAAATTGATAACTTGTTTATACATTGATTCTCATAATCCGACGGGCTGCCACATGACAAAAGAATGGGACCGAGTTATGAATTATTATATATCGGGAAAATAGTTAATGTTTGAATGTCATATTAGTTGGTTGAAAGGAACAAACTTCCTCACCCACATGGTCAGGGTTTGAACGGACATTAAGAGAGATAAGAGAGAGCTAAAAACTATATTGAAAAAGTATGTATCTAGGGAAGGTGTTGTTAGGGGCTTGTTTGATTTGTGGTTTTTTGGGTCTAGGCCTCTTTTCAAACAAAAAAAATTTAAAAAAAAGAAAAGAAATACGTAATATACTATACCTCTTAATTTAATTATGACTCAGCGATATTTTAATAGTCATGTTGATGTTATTATACTCTCAATTATTGCAAGTTTTGACTTACTGTTTAGATCTGACAGCATATCTGGGCCAAAAAATAAAAAGATCTGACAGCACAGAGATGAACATAATAATTGATGCTATCTTTAATATTAAATATATAATCTATTCTGTAGTGTAAATCTAAATTTTATATTTAAAATCAGAAGAGTAATTAATTACCGACAAAAAGCATAATAATTAATTGTAGGAAAAATTCCAACGAATGTAACATTATGAAATTAATTTAATGAATTAATTAAATGTGGCTCCTAAAACACAACATTAGGGAAACTTGACAAAACACTTGTGTTTTACCTTGAAACTTGACAAAACATTGCATCTTCGCCTTTGGACTTTTCAAAACGCGTGTATTTATTATATACTATGTGCGTGTTTGTTTAAGCTTTTTGCACAGTAAAAACGCACTTATTACGCAAGCCGAGAAAAAACTCCTCTCACATACTTACCTCGTATACCGTGAATCACGAATTATAAGCACGTTTTGGACAAAAATAAGCCATTCCAAACACACACTATATATATCTGTCGTGGAAGCTTTCTTTTTTGGCTGTGCTGACTATTACGGAAGAGATCTAAAGTTAGTGTTGGTCTAGAATAACTTATTTTTGGGTAATAAATGTTTATAAATCTTGATTCACGGTATACGAGGTAAGTATGTGAGAGGAGTTTTTTCTCGACTTGCGTAATAAAGACTTATTTTTTAAAAAAACGCTGAACCAAATAATCCGTTAGACTATCATAATAATTGATCGCGGCTCATCAAAACGGGGAGAAAAAAAGACGTTAAACAGAAACTTGAAAATTTATAAATAAATAAAAGTTGACCAAAAAAAAAAATATAAATAAAACATGCGTGTGTGTGTGTATATATATATATGAAACGTGAGACATTAAAAAAATGACTTCAATTATCTTCAATTTTTCTCCTTTTTAATTAAGAATGAAAGAACATAATGGAGTGAAACGGAATGAAATGTTTCATTGTTTGGGAGTTTATAGGAGGAAGGAATTATCTCATGATCATTGTTTAAGAGTTAGTACTATAAAATGGATGGAACCGAATTAATCAAAGCTAACCTTTTGGGTAAATTCAAGAAAAAAATATGAATGGAGTTTTATTATGGGAGAGGGGGAGGCTCTCTATACTTCGATCTATTCCCATTGATATAAAAATCACTATAACTCCGTCTATTTTTTTGGTAATAATTCCTCATAATGTTGACATAGAACAGAAAAGAATTTCAATTGCATAAACAAATTAAAAAGAATACGAAGCCATGAGAAAAATTTGGAACAGTTCTGTAGCTCAAACATGCTTTCCACCATCACTAAAATAAGTACGACAAATTCATCTATAGGAAAAATAGGTCTGCTGCTCCCTCTATAATAAGTACGTCAAAGTTTTCCATCACTACCTTTGAGAATTGATAGGAAGCAAATAACTAGTATCAATAGGTGGTGTGAATTGATGCTGTTGGCCCACAAGGAGATCGATGAAGAAAATAAGGGGCTTGTTGTTGCCATATGCTACGGCAATTGAAAGGTTGTAATAAATACAAGTTATTGGGAAAATCATACTTCAAAAGTTAGCTGTTGGAGTTGGAAAACTCCAAACCTTAACATCCTAGCAGCTCTACACTAACGGGTATAAATCCTTGGAAGAACCATGCCCCAAAAATTAGTTGTCAACGCCTTCGGTCGGAACCTTCGCAATGAAAGCACCAATATGATGAACATAAGTCTAAAGGAAGAGTCATCCTAAAAGATTAGTCTATTGAGAGGGAGAACTGCAGCCACTTGAACTTATAAACCACACCACATTAGGTAGTGAGACTTTTTAATATGGGACTCATAACAAAGACAAGTGTGATTGAGTGTTTAATGCTGTGAAGGTTGACTTTAAACTGATTTGATTTAAATACTTGCTTGCCTCTATGATCCTACAGACCTCATAGTCAAAACTATATATTTCTTATTTTATTCCTTACATATAAACAATTTTTTCTAACTTTTTTATAATATATATTTTCATGAATTTTTGGGCCAACACATGGGGAGTTTTTATTTTATAAAAAAAAAAGACAATTTTCTTAACTCGATGGATTTTATTTCAAGCATACCAAACACTGAGGTATTACTTAACTAACATCAATGAAACTTTTATTTCCATTCTCTTGTCTCCATTTCTATTCTTTCACGATTCATTCTACGTCACACCAAACATGTTATTACTAAATAAGTAGACAACAGGTAAAGCATACATATTCTTTTAAGAATGTTCATTCTCTCTCTCCATCACATACACACAAGAATTTGTCTTCTTCATGACTTCATATGCATTGATCGTTCTTTTTTTTTTTATCTCTTCTTTGTCCTCTTAGTGATTCTATTCTGCGTATGCCTTCATGCAATTCCATCTCTGCTGCCTCCTTAAATTTCTAACTTGCCCTTTTCATTGAAGAACATTCGTTAAATACACAATCAAATATAAGAGGTGCATTTAGATAGAAAATCACACACAAGAATGTTGTACGTAGCCTCCCCCTCTCATAATTAAATGCAGCAACAACTGCAATTTGTAGCTTTTTTCCAACAATTGTAGTTATTTTAATATGATATGCGAAAAGCTAATATTAAAACTGAATAAAGGGTAATGAGGTTGCAAGATATATTATTACATTTAAAATTTTACTCAAGATATTCTTTTGAAAAATTTCAATTAAAGCTGCTAAAGATATGGAAGTGTTGAACTTAAAAGACGATTTGGTGGCTTACAAATCTACAATGTTATAGGAATTATATTAATTTAATTAATATTAATTTTACTATTTAACATTATAATACAAAATATAAATTTTGCACCTTATTTCTAAAAATTGCGCCATGTCCATGGACGACCGATAAAAGTCAGGGCATGAGAAAGAGTACCTGTGATGAACTTTCAGCTTCATACGATGTATTGCTGCTCTGGTTAGATTCCCAAACCTTCTCTTTAAGTTGGTCTAAAATCAACCCCATGCAAAACAAGAAAAAGGATAAAAGAAAAGAAAATAATTATACTTTCTATATACTCGCATGGCATTGATATTACACACACTCTCCATGGTAATTGAATTAAATTACCGCCTCCGAGATAGTAAATAAGAAGACGAGTTTTAGAGTAGTTGAATCAATGCATATAGGTACATACCTTGGATTTCGTGCAAGAATGTTATGGTCTTGTTCAGGTTTCCTAGCCAGCATTTTCTAATAAATGTCACATGAACTTGTTTCAGTTTAGGAGTTTTGAGAGGCTGCTTCACAAATGTGTTCATGTTAGGAACGTCCTCCACTCTAATCATCTTTAACTGGGGGAATTCACCAAAATCAACATCTTCTTCACAGAAACTGATGAGTCTTGGCAGATGTTTGAGTACAAGTGTCTCCAACTTCTTGAACACTTGTTTGCCTGTTTCTCTTCCACCTTGATGAAGAACTTGAACCATATTTTCACATTTATATAATGTTAGCAATTTTAGAGAGGACAGGTGTTTAGCCACTGAAATGGAGAATAACTTTTCGATGCTTCCACAACCGATGATTTTAAGTGATGTCATCTTTTCGAGCACCGGAATCTGTGGTTCTTGATTCCATAGTTGCATCTTAGGCAAATTACTCAATTCTAGTACCTGTAGCTGAGGCGGTAACATCGTTTTGCCCTGCCCAAATGCTACTGAAACCGCCTGTATGTAATCCTGAGCAGGAGATTATCATATGATTAGTAGTTTCCATAAAGATGAATATATCATAGGAGATATATAATAAATACATTTACCTTATCCATGAAATTGCTAGTTTTTGCTGAAAAGTTCCTTGAAACTGTTTTGATTTCAGGACAGTTAACTAGTCTCGCTCTTTGGAGTTTTGGAAATCGAACTGCCTCCAGGGAGAAGCTTGATAGCACTGGTAAATTTTCAAGAACAATGGATTCCAAATTAGGGAAACATTTCTCGTGCGCTTTTATTCCCGTGTCGATGAAGATGTCTTTCAAACTTTGACAGTCTGAAATATGAATTTCTGTCAACTCGGGATAGCTAAAGGGTAATAACAGGCCTTCCAAATCAGTAAACGTCTTCAATTTTGGACATATTTCTATCCTCAAACTCCGCAGATTAGGAAACCTGAAATTGCTATGGCTTGAGGTGAACTTGATCAACTCTGGGAGGCTTGCAAGTTTAAGATGTTTTAATCTAAGAAATGAGTTCTCCTGCATTTCTGTGTTATCCTCTATGACATGTTCTATCATCTCGCACGATTCAATCTTCAATTCCTCCAAAAGAACAAGTTCTTTCGCTAAAGCAATCGAAAGTAGACTCCTGCGTAAGCCACACTCAATGATTTCTAATTTAACTAGTTTCCCAAGTTCCACAATGCCCCTCGGATCATTATTCCATATGCAATTCAACGTAGGTAGACCACACAATCTCATTCTCTTTAAATTAGGAAATAATATATGAGGTATTTGTTTATCAGGAGCCAAGTCTTCGAGGTTGAATAATTGTTCCAGCAATTTGCAGTTTTCCACTGTTAGTTCTTCAAGCCCATGTGATTGGCGGAGCGAAATGGACAAAAATTTGGTTAACTCTTGATTACACTGTCTGGCCTCTAGAATCTTCAGTCTGCTAAAAATAAAGGGCCTAAACTCCATTATTTCCATACATTTCGTCAATTCCTCTGAGTCTTCGATTTTTAATTTTCCATATCTGGAAAGTTCATCCTATAAAATAATACCAATTAGCAGGTATTCATGAGTATTAAGTAATAACTAGTCAAAATATTCATTTATTTATTAATATTTACAATAATTAGTTTCTATATAATTTTATAACTTCAAAAGTCATTAGAGAATAAATTATAAATACATAAAAAAATTAAAAATTGACAAAGTAAAATTATACACATTTTAGAGTGTTTGAGCCCCTCTTAAAATAATAGTTGTTTCTTTACCTTCAACCAGATACAACTCTTCTCAAATCCAAATATTTTTTTGAAAACAAAAAACTAATCCAAAGATGCACTTGTTCCGGTCATATACCCCAAGGAAATAACAAAAATATATTAAAAAATTATTTCAAATAAAAAACAACAATCATATTGAAATATTTTAAATAAGCGAGTAAAACTCAGAAGTAAAAATAAGTATAAAGTCGATGTTCCCTAGATTGGCCAGTACAGTCTGATACAAATTGAGAAAAGAGTCAAAGACCTTAAACTATGTATCTGTAAATAGGGATGGGAAGTGTTTGCATTGCAGTACCAAAATGGCTCAAGCTTCTTTGTTGTTCAATGCAGATCTATTTTTTCCTCATATTTTCTCTATCATACTCATCAAGCTCAGGCTAAAAGCTTCCACAGTATTGTTACCATCCAGCAATATGGTACAGACTCCAGTAGGCACCAGTACAAGGCTGGTGAAACGAGTCCCCTCAACATATTGCTGAATGAAGATAAATTCATATGCTGACTTCAATAGAGATGATGGAGGAGACCACTTACCGTCAATTCGAAGAGATATTCAATGTGGCTCTCTGGATCTTCATTGTTTGCCCATATATTGCACTCTATCACCTCCACGGATTTCAACAGATACGTGTCTATCTTTCCCAACGATGACTTCTGAATCAGGGGACATTCAACCACTCTTACCCTGTTCAACCAAAGCCACTCAACAGTAGACCCATCCTGGCAGCACCCACTGAATTTAGGTAACTTCTCGAGAATTAGACTCTTCACCTGAGGCAACTGATGAACAATATTATCAGAGTTCCTCATTTGTGTATCATCTTCATCACCAAAAAAACGTTCCAACATCTCACAGTCACTTATCTCAATATTTTCAAGTTGTCCCAGACTCTGGAGGACGTGGAGAGGAAGAGCATATCTCAGTTGGTTACAGCCACAAAATGTTAGATGAGTCAACATCGCAAAACTCAATGTTCTCCCAAGAGAGTCCTGCTTTACTATGCCTCTTAAATCACCCAGGTTGCGCAAGCCAAGTTGTCGCAACGCAGGAAATAATAATCCACCTTCTTTATTTTCTCCGGTGGTTAAACCTTCAATGGCGAACACATACTGGAGATCATTGCAGTCCTTAATTTCCATTAGTTCCAAATTTCTCAAAGAAAATTCTGATAACGACCCGCTGTTCGATAGCGTCAAAAACAATATTCCAGGCACACCGATCAACCTCAAACGCTTCAAGGTATCCAAAAGAGCCTGCAGCCAATGAGGCCCAATCAGACAAAGGCTATTTAATAAATTAATTGAATTATTTACTTCCATAACTTCAATTGTTTTTGGCACGTGAAGTAGTTGTGTTGTGTAATAATCGTTGTAAAAGGATTTGCACCCTCTAAAACAGTTTCAACCACCTAGATTAAAAATTTTCAAGTAGTGATTTTTCAAATACAAAATTATGTGTTGAAAAACTGGCATTTAGAAAATTATCTTTATTTTATGTTATGTACATATTAAATTAATTTTTAAGCAAAATAAAAAAAAAATAAATCTATACTGTCAATTTAGATTTCAGTGCTCATCACACTAAAACCAATTTCCAACCATGCCACCATCAATTTATGTGGCAATTGCGTCAAAAATTTCCTAATAATTTGTGTGCATACCTTACGATTCTTTACTGGCATGCTTGCTTAATTAGTTCGGATACTCATAGGACTCAACAAGATTCCTTAAAAATGATATGATAAATTTAAGAAAATGAAAGTTAAAATATTCTACGAAGATCATTCAGATATAACACGCGTACCGTATTCACAGCCTGAGAAAATGCATTCAATTCGGGACATTTTTCTATCCACACACCCTCCAGTTTAGGAAATGTCAAATGGCAACGAGCTGAGTTGAACTTGGTCAATTTTGGGAGGCTTACAAGCACAAGAAATTGTAAGTTAGGGAACAACCTCTCCTGCATTTCCGCATTCTCCTCAATGACTTGCTCTATCATCTCACACGACTGTATCTTCAGGACATTAAGTGTTGCCAGTAAAGTAGTTGGAAGTGGTCCTTTGAGGAAGCCACACTTGAAGATTTCTAACTGAACTAGATTACCAAGTTTGACATCATTGTTGTATATGCAAGTCAACATAGGTAGATCCCACAGTCTCATTGTCTTTAAATTAGGAAATAATATATGAGGTACTTGTTTATCTGGAGCCAAGTATTCGAGGTTGAATACTTGTTCTAGCAATTTGCAGTTTTCCACTGTTAGTTCTTCAAGCCCATGTGATCGGTGGAGCAAAATGGACAAAAATTTGGTTAACTCTTGATCACACTGTCTGGCCTCTAGAATCATCAATCTGCTAAAAATAAAGGGCCTAAGCTCCATTATTTCCATACATTTCATCAATTCCTTCGAGTCTTCGATTTTTAATTTTTCACGTCTGGAAAGTTCATCCTGCAAAACAATAACAATTAGCAGGTATTCATGAGTAATAAGGAATAACTAGTCAAGGAGAGAGAGCCAAAATAATAATTCCTAAAATTGTATCGATAGAGGAATATCCTGCCGATGCATAAACATTTCCTCAAGCCCAAACCTATACTTGAAACATCAGAAATTTATAAGATCAATATGTAGAACGCAAGACGCTTTTTTAAGAAAAATATCTCAAGTAATTTGACTAATCTTTCCAAGCAATTACTGAAGGTCATCCTTTGCCAACAAGATACTAATGTATAATTTTGACGGAAACATAATAATAGTAATTAATTCCACAGTAGTTACATATTAAATACATTATTTCAAATTGTAAAGTGAAAGAAAGAGAAAAATAAAAAAGAGAAGAGGATGGAGGGTACTGCATTTTTTTTCTTGCAGCACCTCACCTGCCTAATTAATTAACAGCAGTCATTCTAAAAGAACCACAGAGAGTTGAAATTATGGAGCTAGCTTCCAGCCTTCAATACCTAAAATAATCAAGATGTGTTTCACAAGAAACTCTGGCCAGGGGCGGCACCAGCATCAATGCTAAGCGGGTCAAAAATATTTTTATATTAATATATATAAATACATATATATATATATATTTTTATTTATTAATATATATAGTAATTACTTTTTATATAATTTTATAACTTCAAAAGTCATTATAGAATAAATTATATAATACATGAAAAAATTAAAAATTGACAAAGTAAAAGTATATCAATCTTATACAGTGTTTGAGCCCTCTTAAAATAGTAGTTTTTTTTTTTTTTTACCTTTTATCAGATAGAACTCTTTTCAAATCCAAAAATATTTTGAAAAAAAAAAAAAACTAATCCCAAAGTGCAATTGTTCCGGTCATATACCCAAGGAAACAACAAAAATATATTAAAAAATTATTTCAAATGAAAAACAACAATCATATTGAAACTTTTTAAATAAGCAAGTAAAACTGATAAGTAAAAATAAGTATAAAGTTGATGTTCCCCAGATTAGCCAGTAAAGTTTGGTACAAATTGTGAAAAGAGTCAAAGACCTTAATCCATGTATCTGTAAATAGGGATGGGAAGTGTTTGCAGTACCAAAATGGCTCAAACTTCTTTGTTGTTCAATGCAGACATCTTTTCTTTATCATACTCATCAAGCTCAGACTACAAGCTTCCACAGTAATGTTACCATCCAGCAATATGGTACAGACTCCAGTAGGCACCAGTACAAGGCTGGTGAAACGAGTCCCCTCAACATATTGCTGAATGAAGATAAATTCATATGCTGACTGCAATAGAGATGATGGAGGAGACCACTTACCGTCAATTCGAAGAGATATTCAATGTGGCTCTCTGGATCTTCATTATTTTCCAATGTATTGCACTCTATCACCTCCACAGATTTCAACAGATATGTGTCTATCTTTCCCAACGATGACTTCTGAATCAGGGGACATTCAACCACTCTTACCCTGTTCAACCAAAGCCACTCCACAGTACACCCATCCTGGCAGCACCCACTGAATTTAGGTAACTTCTCAAGAATTAGACTCTTCACCTGAGGCAACTGATGAACAATATTATCAGAGTTCCTCATTTGTGTATCATCTTCATCTCCAAAAACTCGTTCCAACATCTCACAGTCACTTATCTCAATATTTTCAAGTTTCCCCAGACTCTGGAGGACGTGAAGAGGAAGAGCATATCTCAGTTGGTTACAGCTACAAACTGTTAGATGAGTCAACATCTCAAAACTCAATGTTCTCCCAAGAGAGTCCTGCTTTACTATGCCTCTCAATTCACCCAGGTTGCGCAAGCCAAGTTGGCGCAACGCAGGAAATAATAATCCAATTTCTTTATTTTCTCCCGTGGTTAAACCTTCAATGGCGAACACATATTGGAGATCATTGCAGTCCTTAATTTCCGTTAGTTTCAAATTTCTCAAAGAAAATTCTGATGACGACCCGCTGTTAGATAGCGTTAAAAACAATATTCCAGGCACACCGATCAACCTCAAACGCTTCAAGGTATCCAAAAGAGCCTGCAGCCAATCAGGCCCAGTCAGACAAAGGCTATTTAATAAATTAATTGAATTATTTACTTGCATAAGTTCCATTGTTTTTGGCACGTGAAGTAGTTGTGTTGAGTACTCATCGTTGTAAAAGGCTTTGCACCCTCAAACAGTTTCAACCACCCAGATTAAAAATTTTCAAGTATTGATTTTTCAAATACAAAATTATGTTTTGAAAAACTGGCATTTAGAAAATTATCTTTATTTTATGTTATGTACATATCAAATTAATTTTTAAGCAATATAAAAAAAAATAAATCTATACCGTCAATCTAGATTTCAGTGCTCATCACACTGAAACCAATTTCCAACCATGCCACCATCAATTTATGTGGCAATTGCGTCAGAAATTTCCCAATAATTTGTGTGCATACCTTACGATTCTTTACTCGTATGGTTGCTTAATTAGTCAGGATACTCATAGGGCACAACAAGATTCCTTAAAAAATGGTATGATAAATTTTAGAGAATGAAAGTTAAAATATTCTACGAAGATCATTCAGATATAACAAGCGTACCGTATTCACAGCCTGAGAAAATGCATTCAATTCGGGACATTTTTCTATCCACACATCCTCCAGTTTAGGAAATGTCAAATGGCAACGAGCTGAGTTGAACTTGGTCAATTTTGGGAGGTTTACAAGCAAAAGTAATCGTAAGTTAGGGAACAACCTCTCTTGCATTTCCGCGTTCTCCTCAATGACTTGCTCTAACATCTCACAGGACTGTATCTTCAGTATACTAAGTTTTGCCAGTAAAGTAGTTGGAAGTGGACCTTTGAGGAAGCCACACTTGAAGATTACTAAATGAACTAGATTACCAATTTTGACATCATTGTTGCTTATGCAATTCAACATAGGTAGACCCCACAGTCTCATTCTCTTTAAGTTAGGAAATAATATACGAGGTACTTGTTTAGCAGGAGCTAAGTCTTCGAGGTTGAATAAGTCTTCGAGGTCGAATACTTGTTCCAGCAATTTGCAGTTTTCTACTTTTAGTTCTTTAAGGCCATGTGATCGGCGGAGCAAAATGGACAAAAATTTGGTTAACTCTTGATCACACTGTCTGGCCTCTAGAATCTTCAGTCTGCTAAAAATAAAGGGCCTAAGCTCCATTATTTCCATACATTTCGTCAATTCCTCTGAGTCTTCGATTTTTGATTTTCCATGTTTGGAAAGTTCATCCTATAAAATAATACCAATTAGCAGGTATTCATGAGTATTAAGCAATAACTAATCAAGGAGAGAGAGAGAGACCAAAAATAATAATTCCTAAAAAAGTATCGATATAACAATATCCTGCCGATGCATAAACATTTCCTCAAGCCGAAGCCTATAGTTAAAACATCGGAAATTTATAAGATGAATATGTAGAACGCAAGATGCCTTTTTAAGGAAAAAAAAAAATCTCAAGTAATTTGAGTAATCTTTCCACGCAATTACTGAAGGTCATCCTTTGCCAACAAGATACTAATGTTTAACTTAGACGTAAACATAAAAATAGTAATTAATTCCACAGTAGTTACATATTAAATATATTATTTCAAATTGTAAAGTGAAAGAAAGAGAAAAATCAAAAAGAGAAGAGGATGGAGGGTACTGCATTTTTTTTCTTGCTGCACCTGCCTAATTAATTAACAGCAGTCATTCTAAAAGAACCACAGAGAGTTGAAATTATAGAGCTAGCTTCCAGCCTTCAATACTTAAAATAATCAAGATGTGTTTCACAAGAAACTCTGGCCAGGGGCGGCACCAGCATCAATGCTAAGCGGGTCAAAAATATTTTTATATTAATATATATAAATACATATATTTATTTATTTATTAATATTTATAGTAATTCCTTTTTATATAATTTTATAACTTCAAAAGTCATTATAGAATAAATTATATAAACCATAAAAAAATTAAAAATAGACAAAGTAAAATTATACTCGTCTTAGAGAGTGTTTGAGCCCTCTTAAATAATAGTTTTTTTACCTTTTACCTGATAGAACTCTTCCCAAATCCAAAACTGTTTTTGAAAAAAAAAAACTAATCCAAAGGTGCACTTGTTCCAGTCATATACCCCAAGAAAACAACAAAAATATATTAAAAATTTATTTCAAATGAAAAACAACGATCATATTGAAACTTTTTAAATAAGCGAGTAAAACTGAGAAGTAAAAATAAGTATAAAGTTGATGTTTCCCAGATTGGCTAGTACAATCTGGTACAAATTGCGAAAAGAGTCAAAGACCTTGATCCATGTATCTGTTAGTAGGGATGGGAAAGTGTTTGTAGTACCAAAATGGCTCAAGCCTCGTTGTTGTTCAATGCAGATCTATTTTTTCCTCATCTTTTCTTTATCATACTCATCAAGGTCAGGCTACAAGCTTCCACAGTAATGTTACCATCCAGCAATATGGTACAGACTCCAGTAGGCACCAGTACAAGGCTGGTGAAACGAGTCCCCTCAACATATTGCTGAATGAAGATAAATTCATATGCTGACTGCAATAGAGATGATGGAGGAGACCACTTACCGTCAATTCGAAGAGATATTCAATGTGGCTCTCTGGATCTTCATTATTTGCCCATGTATTGCACTCTATCACCTCCACGGATTTCAACAGATATGTGTCTATCTTTCCCAACGATGACTTCTGAATCATGGGACATTCAACCACTCTTACCCTCATCAACCAAAGCCACTCCACAGTACACCCATCCTGGCAGCACCCACTGAATTTAGGTAACTTCTCGAGAATTAGACTCTTCACCTGAGGCAACTGATGAACAATATTATCAGAGTTCCTCATTTGTGTATCATCTTCATCTCCAAAAAAACGTTCCAACATCTCACAGTCACTTATCTCAATATTTTCAAGTTTTCCCAGACTCTGGAGGACGTGGAGAGGAAGAACATATCTCATTTGGTTACAGCTACAAACTGTTAGATGAGTCAACATCTCAAAACTCAATGTTCTCCCAAGAGAGTCCTGCTTTACTATGCCTCTTAATTCACCCAGGTTGCGCAAGCCAAGTTGACGCAACGCAGGAAAGAATAATCCACCTTCTCTATTTTTTCCGGTGGTTAGACCTTCAATGGCGAACACATATTGGAGATCATTGCAGTCCACAATTTCCATTTCTTCCAAATTTCGCAGAGAAAATTCTGATAACGACCGGCTGTTAGATAGCGTTAAAAACAATATTCCAGGCACACCGATCAACCTCAAACTCTTCAAGGTATCCAAAAGAGCCTGCAGCCAATGAGGCCCTATCAGCAAAGGCTATTTAACAAATTAATTGAATTATTTACTTCCATAACTCCCTTTGTTTTTGGCACATGAAGTAGTTGTTTTGAGTACCCATCGTTGTAAAAGGATTTGCACCGTCTAAAACCGTTTCAACCACCTAGATTAAAAATGTTCAACTAATGATTTTTCAAATACAAAACTATGTTTTGAAAAACTGGCATTTAGAAAATTATCTATATATTATATCATGTACAGTTTAAATTAATTTTTAAGCAAAATAAAAACAAAAAAGATAAATCTATATTGTCAATCCAGATTTCCGTGCTCATCACACTTTACACGCATGCTTGCTTAATTAGTCCGAATACTCATAGGAATGAACCAGATTCCTTAAAAATGATATGACAAATTTAAGAGAATGAAAGTTAAAAAATCCTAAGGAGATCATTCAGATATAACACACGTACCATATTTACAGCCTCAGAAAATGCATTCAATTCGGGACATTTTTCTATCCACACACCCTCCAGTTTAGGAAATGTCCAATGGCAATGGGCTGAGTTGAACTTGGTCAATTTTGGGAGGTTTACAAGCTGAAGAAATCGTAAGTTAAGGAACAAGCTCTCCTGCATTTCCGCGTTCTCCTCTACAACTTGTTCCATCATCTCACACGACTCTATCATCAAAAAATCAAGTTTCGCCAGTAAAGTAGTAGGAATTGGACCCTTGAGGAAGCCGCACTTGACGATTTGTAACTCAACTAGATTACCAAGTTTGACATCATTGTTAAATATGCAACTCAACTTAGGGAGATCCCACAATTTCATTTTTCTTAAATTGGAGAATAAAGGAGGTTCTTGTTCATAAGGAGCCAAGTGTCCAAGGTTGAGAACTTGTTCTAGTAGTTTGCAGTTTGCTAATATTAGTTCCTCAAGCCCAGGTAATTGGTGGAGCAAAATGGACAAAAATTTAGTTAACTCTTGATCGCACTTTCTGGCCTCTAGAATCCTCAGTTTGCTGAAAGATGAAGGTCTAAGCTCCATTATTTCCATATATTTCTTCAATTCCTCTGAGTCTTTGATTTTTAATTGTTCAAGTGTGAAATATGCATCATTATGATCCAATACAGTAGAAGCAGAAGCCACTGGTTCTGCCGCCATTCTTGCTTCCTGGATGGATTGTGCCAAAATTCAAGTATAAAGGTGAAACCATATTAATTAAAACCAGAAAACAATAACAATTGTATCAAAAACATAATTTTAAAAGTTTATAAATTAATATAATAATAAAATTACTAAAATTATAAACAAAATACATCATATATTAAAAAAATTAAATTAAAGTAAAAAAGTATTTGAGATTAAGTAGTATTGTTAGATATTAAAATTGCATTTGTTTGTCCTTAATTAATTGATTATAAAATTTGTTACAATTCTTTCTGTGCTAAATTTCTTCTATTTTTTTCGTAATATATGTACATAATATTAATAAAAATGATATTTTTTTCATCACTGTAATCTGAGAAAGGAGTTTAACTAAAGAAATAGCAAAATAAAGTTATTATGAAAGAGGGACAATATGAGGCTTAAAAGTATATTATTAGTTATTGTTAAAAAAAACTACATATTATCTTCTTTAAGAACTAGAGGTACAGTTTGCTAGAGGGGTTGGTATTGGGCTTGGCACTAGCATTATCCATTTTGTGATGTTTGATAGAAGGAAGTATGAATAATTTGGGATTGAGTATACTATGAATGTGGGATTGCTCCAAAACCACCCATCCTTAGAATTGAAAAAGCTATTTTGGGATTGGAAAAGGTTTTAGACGAAATTATCCCTATTTATAATAAATTTTGGACACAGTTGTCCCTATAAAATTCTGCTATAGTTTTAAATTAACTCTCATTCATCTCCATTGCCACACACATCTGCACGGTCACACCATTATCCTCGACTGATCTTCCTCCCACAGCGATGTCCTTCTTCTACGGTGTCTTTCTCTTCATTGTTGAGAGAGTAGATCAGACGGTAAAATCTCGCTGACCCATCAATCCATTTTCAATGAAGAAGAAAAATAAACCATGGAAGAACCATCCAAGGAAGAAGACAACAAAGAGAACCAGATCTGGTAAGCTCGGCCACGAATAGAAGCAGATTTGCAAAGAGAATTAGATTTGGAAGAGAAAGCGTGGAAGACGCAATGTTTGGTGGCTGTGCGTTACAGTAGATGCAACGGGGCAAATGCATAAAAAACAATAACTTAATAATGTTAAGATATAGGAGAGATGAGATATGGGAACAAGCTTTTGTTCTGAATTTCCTAGACAACATCGCGATTATCTTTTTGGTCAGTAAAATGGATAAGGACATGAAACTGTTGGCTGAAGACATAGAGAAGGGCTCATCGATGCAGAGGAAGAGGAAGAAGACAGGGGTTGTAATATTTTTTAATTAATTTATTATAAAGGGTGTTACAGTCTTTCAAAATTTAGGAATGATTATAAAATAAAATTGATGTGAACATTCCATTCCAAACGTAATTTTAAAGTTCCAATCTCAATCTTAATCTCAATCTCAATGTCAGTCCTAATCCAAATTCCAATCCCTCAAAATTGAAGCCTACGTATCATATAGGGTCGGAGAGTGTGTGTGTGTAAATATGTATTTATTTATTGGATAAATAGAAAAATAAGTTAGCCTTAATTAAGGAGCATATTTAACACTACTACGTACCACTAAATATTTGGATTTGGATTACTTGCAGACGCCACTTACTGAGTTAAAGTTTATTGTTGTTCTTGTTTTAACTTTATCAATTAAAAGACAGCAGGTATAATCCAAATACAACAGGGACTACATATACCTAGGCCACTCTGAAATGAGCAATTTTTTATGTAAAATTGGGGAGCTACATGCCTATGATGTAGATATCAATGAATCATCAAAGTATTTTTTTTTCCCTTCCCTTTTTCCCAGCATCCAAACCAAGGCTTAAAAAAAATGAAACCTTGCTATCTTCAATTATATTGCAACATTAGTAATTCACTAAGGCAAAAATCAGAACGAACAGAGAATTCATAGTAATTAACTAATGCGAAAATTCTAACCACAAGGAAGACGTTACCTGTATCACTATAAGATCAACAGCGAATTGTACTTCTCGGCTCTGATGGCCAAAAGATAATAAACAGCCACCAAACTTCCAACAGAGATGTTTTTCCTGCTATTTTCTTCTTCTTTTTTCCTTTTTCGCTTTTGTTTTGTTTTTTGAATTTTTTTTATTTGATTGATCAAGAAAAAAGCAATAAACTTTATATAAGCAAGAAAAGAAATTTTTCAACAATGAAGACAACTTCCTTTTCCCAAAAAAAAAAAAAAATTATATGCGAACTACCGATAGAGGCAGTAAGAAAGAGGAAGGAAAAAAAAATCAAATTTTTTATTTCAAGTTTTTTATAAAGGTTTTTTGAATGGATGTGATTGACAAGAACGCAACAAACTGAATGGAGAGGAACAAGAAAAAGAAATCTTTAAACGAATTCACCATTTTTTTGTTTGTTTTTTGGAAAACATATTGTTAAGAAGAAGAAGATAACAAAGAAAGCCGCAGAACAGAGTTCTAAAGATGAATAGTCGGAGGCAGTGAAAATGGAAACGCAGCAGCAATGAAACAGGCACAATACAAAAACTTGAAAGGAAGGGAAAATCAATTTTTTTTAAATGTTTGTTGGTGTATATGATTGGCAAGAAGGTAGGAAACTGGATCAAGAGAAACAAGGGAAGAGATCTTCAAAGAAAGACACTTCTTATTTCTCACAACTGTGAAAAAGAACGAAACACGCCTGATTTGAATATTAAGCACAAGGAATGAACACAAAAACTCGGAATTTTATAGCAAATCAGAAGTTTGACACGGTGATTGATCTTCCTCTGCTACTTGCAGGAAAGAGTGGAAGAACACAGAATTCCAAGGCTGAGGAAAAGAAAAGCAGTGAAAATGGGATCGGAAAAGAAGATGCGAGCGCAGGAGAAAAGAATGCCAAACACGACTTGAGTGCTATCAGATATGAAGGAAACGCATAAAGAAGACTCACATTTTTATAACGAGTCTATTGTGATACTTTTATTATTATAACTTTTTTTTCCCCTAAATCATTATAACAAGTAAGAACTTACGTTTTTTGTTTCCTGACCTCAACAACCGACGTATTGACTTGCATTATATAGAGAATATCACTGGAAAATCACAAGCAAAAAGAAGGTAATTACAAAAAAAATCCTAATAATAAATGAGCAACATTAGATATGTTGTCATTTTTTTGTGACAGATCTGTTGTCATTAAGGTTGTCAAATCCACAAGATTAAGCAAATTTGTGACAATGATATAAAATCGTATCGTAGACTCAAGTCGTAAATTTGTAAGAATTTACTTCTATTAATAAACATATATTTAAAGTGTATAATTAAATAATTAAAATATAGAAAAGGGCAACCATTTGATTTAAATATACTTTAAATCTGAATAATTGCAATTAAATCTATCAACATCCCTAATTTATCGTACTTAAATCCATCAACATTCACAATTTATCATACTCAATAAAGAATTTTGTTAATAAAATTCATATATAAAGCTACTAAACATAATCAAATCGAAAAAGTTAGCACGAGTGTAAGCGCGAATTAACATGATTTTGTAAACTAGAAATGTAAAAACAGTAAATTCGGTATGTGAAATCGTGAGTTTGATCGTATTTACAGCTATCATAAGTTTAAGAGTGACTCAACATGATTTTATAAGGTGGAAAAATAAAAATGGTAAATTCGAAGAGTCAACTCGCAAATTTGATAATAATGGTTATCATTTCCTGCACTAAAACTGGTCTTTGCAAGTTGCTCAATTATTGTGAAACTTCTTGGTAATTACATTTCTTCCTTATGACCTTTTAGTATGATTCTGCCTTTAAAATTTTGCATCTTTGCTCCGTAAGGCGTTCTTTTGTTCATGTTTACAAGGCCATTAAATGAAGAGAGTCAGATTAGTTAGTTCAAAAAGAGTGTTATTACTTTTAGTCATGTCCTCTTTATTTTTAAATTACTTGTCTTTGCTTGTTTATGAGTTTGGTTTGTGGACGGTTAGATGGTTGTTTGTGGGTTACATTACTTGAATCACCCGCTTAATAATATTATCAAGAATAATAGAGATTTTATCATATGTATGATTAGATCGTCACTTTTGATAATATCTTTAGAGACGCCGAGGACAGCCAGAAAATTTAGTGGGAGGTGAGAGTGTGAATTTTAGGACAAGTGCAATTTTTAGGGTGGCAGATAAAAATTTTAGGTGCATCTGACTGCAATTTTTAGGGCCTGACTGAAATTTTTAGGGGAGCAGAATGTAATTTTCCCATTAAAGTACAAATACTTCACTTTGCGCTACCAAGTAGGTTTATGTTTGCAATTTTTAGGCTGGGGGACCAAGTCTAATTTTTAGGGGTCGCAGAATGTAATTTTCCCATTAGAATATGAATAATTTATCTTTATTATACGATTTTATAGCATTGTTGACTTTGTATTAAAAGAATAATATGCCACACTAAGTTAATCTAAATTATTAGAAAGACAACGAAGGCACATGACTAATTAATCATATTGTATAGTGCTTGAGAGTTTAAAGTGAAAGACCTGAATCATGTGCTTAGACAGCGTCATTTTGCCAAGCGAAATTGACTTATAATCCTCTCTAATTAAGTACAAGCTAACTTCTTTGTGAAACCTTTAGTCATTGACATTAGTTCAATTTGCACTTTCATCATCCTTTTAGAATCATATAACAAGCAAAATATATCAACGTACTTACATGTACAGTTTTACCTCTAGATATGGAACATCCCGTGCTTGGCATGGAGGAGATTTAACTAGTTTTATTAAAATATCATGAAATTCTGAGCTGCTTACTGGATTTAGGAATAAAAACTAAAAAAATGGGTACAAAATGAGAGACACTAAAAAAAGAAAAGAGTTGTCTTACATTTTCTCCTTTCTATATTAATTTTATAAGCTTTAATAAGCTTATTTAATTTTTTTGAATGGCTTATCCCTTTTATAATCTTCATTTGTCTTAACATTTGTTTTATTTTTTCATTTTTACCTCTAATTAATTTTATGTTTCTCTCCTGCCATTTTCCCACTAATTATTCTCTCCTTTTACACTCATTCGCTTTCCTACTCACCCTCCTCATAAATAGGATCCAATGGGGGAGTATAAGCTTAATGAAAAAGTCAACTCTCAAAAGGCGGCTTTCTCTCCTATGTGGGGCCATGATAAAAGATGACGACAAAAGTTGGATGGATCTATACGTAAGTCTTGTATGTTACACTCCTACGATATATATATATATATATATATATATATATTGCTATTACACTCCTTCAATACCCTTAATTAACAGTGCATATTTTTCCTCCTAACCGGGTCAAGATGGTGAGAGAAGGGGATTAAGTTATACATAGTTGCATGGTATTGGAAAAATACTGAACAATGTAAGATTGAAGATATTTCATAGATCATAATAATGATAAATGGCCTACTAATAATCAAACTGGCGTTCATACAATCAACAATCAATGGAGCCAGATTTAAATATGATAAAATTACGAGGTCTAAGTTCTCAGTCTCAAAAACATTCAATTATTGTGTGGTTGATAGTTCAAAAATGGTTAATTAATCATGAAAAATACATATAATGCTAGATGTTAAAAGTGGATAATTTGATGAACCGAATTATTTGAGGTAGTGCTAGCGAAAATCCGTATAACATTTATTTTTCCAATGTCAAGTGGATTGAAGATTTGTTTATGGAAGTGTTAAATTTAAAACAATTAATGTCCGAACACAAAATAGTAAATGGAAGGGTTGGTTATCCATTTGTTTTTTTTTTAAAAAAAAAAATTCTTGTTTTAGACAAATATTATATGCAGAATTTATTGCAAAAATTTGTCATGCATGGCAAAGAGAGAAATGCACGTATTCATACTAAGAGCTAGATTTAACTAAATGCAATTGTTTTATTGGTTGGAAATGGAATCTTAAAAATATAAAAAAGTTTCGTGTAATATATATTTTGATTTCAATAGCGGTTTATATGAGTTTTTAAAATAAAGGGGAGGTATGTGTAATAAGAGGAACAGATGAGTGATTAGAATATTTTTTATGACAAAAAAAAAGAGTATTTTACTCTAAAATAAATGCACCTAGTGAATACGTTGACTTTTCAAAATATACCCCCATAAGGACGTCATCAATGAGTGAGTAAGCTGACTTTGTCCAGAGAATGTGAAACATTAAAAAAAAAGAAGAAGAAAAAGCTAACTCCTAATCATTTAAGATGTCATCAATGATGAAAGTCGGTGATTAAATAATATTAATTATGCATAATTGTATGATCATAAGTCACATCTTTTAATACTCTCAATTATTGCAACTCCCAATAACTTGTGAATGCACTTGTTTTATTATTACGATTAATATTGTCACCTCAAAAAAATCAAACTAAAGATCCTGGGTGTTTATAATATGGTAAATGTAATTCGAAACATTTAGTTTTTTTTTTTTTTTTTGAAATAAAGGCTCCTAGTGAGGCCTTTGAATGTTTAATATATGCTAAAGTATTTGTTTGATCATTTAAGTTTACATCAAATTTCATTTTAATCCTTCCAGAAAGATATTTTTAACCCCCTTAATCTTAACATCTTTAGCCTCATTAATGTAAAATGATGATTTAGTGAATTTGAATGGTGACAAAGTACATTTAAATGTTAATCTTTCAATTAATATAACATTTTATATTTTAAAATTAAAAATAAAAATATTGATTTTATATTTTATTTTAATTTTAATCCCTTAAATTTAAACCCTTTTTTTTTTTTTTTTGCCAACCCTTTAAATTTAACCATACAAACTCATCACATTTAAATTTTGATTTTCTTAAAAAATAAATTTTCTGAGTTAACATTTTTCATTAATTGAAAGTTATGGAGAAGGACCAAGAAAAAAATAATATTTATTATAAATGATCTTAAACAATGTAATTATTTAGAGGGACAATATTTCAAAATATTAATTTTAAAATACTAAATTGCCGTTGGTCAAACCCTTAGTCTCATCGTCATATAATTATATTTTTTAACCAAGTGTAATTTAGTATTTTTCAATTAAAATTTTGAAATTTTGTCCCTCTAAATAATTATATTTTTACAAATTATTTACAATAAATATTATTCTTCCTTGATCCTTCTCCCTAAGTTTCCCTTTTATTAACGAGACCAAGGGTATGTGAGATAATGAGAGTGAAAATATACTTTATAAATTTCATGAACAACTAAAGCAAAACATTATGAAGATTAATATTTAGTCTTTAAAATATTTCTTGATCTACACTGTTGTCATCAACCGCATCCAGATCTTGAATCTATAGTGTGAAACATGGGGATAAAGAAAGAAAGAAACTTTTAAGAACTATCCGGGATCTGAACCTGCCTCACCTCAATTTCTTTTAAGAAAAAACTCTTAATAGAGACAGCTAATTAAATTCCTCCTAGCGAGAGGCCAATATGATGGAAGAAGGAGACAAACTAAAGCATAATAATATTGATCTCAAGTCACATTATAATGTACTCTCAATTATTGCAACTCTCAATATTTTTTACCGGACATTGCAACTCTCAATACACATGTGAGGGCAATTGTTTTATTATTAACAATGAATCGTAGTAATTAAGGAAAAAGATATAAAAAGAACTTTAAAATTGCAAAATCATAAATCAGGTTTGTTATCAAGTATTGATAAAGGAATGATGAAACTTGATAAGCAATTCACAGCTCATTTTTTTTTTTGGAAATACTTCATTTAAAATTTTACAATTTCAAAGTTTTTTTCCTCTCTCTTTTCCTAGTAATTAATTATGTCACCTTAAAACAAAATAACTTAGGAGTAAATGTAATGTTAAACATTGAAAAAAAAAAAAACTGCACCTAGTGAAGACTTTGACTTTTCAAAATATATCTTCATAATTGTTTTTTTGGGCACATTTCGTATGTAATAAATTATCTTTTAATTTATTTATGTCCATGTGATCCAATTTTTTCTCTCTCATTTGTGTTTTATGCAATCAATTAACTATTACATGGAATCAAAACTCCGAAAAAAACAACGAAAAGGGGAAAAAAACTTATTATCAACTTGAGTGAACTAAAATTTTCATTGATAATAAAACAAACAGTTACATCAAAAACAGAAAACAACTAGGCTGTCATCAATCCTTCATTGTTCACCCATCCATACAAAAAGAAGGTGGATGATAAGTTATTTTTGTTGTTTATCATAAAAATGTAAGCTATACTCCAAAATCAAACTGAGAATGCAAATGTGTGACTGAGTATTTTATGACAGTTAATACCTCAACAACCTTGAATCAAGTCTCCAATTTTAATGTTAAACTAACTGGAACTACTATATAGCATAAAAGAACAGTATATATGGTCATTTTGAAGAAAATATTAGAGAATAAACCATAAAAATATATGTAGTGGATTAAAATGTACCTGATCTGTGTAATGTCATTAATGGCACTAAGACATCCATTTAGCAGTTTCGGTACCAAATGACATAATCACAACTTGTGTGTTAATTTTACGAGTGAGCTTATATATATAATATAATCCTCAACTACAACTTGGGTGTAACTAGCTAGGTTGGACGTCCTCAAACCTGTAACTTTGGCGAAGAAAAAAGAAAGGCATATATCACAAGAATGATATGGTATCCTCTGTCTACAATTTGAGGGGGGATAGAGGGAAGAAAAGTAATGGTGTTTTCCAACATTTATGTGTATGTATATGCCTTTCTTACATAAATGAATGCTATGTTAGGGTATCAAAGTCAAACCCATCTATTTGAACAGACAAACGTGGACTTTTATTAATACGTCATGTATTATATGAATTTTAAAAATATGCATTCAAATATAGAAAAAATTGTTAGAAAATATCTGTTTACAAAATCTATTGTACAAAAGTAACTAAAAATTTAGGTTATTGAGCGAGTACAACTCATCTTCAATGCACGGATGTTATGATCTAAGTAGCACAAAAGCAAATACCCAAAAGAAAAAAACACACCTAAATCATATAATGAAAATTTTCAAAGCTATAGCTCATACAATTGATTGACTTCCAATTTTTAATAGATTTGAGATATATTTTGATATATTTGGGAAGTCATCAATGCTAAATCAAGGAAATTTTTCTTGAGATTTTATGATAAATCAATTTGGGTGTATCTTTTGTGGGATTTCAAATTAAAATAGAAGTTTTCAAACTTAGGAAAGAAGCAATAATAAATAATAATAATGATTGAAAGCTTTCTCAAAAGAAAAAGAAAAAAAAAAAAGATTCAGTTTTGTTTAATTATTATTATAATAATATTATTTCCTTTTCTTACCATTGCTAGAGACAGCAACGTTTTGGATCAAGAGGAACTTGGGGAAAGACGGGAAAAAAGCCACAATTGATTAGAGAGAATAATAGAAGCAGGAACGACAGCGTTTTTGGGAGCAATTAAATTGGACATAGTCTGAGACCTAAAAGAAAGAAGAACAAGCCACCATTTGAAGATAAAACAAGAAGAAGGCAGCCGCATATCATCCATCGTCTTCTTCAAGCGCATATCATCCTCTATTGTACGGCTTAGGCCCAACTGACTAGATTGCACTTGAAGTGGGTCGCAGGTCCTCTTTTGCAGCGATCAAACTGAGCTGCCTGTATTTACACCTTGCTTTCTTCATTTTTCAAGTCCCCTAACTTATGGCTCAAAGTCTTTTATTTTTTGCATCCTTATCCCAAAAAGTCATAATTCAGCATACTAGTCAGAACCTTACATTATTATTATTATTATTATTATTATTATTTGCTCATAAGCACCTTACTTCTTTTTTTTTTTTTTTTGTAACGTAGGAAGATGATGAAAGAATGATGATTGTCCTGTGCATTTTTATGTAAGAAATCATATTATAGTAGTATCAATTATTGTAAGTTTCCAACTCAATTGAATTGGTATTATTATTATTATTCTTTTTTTTTTTTTGGCTGCATTCATGAGCACTACAGGACAGATCCAAAGTTTGACTTTCATGTTAATTGATTGTGGCATCCGAAGGGAAAAATAAAAAAATAAAAAACAAAAGCAACTTGATAATTCATAAATACGACAAATTTATAGGTGAGACGAGACCTTAAAAAAAGAAGACATCTGTTAACTTACGTGTTTTCTCTTTTTTTCAATTAAGAACTTAATTATAAAATAGACTCTCAAGATCCAGTTTTTCCGGTTAATTTAGAAGACTATGATGAAAGAAATGATAAAATAAGGGGATAAAGTTGTGCATTACTGTAGCACTTGAAATTAAAATGAAAATTAAAGAAAAGAAATTTTAACATATATTGATAAAATAAAAGTTAGTTAAGGTTGAATTTAGTTATGATTTCTTACGTTAAACATGATCATATGTTATCATACATTCGAATTTGAATTGATAAATATTCAAATTTGAAGTTCTGACCATCTTTCAGAGAAAAAAGAATGCATGGATCCTGTAGGATTTTCGAGAGATTCTTCGTTTTATCTCCTATTTTTATCATCCCCAAGATATATTCTCTCAAGTCCTTAATATAAAATCCATTTTATAGTTCAATTTCGTCATTAAAGTTAATTTTATATTATGGATTGGAGGTAGTATCATCTAATCTTACACATAAATATTTTAAAGTTATCATGTCATATTTGTTCAACTTAACCAATTTATTTTACTTCCCTAATCTATCCAAGTTGATTTGACTCTTATATTAGGGATAAGAGGGAGTATTAACTTAGGCTAATTTGCGCCACAATGATGAAATAATAGAACAAAACGGAGTTGAGTGGAATGGACTGAGTTTTTCATTGTTTGAGTGTGTAATGATGGGAAGGAACGGTCTCTTATGATCATTGTTTGGGAATTATTATAAAATGGATGGAATGAAATGAATTAAAGCTATCCTTATGAGTAAATTTAGAGAAAATATGAATGGATTTTTATTTTGTTTTCTTTCTCATGCTTCATAACTTGGTAAGAATATCCTCCGGTCCTCTAAAAACAAAATTTTATTTATCCATCAAAATAAAAAATTAACAAAGAATAAATTTCAATGATAAACATACATTCCCCCTTGATTGAACCATATTTTTACATGATTTTTCATGATTAATTTGAAATTTTTAATGCATTTTCTGGAACAATATTACATGATTAAATACTAATTTGAGTTAGGAGCATTTGTATTGAATTAATTCTAATTAAGGGTAAAATGGTCATAAATTTGTTAATTATTCAAACGAATGTTTTCTTAAACTTTTAATGCTATAATTGTGCTTAATCTTACATTTAAGGTGTTTTGGAAGAAATAGGAGATTTTGGAGGTTCAAAATTAATCATTTCGAGGATTGGGCAAAATACAGAAAATTCCCCAAAACGTTTGAAAATTACATAGTTGTGAAGAAGAAAAGGTCCTCAGGAAAATCACAGGAAAGTACGCATATGTTAAGAAAATTGTATCTGAGCCCCAAAATAGTTTTAACATGTTTAAGTAAATCCCTCCAGTAATATTTTTTATCTTGGCATTTGAATCCCTGGTCAAAACTCATTGCTGTTGCTTCTTCTTGAACACAGACCCGAGTGAGCTGAAAGATCCGTGATTAAAGTGTAACAAAGAGAGAGCTGAGGGGATTATCACGGGGGGCGCCGCAACTTCAGATCGGGAGCTGGAGAGCAAAGAGGGAGGGCCACCACCACCGTCTTCTACTAGTTTTCCGGTCCTCCATCAACCACTATCATCCCCGTCACAGCTGAGAGCAGAGTGAAGGAGCGCCGCTGGTCGGTTCTGGATTACATCACCACCGCCGGACTGAGCAGGTCAACCATCATTGCCATTACCGTCATCTTCTTCATTGCTGATCACCTACTCCTCTGTCATTACCGTCAACCAAGACCGAAGTGAGAGAGTGCTGCAATGGAGAAGTGAACCACGGAGAGAGACCACTGTCTTCCACCTCTGTCCTCAAACTTACCATTTTCGGCAACCTTTTTGACAAATCCCAGATTCCGGTGACTCTGTTCCAGATTCAGGCAAATCCCTCCCTGGTTTCACAGCGCCAACGACCTTCTTCCCCTTACCCACTGTTTTAAACCACCGATTGGAGCTTAGTGCGAGAGCCAGAGGGAGTTACAGTTTCAGCGCTGCGACTGGAGAGGAGAGAGTTGAGAGTCCGAGAGATCATCACTACCGTCACCATCTTCATTGCTCATGACCGCCGGTTATGGCCTCCATTGACCCAGTCACATCGCCACCACCAGCATCATCTTCTCCATTCACAGAACACCACCACCGTTAACACACTCTGCTTCCACCATAGTTGTTTTTCCAAATTTTCCCTTCTTTTCTATGGATGTCCAGCGCACTCAAACCAGAAGCTTCTCAGTTTGAACACTAATTTCAGTCACTTCACTCATTTCGCATGGCTTTTTGGTGCTTCAAGCAAATTGCTCTGCAATTAGATTCATGCGTGGTTGATAATTCTAACTAGGGCGTTCAAAGTATCTGATCCCTTTTGTCTGATCTTAGTCCCGTACATTTTGATTCCGGGAATTTTTCGTCCCGGTCCCAGTTTTTTTATTTTTTTAAAACTTTTTCTTTAAAAAGTAAGTTATTATTTTATTTTTGTATTTTTTATCCCATAATTTAAGTTATCATTTGATAAAATATGTATCACATATTTAGTTGGAGTTAAATTATATATATCGTGATACTAATCCTACTATTTAATGTATAAAAATAATAACAAAAATGATGAAGGTGATCATAATAATAATAATAATAAAATGTTATTCTTCAATTCTAGATCAATTTATGTGATTATTATGACCTTATTAGGTGTTAAATAATTACTTTAAACACTAGATTATAGAAAATTTAATTAATATAATAATATATTTTAAATTTATTTTTTTTGTAAAAAAAACCGGGATTTCCCGGTTTGATCCCAGTCCTGCTCGGGATTACCGAGACCAGACTGGGACCGGTATCGGGATACAATTTGCATCCCGGCCAAAAACAGGGACCGGGACCGAGAGTGGGGGATCCCCGTCCTGGTCCCAGATTTGAACACCCCTAATTTTAACTCTTGAGGATTGGAGATTTGTCTTGAGTTAAAAGAGCTTCAAAGGGAGTCTTTCTTAGTTCATTTATGAATTTCTTATTGCTATTGTAATTCCAAGCTATGTTCTAAGTTAGTTGTAGTAGGATTTTGTTATGAGATATTTGGACTCCATATTGTTGAACTAAGATTGCTTATTTTGTGTTTGAATTTGAATTATTGTAATTAGATGATTTTTAGTGAACTATCTCCTATTAATTCAATGATATTATGCTTGCTATGTGTTCACTAGCTAGTTTGTATAATTGAGTTGAGTTAATTTAAGTGACGCGTTTGTGCATTCATATTAGAGGAAACAATTGCATTAATTTAATCTATTTTACACATCAAGTGGTTTTTAACAATTTATCCAGGAGATAATTATAAATGTGATCGTAGGATTAGTCATTAATTAGATAAATTAGACTCAACACGTTTGCTTGATGTTTTTAATTAAGACTTTATGGTTCTTAAACTCCCATATTATTTAGTGAACTAGGATGACCATTAAACCAATTTCTCAAGAGAATTCACTTCATTCATATTTCATTAACCATTCATTTTATAAAGAAAAAAAGAACAAAAATAGTAACTTTAGGATTTTAATTAAATTTTGCATTTACCTATTTTCAACAAAATTCCAAAACAAATGTCCTCTCGCTTTTATTGTATTTGCATGACATTTAGATTACTTAGGATTCAATAAAAGGTTCCTCAAGAAGAAAGAATAATCCTAGGTTTGCCTATACGTAATCCTTAATTAATTTTTGATTATGAACCACAAGGCTAACGTAAGAGACAAATAATCCATCAATCACCCGTCCAAAAAAAATAAAGGTGATGGAGTTGGAATTGGGATTTATTTCACATCTGCCTTTGAAAAATTAATAAAAAAAAGTTTCCTGAACTTAAACCATATATTTATTTTTCCAGGTTTTTCTACCACCTTCTCTGCTTCTATTATAGTGTTAGAAATTTGATTTGTTTTGCGGTATTTTTAGGAAGAGGAATGTCTCCATTTAACTTCCTTTCATTTACGATCACTATCATTGAATCAACTTCCATGCAACTTGGGTTCTAACTAGATTGCACTTGAAGCGGGTCTCAGGTCCTCTTTTGCAGCGATCAAATTGAGCTGCCTATATTTACACCTTGCTTTCTTCATTTTTCAAGTCCCCAAACTTTTGGCTCAAAGTCTTTTATTTTATTTTTTGCATCCTTATCCCAAAAAGTCATAATTCAACGGGAGTTGGGTTTAACAGAAAGAGCTAGTTCTTCACAACATAGCAATTAGCAAACCAAGGTTCAAATCTTCGCTGAGAGAGAGATGCCTTACATTTAGTACCTAACAGTGTTTTGAATAAGATTGTTTTCAATAGAAAGATACTTGTGTCAAAAAAATCATAATCTTGCTTCAGAAAAAATGTTAAATGATACGCTTAAGATTATATTAAAAAATAAATAAAATTAAACATAAAAAAATTTGGCAAATAAAAAAATTGCATATGTTACATTGATCATGTATATGAAAGAAAAAGAGTGGTGTTTGCCCACATTTTTATGTACGTATATGCGTAGTTACATCTGCTATTGGACTTTTCATTCGGTGCCACAACTTATGTCATGCATGTTTCTAACCTTGGGGACTAAATGAATAACTTTTTCAAAATTAAGCAAACAAACGTCGAATTTTCTTAATATGGTATGTATGATGTGTGTGAAACCTTAAATTAAAAACAAACATGTCCACACCTATTGAACAAAAGAAATATCACACCTAACGATCTAAAACTTTTGACATTATAATACTCCCTATTATCGCTACTCCCAATAACCTGTGAGTTGATGCCCAATTATTTTATTGTTATAATTAATTAATAGTTTTTTAATCGAAGGCAATTTATTTACTCTCTACAAGAGAAGACAATTTATTAAACACTGTAAAATAAAATGATACACACGAATTTGCTAGGCCTCTGCATCAAAAAATAAACTCAACAATACATCTGAGGCTCAATACACTTGAAAGTTAAAACAAAACCAAAAAAAAAAAAAAATGAAATCCATCAAAACATAAAAATACCAGTACAACTGAACAATAAAAAAGGCAAAAGACTATAAGCCTATTTACGATTACAATTCAGAAACCACACGTAAGGAAAAAACTGTTGAAGACGAGGTTAGTGCTAAATAGCTACCTTTGCACTATAGTGAATTTAAGGAATAGGGATGACCATCCATGTGAGTCACTAGACTAAATGGCTGGAGCATCCTAAAAACATTGAATAATTCAATAATACTCAGTTGTGGCCTCTACTGTTTTTTTTTTTTTTTGGTAAAAAGGAAATAAATCGAACGCAATTACAACAATTGTGACACCTTCTACTTAAGACTAACTTTATGAAGTGTGAGTCCAAAAATATTTGTCATTTTCCTAATAGCAAAATAAAATTTTTTATTTTGACCTTCTCCTGCTTCTTCTTTCTGGATAAATTAAGTACATATATCTAAATTTTCAACTTATTTAATTAATTGTGGCAACTCAAAGACAATATTTTCAACCAATTATACTTATATCAAGTTTCTTGTATCTTTTACGGTAAGTTTTCTAATTACATATAACCATGTGTCATATTTTTTAAAATATTCTCATTTAACGTCATCCATTGTGGCATCTTAAAGAATTTTTTTTTGGGGCCAAAACCTCAGACAAAATTAAAAAAAGTTAAGAGTTTATAAGTTTGAAACATTAGGGATAAATTGCAGTACATACAAAAGACTTTGACATTTAAAATGAATGTCCAAATATATTTGTTGTTTTTGTTTGACAGATAGGTTATAGCTGTCATGTTAGCATCTTTTTTCGCTGCATTAAGTACTGTCAAATAGATATTAAATTTAATCATTGGTTAATTAATTGTGATATTTGACCCCTCTCATAAGGTTCGCTACCGCACTGCAGCACAGATCGAAAATGCAATGATTTTGATAATTAATTGTGGCACCTCTTCAGATAAAAATTAAACAAAAGCAACTAGGAAATTTATAAATACCTGGGGAAAACATTATAATTGTAATATAAATATTGTGAAATTATTTAAAAAAGAAGGCCTTATCAGCGTACCAGTCAGAACCTTACATTATTATTATTATTTGCTGATAAGCACCTTACTTTTTTTTTTTGGGTAACGTAGGAAGATGATGAAATAATGATGATTGTCCTGTGCATTTTTATGTAAGAAATTATGTTATAGTACTATCAGTTATTGTAAGTTTCCAACTGAACTGACTTGGTATTATTATTATTATTCCTTTTTTTTGGCTGCATTAATGAGCACTACAGAAGTCAGGACAGATCCAAAGTTTGACTTTCATGTTAATTGATTGTGGCATCCGGAGCAAAAAAAAAAAAAAAAAAAAAAAAAAAAACCAAACAAAAACAAAAGCAACTTGATTATTCATAAATACAACAAATTTATAGGTGAGACGATACCTTAAAAAAAGAAGACATCTGTTAACTTACGTGTTTTCTCCTTTTTTTCAATTAAGAACTTAATTATAAAATAGACTCTGAAGATCCAGTTTTTCCGGTTAATTTAGAAGACTTTGATGAAAGAAATGATAAAATAAGGGGATAGAGCTGTGTATTATTGTAGCACATGAAATTAAAGAAAAACAATTTTAACATATATTGATAAAATAAAAGTTGGTTAAGGTTGTATTTGGTTAAAAATATAAGATTTCAGTCCATTTTATGACCTATTGTTATTATGGGAGAATTGTTAAAAAAGACCTTATGGACAACTTATTTGCTAAATGGGACCTGGGAAGATATCTTGCACAAGGAGGGAAGATATTTGCACACGGAGGGAAGATTTCTGCACATATAGGGAAGATTTTTGCATACGTATAGGGAAGAATTTTGCACACAGGGAAGATCATTTGCACACTAGGGAAGATATTCTGCACACGTGGAGATAATCTGCACGTGAAGGTCCCATTTAGCAAATAAGTTGCTAATGGGGGATTTTTTCACAATTTTCCCTTTTATCATCCCCCAAGATATACTTTTTCAAGTCCTTAATATAAGATCCACTTTATAGTTCAATTTCGTCACTAAAGCTAATTTTATATTAAGGATTGGAGGTAGTATAATCTAATTTTACTCATGAATATTTTAAAGAGATTATGTCACATTTATTCAACTTAACAATTTATTTTACTTCCTTAATCTATCCAAGTTGATTTGATACTTATATTAGGGATATCAGGGAGTATTAACTTGGGCTAGTTTGGGCCACAATGATGAAATAATAGAACAAAACGGAGTTGAGTGGAATGGACTGAAAGTTTTTCATTGTTTGAATGTTTAATGATGGGAAGGAACGGTCTCACATGATCATTGTTTGGTAATTATTATAAAATGGACGAAATGAAATGAATTAAAGCTATCCTCATGAGTAAATTTAGAGAAAATATGAATGGCCCACTATCACAAATAGGGGTTTTAATGTCTCTATTTTGACACTTTTAATGTCCAAAAATAGGGGGACGTCTATGTGAGGCCCGTAGTAAAGTGGGACTTTAGACGTCATTAAAAAAAAGGATGTCTAAAGTGAAACTTTCGACGTCCCAACTTTGAAATAGGGACGTCTAAAGTCTCCATTTTATAGGTCCTTTTTTTTAAAAAAGGGATATCTAAAGTCATTTGAATTTTAAATTTCTTATAGATGCTGAGGTCATCAATTACGGAAGCAAACACAAGTTCCAAACGAGAATCCTCTGCAATAGTTTTATTGAACACAAATGCTAGCTTTCTCCATTCTCTTTTTGGCTCCGGAATTTTCTTTTTTGGCATCACCACACTTCCACCACTTTGCTAGCTTTGTTCAAACTTCTTTCAGTCGAATTTCAGAATTCAAAAATCCATTTTTTACCTAAATGCATTGTACCAGATCTAATTGTGAAAAAAGAGAGGAACTTATATAGTGATAAACAAACAAGCATGTAAGATGATTTGAGAAGTGATAAAGAGAGAGTTACCATCGCAAATAGGGGCACCGAATGGCATGATGAGAGAGGGGAGGATGGCGAGAATATCGAAGGAAAAAACCATTTGAATCTATAGAATGTGGGTCTCTCTTTGCAACTCATCTCAGAGAAATTGAAAAATGTTGTGGGGGAGAGAGAAAGGAAGGAATGCATCCCTTTATTTAATATAAGGGACGAGCGTCCCTTATATTCAATACAGCTCGTAAGGAAAATTTTAAATTACTTTAGACGTCCCAAATTAAAAAAAGTGAGATTTAAAGTCCCACTTTAGACGTCCGAAATTGAATTTGGGACGTCTAAAGTAAAAAAAAGTTAATTTTTTTTAGTTTAGACGTCCCAAATTCAATTTGGGACTTCTAAAGTTTCACTTCAAACATCCGAAATGGAATTTGGGATGTCTAAAGTGTAAAAAAAAAAATTAATTTTTTTTCACTTTAGACGTCCCAAATTGAATTTGGGACTTCTAAAGTGGAACTTTAGACCTCCCAAATTTTATTTGGGATGTCTAAAGTAACATTTAAAGTAAAAAAAAAAAAAATTTTTTTTTTTAACTTTAGACGTCCTAGATGGAATTTGGGATGTCTAAAATGGAACTTTAGGGACTTTAGACATCCTAAATGGAATTTGGGATGTCTAAAGCTACCTAGTTCATACACAGAATTACAAAAATGTCACCGCCTATGTTTTAGACGCCCCTATTTTAAAAAGGGATGTCCTTTGGGGTATCAAAATCTATATTCTGTAGTAGTGTGAATTTTTATTAGGGAAAATCTCTATAAAAGATAGCTGAATTATTTAAATTATAAACTAGGTTTTTAAATTTAACAAATTCTAAATTAGGTCATATGACCTAAAATATAATTTTAAAATTCAATAATTTTACTTTCTTACCACTCATTTGAGTTGCATTTCCATCTCTACTCTTTTAATCTTTTTTACAAAAAATACGAACTCATTAGTTTCACTCTCTCCTCCCTCTGTAACAATTTTCCTTTTCCTATTATGTTATCTATAATTTGATATATCATAGAGTTAAAATCTAGGACAGCTTATCTAGGATTTACAGAAGATGAATATGGTTAAGTTTGCCCCTTGAGCTGTTCGGAAAAACAATAGTAGGCTAATTATGAAATTTTTATTTAAAAACTTTATTATATGGCAGAGTGTCACCTATTTGAGGCTAACGATGCTCCTAATAAGAATAATATTAGAATAAGAAATAATAAACCTTTTAGGCCAAACATTGACAACGAATGGCCTCCTCGTGAAAGAAATGACAAGGCTTTTTTGGGTTGGCAAAAATTATGTTGCATTCATGATAATGAAGGTTCAAATATGTGTGTGTGTGTGAGGGTGAATACGTCTCTCTGTTTTTTTTAAATCAAATATAATGATATTTTCATTGTTATAAAGATAGGGAAGTATGTCTTAGAAGGCCAGTTTGTTTAAGATTAAAAAAAAAAAAGATATTTTAGTTAGGTTAAATATGAGAAAATTGTTGGGATTATGAGGGAGTTGTTATAGGAGAATTTAAGCAGTGGGAGAAAATCTTATCACTGTTTTCCCAACAATTCAAGGGTCAAACTTAACTAAATTCAATTTTTGTAAATCTTAAATAAACTGGCCCAGAATTTAACACTATGATGTATCAAATTATAGATAGTGTAATAGGAAAAGACAAAATTATTGCAAAGAAAAGAGAGTGTAATTAATGAGTCCATACTTTTTGTAAAAAAGATTAAAACAACATAGATGGATGCTCAACTCAAATGAAATAAGAGGTAATAATGTAAAATTATCGAATTCTAAAATCCTATTTTATGTTATATGACATTATTTAGAATTATTGAATTTAATGACCCAATTTAAAATTTAATTAATTTAACTGTCTTTTATAGAGATTTTCTCTTTTTATTACGTTATCTTTCTCATACTTCATAACTTGGTAAGAATATCCTCCGGTCCTCTAACAACAACATTTTATTTATCCATAAACAAAATTAACAAAGAATAAATTTAAATGATAAACATACATTCTGCCCCTCCCAAAAAAAAAAAAGTTGATGGGGTTGGAATTGGGATTTATTTCACGTTTGCCTTTGAAAAATTAATTAAAAAAAAAGTGTCCTCAACTTAAACCATAGTATGTTTTTTTGCAGGTTTTTCTACCACCTTCTTTGCTTCTCTTGTAATGTTAGAAATTTGATTTCTTTCACGGTATTTTTAGGGAGAAGAATGTCTCCATTTACCTTCATTCACTATAAAAAATACTGAATTTCCCATGAAATTTGACACAGATTTGTGACAGAAATGGATTTCTGACAGAATTTCTAATGGAATCGCTGATAATAGCGTGACAAACCAATTTCCGACGACGAAATTTAGATTCCATTGCAAATTTCCAACTTCTGAATTCCGTCACAATTTTTTTTGTTTTTTTAATTTTAAAAAAGCCACATGGCAACTCCGGCGGCCTCTATCTCATCGCCGGCACCCAGCTCTGCCACTTGTCGCAACTTCGCTCTGCCGCATGTTGCCACTTCTTTTTTCCTTAAAATGCAACTCATCTTGGCCCCCTTTGGTTCAAACCCACGACCTCATTTGTATACGCGTGATGCCTTACCCGTTGGGCTGGAATGCTTTGTCGTTTTATTATTACACAATTATATATATAATCAATTATTTATAAGTATATATTTGTTTCTTATACATAAATATATATTATTATAAAAAACTAAATATAAATGTAATAATAATATAAAATAATTTTATATATTCTTGTAATTTTTAATATAAATTAATTTCAAATTAAAAAATTTTACATCTTAAATAAATTTTTATATGACTATATTTTTGTCCAATTTCTGAATTTAAATTTTATTTTTAATTAAAATTAATTAATAAATGATAATATATAAATAAATTTTTATATGATCATTTTGCCCCTATAGGGACCAAAACCTATAGTTGAAAATTTGAGGAGCCAAAACCAAAAAAAGGAAAAACTTGCGGAATGAAAGATGATATTAACCGTAATTTTTAAATATTTATATGGCTAATAATATTATAATTTTAATTTTTATAAAGATATTTTAAAAAAAATTAAATTTAATTAAAAAAATATTTTTTAATTTTTCCAACAGAATTAGCTTCTGTGCTAAAAAAATTCCGTCAGAAACTTTTCCGATGGAATTTCCGACGAATTTAAGATGGAATTTGCCATGGAAATAAATTCCGTCGGAAATTTAAGGTTTTTTTGTAGTGCTTCCACTTATAATCATTATTGTTGAATCAACTTCTTGATTTGACACAACCTTAGCCGCCTCGGGGTCAAATCACAAATTACCATGAATTAAATGCAATATAGGGCAAACAACTCGGGATCGTTCTCTTATCAAGGAGCCGATTATGAAACTAATTCCTAGTAAACTAAATAATTACAATGCAAAATTGATAGGGGTAAAACTTAATTAATTGATTTTCAAAACTATGAATTGAGTGCAATTTAAAAAATATATTTTTGGGATTTTTAAATAAGGAGGAATGAAAGTGGGTGAGAAATGCAAATGAAGAATATGCTCTTGGAAATGATTTTCAATGGCTATCCTTGCTCAATTAAGATATTTAGAGAGTTAATTCACTAAGCTTCTAATATACCAAACCTCAATTACCATTGAGTCTAGCATCATAAGAGAGAAACCCTTACCCTTGAAGTACTATTAATCCCTCTTAGTGTAATGAGTTTCTCTAAGTTTTCCAATATACCAAACCCCAGTTACCATTGAGTCTAATGCTTAAACTCATGAACCCATTTATTTAAGCATTATTAAAATCCCTTAGAGAGTGACTATGGAATAAGCAATACATTTAGGTTCAACTACAATTCTATTTCAATCAAACCATCCAACAATACCATGTTAAATAGATAGAAATCAATAAAATAATAGAGAAACATATATATAACCATATATATTGATGAGTACAAATCCTCATTACAAATTCCAAATCACAACAACTCAATTCATAAAAATTGTAACTAAAATCATAGTTTCATTATATAAATGAATTCTTAAACCTAAGCAATTATAAATATAATGAACTATAAATAAAATAAACTCCCCTTTGAAGCGCACATGAGCTCAAGCCATCTCCAATTTATCTCCAAGAGCACAAAATTGCATAGCCAATCATGAGAATCACTTCAAGAAACATAAGCACATTCTGAATCAAACACCCAGCCATGAAATCACATATTAAAAATGACAAATCAGCATTTAATCAATTAAGCATTGGGGCTGGATTTGAATTCAGAATCAGAACAGAACAGAGGAAATTAAGCCACGGTATAGAAAGTTCAGGAACAGAGGAAGCGTCGGTGTGGAAGAATGAAGCATAGAGCTGGCGGTGTACCGACGGTGAAGAACTGGAGGTGGATGGTGGTGGACTGACAATGATGGTGAGGTGAATGGTGAAGAACAATCAATTCGCTCTCCTCCAATGTCTTGCGGTAGCTCCAACCCAATCAATCCCGACTCTCGGCTCTGTCTTATAGTTGCAGGTCGGTTGGTGAGGAGATGGTGGAAGGCTACCGCCGGTGATGGTGAGTGCAAGATGAAGGACGGTGATGAGGGCGGAGGTGGTATATAGCGTTGAAGGTCGTCGCCTTTCTCTCTCTCTCGTCACAGCCCCCAGCTCCCAGCTCTCGATCCCGCCTCCGCTTCTGTCGAATTCAAGCTCCGAGGAATGAAGACCAAGTTGGGTCCTTTGTGCAGTTGGATCCCTTGGTCAAAACGTGCGTTTTGACCAAGGGACTAAAATGGAAGAACTGAAATCTTTGTTGAGAGACTACCATGCAAATTTTGGAAATTCTTTTGGGTATGACTGAAATTTTCAATACATTTGGGCCCCTTTTTGTAATTTCCTCTGCTTCCTTCCTTCGTTAGCTTGTAATTTCCAGGAATCTTGGGTTCTTGTCTGCGATTCTTTCCAAACTGATCTACAATTAAAATGAACCCAAAATATAATACCTTATATTCCAAAATTTAATCAATTAAGGTAAATCATAGAACACATGACATTTTTGCCCCTTTTTCAACCTTAATTTCATTCAAACACATTTAATCACAATTAATTACAACAGAGACATTTTAAGCTCAATTATTATGACAAAACCCCTAAATAAAATATGAAAATATATAATAAAATAGGGATTTGTGACTTCTAATGGTTGAGATTTATCATTTTTTAATAATAATCTTAAATAACAAAAATACATAAATAATCCAGTCATCTATCTCTTCTTCGCAGTTTAACTGTGACAAGCAAGCCCATATGATGCGCTTGAACTTGTCGCCAACAGGTTTTTGTTTCAAAATGTTTTTAACAAACTCCGTCTTGCCGGCATATACCAGATATAGTTGATAGTATATTTATTTATCGCATTTTATATGATTGATTGTGTGTTGTTACTGAAATTCATTTGAATCTCACCCTTTCCCCAAAATTTAAAATATTCCAGCAGAAGGTAGTGGCTCTAGAGGCAAAAACATAAATACAGGTGATTGAGGGTTCTGATCCGGATTAGAGCTGCAGTTGGTTATCATTAATTTAATTTTGTATATTTTGGGATTTGTATATATTTTTCAAACCTGTGGGGAATTTTTGTAATATAATATGTACTTTATATCAATATTTTCATGCTATTTCTGTGTGTCCACCAAACTGAGTGCAAATATTCTGAAAAATGTGGATACAATATAAGGGTCTTACACAGGAAGGAAATATATACCTATATATATGCTAGGCATAGCAAGAGGGGAGAAGAGGAGCGAACGATCTGGGCAGCAATAAGAAGTTCTTGATGGCAGAAGAGCATCTTGGCGAGAGTCAAGGAACAGCAGGCAACTTCTTGATCTCCTTCCACCTGTGATAGCAGTGAGAAATAGAGGAAGTCTTCGAAAGTCTTGCTTGTTTTCTTTTTTCTCTTTATTCTTTGAACCTGAAATTTTATATTTATTTATTTATGGATTTTGTTAAAGCAATGTGTGGCTAATTCGTTTCTTGAACTTAGAATAGCTATGAATTAATTCTTGGATTAGAGCTTGTTTGAACCATTAAATTATGCTTACTGTTATCTTGTTTACTTAATCTTGTTATGTATTGTCTATTTAGTGCTTGATCACCACTAAGTATGAAATTGGAGAATTTCGATTACACTTGAAAAAGAGATCTTAATTTTGAGTGGCCATCCTTGAAGTGAATTCTCCAACCCGAATGAGCGTATGATCAGGTCTTCCCAAGCCGAGACGAGATGTTTTTTTTTTTTCATTTTATTGTTTGCTATTTCTGCTTCCTCTTGGTTTTCTCCTTGTTTATGTTGCTGGCTTGCTGCTTGCTGATTTTTGATTGTATTGGGTGTTACGATGTTTGTTATTAATTTTCTGTTAAATGAGATTTGTGAACTGGCCATCCGATTGGTGAAATTACTATACACGTGAAAAAATGGATTAAGTAGCTTCCCACCTATGAAATATTGGAATTTCCGGTAGAACTCAGTATTTTGAATTAATTTTTAGTGTATTAAGCAACCTAGAGTATTTTACGTTTAGTATCCTAATTTTTTTTAGTAGCAGTTAGCATTCTAAGTTTACAGTGTTCGATGCTATTGAGAAAAATATTATGAGGACAAATTAAAATTACATAAAAAATTACTTTAAGATATTGAATACTATTTAAAAAATATTTTAGGGTGTTAAATACCCAAAACATTAGTTTAGGATACAGAGCGATATTGAAAAAATACTTCAAGACATGCTGGATGTAACTTAAAAAAAAAATTGACCTGTGAATCTTAAACTTTGACTAATAATATGAGAGATTAATCTGTAAATATTACATTTTTATGAACCTTTGTAAACTTAATATTGAGTAGGACTTGTAAATCTAAAAGTTTGGCTTGTGAATATAAGAGATTCACTTTTGTCCGTATGTTCTGTAGTGAATTTTTTTAGGGAGAATTACACTGTAGTCCCATGGAAGCTAAAATACGAAGAAATGGTCCCGGAAAAATCTGAAATTACCCTCAAGTCCCAAGGGACCATTTTGTAATAAAACAGGTGAGAAAAGTCACAATTGCCCCTGTCAGACAAACAGTAAAATAGGTGATTAAATGCTGTGAATCACGCATATTACATCCGAAAGAAGTCTGGAGAAGGCGGGAAAAACTCAGCGGAGATCAGCAGCCATGGTTGAAGATTAAGGTAGGGAATTCATGTCATCCACTCTATTGTCTTGATTATTGCATCTGACTCACATATTCTGTTTAGTTGGTAAACATAGCTTTAGGTTTTGTTGAGTCATATTCGTTTTGATCATGAAAATGGAAAAAGGTATCTACTTTTGATGGGTATTGTCATGTATATGCTTGCAAATTATAAAGGAAAATCTATTAAATGCAATGGATATGGTTTGACAAAATTTACATTGTGTTTGGGTATGGTTTTGTATGCTCTATTTTTGGTGTTATTATGCTCTGTTTTCTGGAGTATGGTGCTGTGTTTCTGCAATATAAGAAGTAAGGAATGAAGATGTGGGTCAAAGGTTTGGGGCTACATGACATGATTTGCGTAGGAAAAAAAGAGTTGTTAATGCAAGCAGCGATAGTTGTCAATGGAGGCGCCTTAAGTTGTTAATGACAACTAGAAGTCATATTTAAATGTTTTTTGTGACAACTAAAGGTTTTTTTATTGATATTTGTTTTGGTCAAGATTTTTGTGGGAATTGTCCTCCACATCTTGCAAGTTATAAAGGAAGGTCTTGTAAATGTAATGGATATATTTTGGCTAAGGTTTCAATGCGTTTTGGTATGATTTTGTATGCTCTATTTTTTTAGTCATTATGCTCTATTTTCTGGTTCATGGTGGTGTGTTTCTGCAATAGAAGAGGTAAGGAATGAAGATGAGGGTCAAAGGTTAGGGGCTACATAACCTGATTTGCGTAGGGAAAAAAGAGTTGTTAATGGCAGCAGCGATAGTTGTCAATAAAGGCTCCATAACTTGTTAATAACAACTAGAGGTCATATTTAAATGTTCCTTCCTTATGGTGTAATGGTGTTTGGAATGGGGCTAAAAAGTTTGCTATGTTTTTCAGTATTTTGTGTCATTTTTAGTCATTATAAGTGGGATTTAATGAACAAGGTGTGAAATATGTGTGGTTGGCGGTGTTGATTATGTAGTAAGAAAGTGTTGTTAATAGGGGCTGTGACATTTGTTAATAAGGCTGCTGACATTGTTAATGGCAACTTTTTTATGCAGTAGACAGCAGAGATGGCTACGACATCTGGCAAGAATCTACTATGTTTCCTTCATATAAGGGGAAGGTTTGAAGTCAGTAGAGATGGTGATTTAACATATGTTGGTGGAAGCATCAGATCTAGAACCATTAAGGAAGGAACAAGTTTAGAAGAGTTTAAAAAATGTTATCCTCCATTGTGGGAAAAGAGAGCGGTGGACTTGTTATGAAGTTCACATTGCCGTGTGATAGAACAACATTTGTGGACATACTAGATGATGAAGCAATTGAACATTTAATCAATTATAGTGGAGAAAGTGGGCATGTCTATGTAGATGAAGTGGGCATGTCTATGTAGTGGAGAAAGTGGGCATGTCTATGTACATAATGATTGGAGTTGGTTTCTTAAGATTGTGAAGGATATCATTGGCACAAGGGAGATCACAATAGTGTCAGATAGGAATCTTGCCATCATAAGTGCTGTTTGATGTATATTTGGATTTCAGAGACAAACATTTTGTTACCGGCACGTGAAGGAAAACTTTAGTTCATAGTTTGTGAAGCTTAGAAGAGTAAAGGATAGGACTTCTTCGAACAGCAAAGAAGATGCCCTTAAAATGCTTGATGCTATTGCATATGCACGACATGAACATGAATATAATGTTGCATTAGGTAGGTTGAAATTGTTTTCTCTGGAGTTAGGTATGTGGGTTGAGACTGAAGGAGATGTTGAAAGATGGGCGTAAAGCAAGTTTCCTCACAAAAGATGGGATAAATTAACATCAAATGTTGCGGAGTCATTTAACGCTTGGGTATTAAAAGAGAGGAAGCACAATGTTGATGTTTTCATTCATGAGCATAGAGAAAAAGTAGCCAAGAAGATGGTTATGTGCAAAGCAGCGATGAGAAATTGAAAGAATGGGATTGGGCTGAATATAGAGTCTAAGTTGATAGAACAAGTCAAGGGCGCTGAAAATCTGCAATGTGAATATTATTGTAATGAGTTGTAAATTATGTTGTCAATGTATGGACCTAAAGTTATCAGTGTATGCCCATACAGGTGTTAATATATATTTATGCAGTAATGTTGACATTTGTGTAAACCACTGTCATATTTTAAATGTTTGAAGCTGATGTAAATTTTGTTGTCAATGAAGGGACGTCAAGTTGTCATTGTAGGCCCATGGAGTTGTCAGTGAACGCCCATGGAGTTGTTAATATATATTTATGCAGTAATATTGACATTTGTGTAAACCACTGTCATGTTTTCAATGTTTGAAGCTGATGTAAATTTTGTTGTCAACGAAGGGACATCAAGTTGTCATTGTAGGCCCATGGAGTTGTCAGTGAACGCCCATGGAGTTGTTAATGAACGCCCCTTAAGTTATCAGTGAAGGCCCCTAGAGTTGTTAGTGAATGCCCCTTGAGTTGTTAATGAACGCCCCTTTAGTTGTCACTGATGGCCCCTTGAGTTGTCAGTGGAGGCCCCTTCAATTGTTAATGAACGCCCCTTGAGTTGTCAGTGAAGGCCCCTTGAGTTGTCAATGGAGGCCCCTTCATTTGTTAATGAACGCCCCTTGAGTTGTCAGTGGAGGCCCCTTGAGTTGTCAACGGAAGCCCAATGACTTGTCAGTGTAAACTCTTTGGCTTGTCAATGGAGGCACCACGAGTTGTCAATGGAGGCCTCTTGACTTGTCAATATACCTTGATAGAGTTGTTAATACATGTATGCTGTTATAGAATTGTCAACGGAGGCCTAATGACTTGTTAGCGTAGGCTCCTTGACTTGTCAATGGAAGCACCACAAGTTGTCAGTAGAGGTCCCTTGAGTTGTCAATATACATTGATTGAATTGTTAATACAGTTATGCTATTATGAAGTTGTCAACGGAGGCACAATGACTTGTCAATATAGGCTCCTTGACTTGTTAATGGAGACACTACGAGTTGTCAGTGGAGGCCCCCTAAGTTGTCAATGTACCCTAATAGAGTTGTTAATACATTTATGATGTTATGAAATTTTTCAATGGATGTCATATGACTTGTCAATGGAACCTCATTGACTTGTCAATGAAGGCACTGGGAGTTGTCAATGGAGGCTGTAGCATTATGCAAGCAAGAGCATCAAATGTGTATGATTGTAGTACTACCGTTGATTAATGAAAATAACTCTGTAATTTATAAATATTTAAAAAGTCTCAAGTACAAGTTTGAAGTTGCTCAAACCTAAAAACATATCATCCATATAATGTGACTACACTTGATCATTACAAAAAAGCTAGCACATTTATAATTAGTGTGCACATGAACATTACAAACCCCTACGTGTTGTCCATACAATCATAAGTCAACACAAGTCATAGCGTATTACGTCAAAGCTAGACATTAATAGAATGCACAATTCAAGTCAGCATCCTAATTGGTTCTCCTCCTCTTAAATAAGATCATCTTCATATAGTCGAAACATTGACTTTGATATTTGGTAACCTTTAACCATAGAATGAGTCGTGTATCTAGAATAATTCTGCAAACCAGAAAGATCACCTAGAACCTGTATAGAAGATCCAATAGCACATGCAAGTAGTTCTTTTGACTAAAATCCAACATATTGGTATAGCCATAAAGTGTTTGAAAAATTGCATATTTTTTCAAGTAGCTTTATTTTTTTATCTTTTCCAGCTGTGGCCATTAAGTAACCATTTGAGTGAAATGCCAGAGCTGAGACAGGACCATGATGACACAACATCTTGACAAGAGGAGCTGAGCAAGTAAGCTTCCACATTGTGATTGTACCGCCTGAATAACCCAAAGCAATAACCCCATTGAAGGGGTTCACTTGTATCACGTTAGTACAACCTAAACCAGTTCGAAAATTACCAACCATTACACTTGTCATAACATCCTGATAATGAAGTTGCTCGAACTTGTTTATTGAAGCCAGAAGGAAGTGAGTTTTTAGGAACTAAAGCCTTAACACAGGATCATGTTCCTGTAACATTAAAAAATGGGAGGAAAAAATCAGCCGCATAAACATGCATCTCATATTAATTGCTTTCAGTAGATTGTGAATGGAAAAACAATAGAATTTCTCTATGCAAGAAGTAGAAGAGAATCCTTGCATGAGATTCACATAAATGTGAGAGTGCTAGCAAATGCAAAGCCATTTTGACTCAATTAACAAATATGCTATTCAAGGTAACAAAAACCAAATATTGAATTCAAGTGACAATCTTCAAAATAACTGTTAGTCATATGCAAGAGATTATCAGAGAAGCTGATAGGCTCAAATTCAACATATTACAAAAGCAATAGACCAACCTTAAGGCAGTGAAACTCAGTGCCATGACTGTTATAGATGTAAGTATGCCTGTCAAATTGAGAATTATCAAGTTATATATCACCTAAAAAACTAATTTTTAAAAATGTAATTGGTAAGAAACAAATCTAAACAAATTATCCAAATGGTAGATTCAGCATAAAAGCAATCTGACAATATCTCAAGCTTCTTAGCCCATAAAATTTTGTCCGAATGAAAAGAAAACTAAGAACTGGAATAAGTGACAATAAGACCAAATCAAATAATCATGTGAATAAGATCAACTAGTGCTATTGTGTTCATTTCAAAGAAATAATAAGAAGTCACTTTGGCATATTATTTTGTGAATGTTGAAAACATAGATTCTATGGAATGCCAAAGTTTCACATTGAGTTGTATGAGATTCTCAACAAAGTATTTAAATAGGCTTTGTCTCCTACCTTAAAAGCTAATTTATTCTATGGTGATAGGAACAATGTACAAGATGAGGTCTGTTACAAAATGGTACCTCCACTATTTGACATGGAGAAAAGTACTGCCCTGAGTTGACATGGCTTAACATATCTAGAATAACAAAGAATACTAAAAATATAGAATACAAGAATAAAACAACACAGTAGCAAGACTAAAGCAAATGAGCTTCAAACTTCAATTTCACCTTATGAATTTTAATTTTAATTCCATTTTTAAGTACTAAAAATATAGAGCCATAATTTTCTTTTCATTCGGACAAAATTTTATGGGCTAAGAAGCTTGAGATATTGTCAGATTGCTTTTATGTTGAATCTACCATTTGGATAATTTGTTTAGATTTAGAAAAATATACAATCAATGAGCAATAATTAAGTACTAAGGGAAAAATTACTTTTTCTGCATAGCAGCAAAAAAACAACTCTTCATGCAAGAAGGTCACATCACGGACTGTTTCTCTAACTTGGAAGAACAAAAAAAGTAAATTAGAAGCTGGATATAATTTGAGACAAAAAGTAAGAATTTCTCTTTCACGTGATCATTATAAGCTTTCAAGATTCAACAACCAAATAGAACCATTATGAGATATTTCAAAGTGTCCCCCACTAGAAAAAAGACACTAAATCATGCCTTATATAGAAGCATATATGTGCACTAAGTCACAGCTTAACAAGATGCAAGCAAACATATGATTAAGAAACAACAAAGATGATGTTTAGGACGTGGTAACGATGCAAAAGTATAATGACAATACCTGAAACTCTTTGATTAGGCTCATATTCATCAAGTCCACAATTCCCAAATGGCCCATATGCCCTCCAAGAGCCATATAACAGCCGCTTGAAGTAAATTGCAAAGTGTACAGACCAAGTTCAGCAATATATATACACAGGGTAAATAGCAAAAAAACAAAGGTCAAAACAAGAACAATATCATTTATGTCATAGAGAATATCCAAAGCTTTAAATCATGCCAAAGATCATTTATGTTATAGAGGATATCCAAAGCTTTAAATCATACCAAAGATTGCCTCATTTTATTTTTCAAGATTTAGTAATGATTCTTCCAAGATGGCTGTAAAATGAGGCAAAATTCAAATGTGAGCAAAAAAGAAAATTACAATTCCCCATCTTACAACTACAATAAAATTCCTACTTGATTAAAGATTAAAAATTATAAAAAATATATTAAATGAAGTAAGATAGTATGAGGATACACAAACAACGATTTAATTTGATTCAAGATAATTATCGCTAGCAAAAAATTGAAAAGAAACTGGTAAAACAATATCATATTGGTTTCTTGAGCTTAAGATATCTACTTCTTTAGCTATTGCCTCTTGTTTGATCCTCCATGTCTTCTCCATGCCTTCAACCTCTAGATAACCTCCCTCACTGGGCACAAGCCACTACATACATCAAATTAAGAGTCAGGGAATATATGAAGGTGGAACTGTGTAATTGTATATTTACACATTCAATAACTATTTTTCACTAAGTTGCTAACATCCTTCAAATTCAGATCTATAAGTCATAAATAACTCTTGATTCTCAACATGAATTCATCTACAAACAGTATGTGCAACTAGTTGATGACTGCCAGGGTTATTATGGATACTAAGAATTGCTAGTTTTATTTCTTCATTGGCAAGGAGAACTATTTGAGATTCTTGAGGATGATAAATGCCTTCCTGAAGAACAAGTTCAAGCAATTGGCATTTAATTCTTTTAAAGAATCCACTTTCTGTCTATTAATTTCAAATAAAGAATGCTTTTGGCTATCGATTTTGTTTAGACTGCAATATTTTTTCATTTTGGTTTTCCATCTGTATCATGCAGGTGAAAGCATTATATTACTTGCCCTCTAATCGCATGATCCATCTAGATGTAGCAAGTTGAGTACGGAAGAAAAAAGAGAACTTATCTATGAGATATCCAAGTCCCAGGGTGCATCAAAGATGTTACAGTCATAGACCTGACAAGAGATTTTGAAAATTCTGTGTGCAAAGATGGGTAAAGAAAGGAAGTACAATGGCTTGACAAAGTTGAAAATCACATAAAATCTTAAAAATTGTCTTTGAAAAGAAAGTTGGAAACCAGGAAATTGCAACAAATTTTGAACCACTTCCAAAAATCAAAAAATGCTGTAGCAATACAATTAAACACCAATAGCTGAACCATAATGTTAAATCCTGAATACAACGCACAATGATAAATTCATACATACAAATCCAATCACACAAGTTTTAATGAAAAACCAAATTAAACCAACGACACACGCAAGTTTACCTTCAAAAGACGAATCCATAACGATTGCTACTCAACAATGAGAAACAGCTCGACGCATTAACACCTAACCCGATATCTTCTTCACACTCGCAGACCTAGCAATTACAAATTTTGAGATTAATTAAATAGATGACAAGAAAATAAAAACAAAAGGACCCAAAAAGGGAAATAAAAGGAAATAGAGAAGACAAGAAGGGAATGAAATAAGGAGTACCTAAGAAAGGACGAATGAAATTGTAGGGAAAAAGAAGAACCCATGAATCAAACTCCTCCAGAATCACTCTATGTATGCCTCAAGGGTCATTGTTCGCAGAAGTTTTGGGGGGGGGGGGAGACGAACATCGCCGCAACCTGCCCATGAATGAAGGAAGATCACACTTGTTTTACTCCGCCGCCGGCCGCCGAACCTCACTAGAGAGAACCACAAACACCGTCGCACACACCTTCCGTTGCTTAAAGATGTCGACTTTAGAGGTTCAATTTCAAACGAGGATAAAAGCTCCACACACACTTCTTTTTGCCCAATTCTTAAGGGTGTCTATGTCTTTTCCCAACTTGAATTTATTACATAATGGTCCCATGAGACTTCACAGTAATTTCAAAATTTCCCGGGACCATTTTTTCATATTTTAGCTTCCATGGGACCCCTGTGTAATTCTCCCATTTTTTTAATGTAATCCATGTCAATGTAACTTGTAATTTGTGTCAGCTGTGTACGGTAGAACTGCATCAATAGTAATCAAGATGTGTCGTTGCATACATTTGTCTTTTTCCTTTTGTTCATTCACCAAACGTCTTCCAATCACTATCAACCTGCATAATAAAATACTAGCATCAATTACCTTAGAAGTTTGAGATCACCTTAATCCCTATTCCTGAAAAAACTTACTCTTCAAAAATTATATCAGTACTGAAAATACATTACATAACGATTGAATTCACCATAGATAAGCTACAAATAATCAAACATAGCTTTAAGTTGATAAAAATTGGTTAAAATTAGTTAAATGTAATAAATTAAATGTGTAAGAAATGTAATTGTTTTTAAATATACTCTATTTATAGAGAGAACGTGAGCAAATGAATAAGAAAAAAGATTAGAGATAATGAGTCATGTAGGTAATTGGAGGTGGAAATTAAAAAAAAAACAGTGAATTAAATTTCCGAACAAGTACAGATAAAGTGAGACTTATAAAAATGGGACTTCTAAAAAGAAATAACACCTATCCTCAAAAATTGTAATTTATATTCAGGAGAATTGAGGATAAATACATTTTTAGCAAGCATGCAAGCCATCTTTCATATGTATAAAAGATCTTTTGCTATGTGTAAATAATTTTCTGTGTGTGTATAAATCTTTTATATAAACTTACAAACCATTTTTCATTGTGTGTAAAATACCTTCCGTTATATGTAACATATCTTCTATTAAAGTATAACCAATCTTTCATAATAGTATTGGACAATTAATTTATCCAACAAGTATTTATGGGGGCAATTTTCCCTTTATATTTAGAAGGGGAGGAGCTGAAGATAAAATGACCATAATATTAAAATAAAGAGAACAGCCCATAAGTAGTAGTACTTTTTTTTTTTTTTGATAAACATACCATGACTAATCTATAAACCAAAACAAAAACAAAAAACAAAAAAACTACAAAACTAACCCATATCTAAAAGTATCTTAGAACGAATACACTCTGGTGGTTCACGAAACCAGACAAACCCTACCGATAATCCCAGAGATTCCTTTGCTAAAATATCCGCCACATGATTAGAGCTGCGGCCACACCATTCCATTGTTACATCCCAGCTTCTATCCAACATTTCCTGAATCTGACCGAGTAACTGAGCTTCCATAAGTAGTAGTACTATAAACTCTTAAAAGTCTTAAAAGTAGGGAATGATGGGTGTACCGCCCCACATATTCTTGAAACAAGTTAGGTGAAATAGATTGAAACAAAGAACAAGAACATAACACATATGACGTACTCCTTCCTGTCCTTTTCATACGTCTTGGAATTAAAAAATTGACTTAATCTTAAATTTTGACTTATAATAGACGTGTTTATTATGACGTTAAGATTGTTTATAAGCTGTTTTTCACGTAAATTGAGATAAAAGTCCTCTCATATATTTACCTTGTATACCATAAATTACGATTGAAAAACTGTTTTTAAATGTTCCAATAGCTGTTCCAAATGAGCATAATATGAGGGGTTAAGATGCTGTTATACTCATAAATTATATTAGATATGTAAAAATACTCATAAACTTTTTTGAAGGATAAAAATACTCATAAATTTTAAAAATCAGGGTAAAAATAAGATAATCGTAAAAACCATCTACTTTTTGTAGAAGATGACGATGGGTCCTAATATTGATTTTTATAGTTCATCGATATTTTTGTATCAAAAAAAGTTTATAGGTATTTTTGTATATTAGGTATAAGTTCATAGATATTTTTACACTTTAACCCTAATAGAAGAGATTAAATACTCTCTTCAATCATTAATATAAAATATATTTGGCAATTAATTTTGATCAAATATAAAATATATTTTTCATATTTATCAATCTTTTTCTAATTTACCTTTATTAATACTATTTCAACAATAATTAAGCAAGTGAGAGAATGAGAGAATTAAGGAAAGTAATTAAGATATTTTAAAAAATACATATCATTAACTAACTTCCTTAACTAATCAAATATGGTAAATATGTCATATATTAAGCATTGGAGGAAATGGTAAACATTACCTTTTTATGAACCTCTGTAAGAAAAATGATCCCGCCGTGGGTAGGTTCTCCAGCGAACTGATAGCCGGTGTTGAGTTTCCGGGAACCAGCTGGTGGTAGAGACGTCTTACAGTAATTATTATCACATTATATGCGGAAAGAAAATATTTAACATCAGCATTGTGATTAGTGCTATAATTTAATGTATAAAACTACCACGAGATCGTGCCGAGGCGTATATGGAGTATGAACTCAATCCGCTGTGTGTCTGTACGTAATTTCCTAGTCGAGAACCCCAAATTTATCCGCACTCTCTTGTGGCCCGGGAAGATTAAATAAATAAATAAATCCCCAAGTCTTTGCTTAATTCATTCCTAAAACGCTATATCCTCCTACGGACCGCAACAGAACGAGGAGGAGCTGCTGCCACTACTCTAGATCGAGCATGTCTGCGGAATTTCTCAGTCCTTATAGAGTTGTAGAATTCGCCATATTTTCTGGCGAGTATGGCTTCCTTTCCGGCATCATAAGTTTCTTCATAAAATTGTTTTCTGCCTTCGGCGAGTGGAATATCCACCTAGTTATCCTTTTCAGCCTTTTCCTCCAGATCCTCCTCATCGTTTTTTCTTCTTACAGAAAACGCTCCAGCAGCTTCTTATTATTGTTTGTCTGGTTGGCTTACCTTCTCGCCGACTGGGCCGCCGGCTACTGTGTCGGATCCATCTCCAAGCGTGAAGCTGGAAAATCTGGCCCCACTGACCAAGACCACCTTATGGCATTTTGGAGTCCATTTCTTCTCTTACACCTTGGTGGCCCCTATACTATCAGTGCTTTTGCTCTGGAAGACAGCGAGCTCTGGCTCAGGCACCTTCTCACTTTTCTTTTCCAGTTCGTCACAGCAGGTCGGCTCTTCCTCTCATCACGTCATCGAAACACATTATTGGCACCAACAGTAATGGTTTTTGTTGCCGGAACAGCCAAGTATGCAGACAGAATTGCCGCTTTGTCCGCCTCCTCCATCAAGGAGACCAACAGGTGAAATTCAATATCTTTGAGGCTATGAATAACATTTTCTCTTATTGTTCCTATTTGGGCATTAACATGATTAATTGTCTAGATGATGATTTGCATGATTTGGTTGATAACATTTGGTTTGATATGATTGAGCATGATGATGTTGCATCCACTTGCCTTTCCCCCCCCCTCATACTTCTTTGTTTTGTACGTGTAAAGGTGACGTGTCATATATCAATTGTCTTGAGATTGATGACGGGCTTTCCTCTTCACATGTTTTTTATGCTTCATCTGATTTGCCTCATAATAGCCCTATGCAGTCTTCATTTGATAGCCTTGAGAAAGGTGTTTGTTGCATAGTTTCAGGTAATGATGATTCCCAAGGAGCTGTGATAGAAGCTACTACTAATGCTTTTTCCTTGGAGGGTGCTTGCTCTGATAAGGGAAGTGGAGAACTTACAGCATATGGAGATGCACTGATACCTCCTTCCCCAAGCACTATGGACACCACTCTTACACTTGGAGCACTCGAATCTACATAACTCATTCCTTCCATCATCAAACCCCCAGATTTGTATCTCAAACCCTTACCCTCTAATCTTAAATATGTTTTCCTTGCTGATAATGATAAACTGCCTATTATTGTGTCTAATACTTTGAAACATAGTGAGGAATCTAGGCTCGTGTCTTTTTGAAAAAGTATAGAGGGGCTATTGGGTGGTCACTTGCTAATATACTAGGGATCAATCCCTCGGTTTGCACGCACAAGATTTTTTTGTATGAGGGGTCTAAACCGATTAGGCAACCACAGAGGAGGCTAAATCCTTTGATTTTGGATGTAGTTAAGAAAGAGGTCTCTAAGTTGTTAAGTGCTGGGATTATTTATCCCATTTCTAATAGTGAGTGTGTGTCTCTTGTTCAGGTGGTGCCAAAGAAAAGTGGCATCACAGTTGTGAAAAATGACAATGATGAGCTTAGTCCTACAAGAATCCAAAATTCTTGGAGAGTGTGCATCGACTTTAGAAAGTTGAATACTATCACTCGAAAAGATCATTTTCCTTTACCTTTTATTGATCAATTGTTAGAAAGGATTTCTGGAAAGTCTCTTTATTGTTTCTTGGATGGTTTCTCTGGATACTTTCAAATCCCTATCTCACCTGAGGACCAAGAAAAGACTACTTTTACATGTCCTTTTGGTACCTTTTCATATCGAAGGATGCCATTTGGATTATGTAATGCTCCAGGCACCTTTCAAAGGTGTATGATGTCGATCTTTAGTGATTTATTGAAGCATAATATGAAGGTTTTTATGGATGATTTCACCGTCTATTGCAATGATTTTGATAAGTTCTTGCTAGTCTTGAACTTGCTTTGAAATGATGTTTGGAAAAGAATCTTATTTTGAATTATGAAAAGTGTCACTTTATGGTGGATAGTGGTATTATTTTAGGTCACCTTGTTTCCCCTAAAGGAATAGAGGTTGATTGAGCTAAAATCGAAGTTATTTCATCACTTCCCTATCCTACCAATTTGAAAGAAGTGAGATCTTTTCTTGGGCATGCAAGATTCTATAGGCGTTTTATTAAATATTTTAGTAAAATTGTCCTTCCCCTTTCTACTTTGCTTAAAAAAGAAATTAATTTTCATTTTGATGACAAGTGTAGACATGCCTTTGACACTCTCAAATCAATGCTAGTGACACCTCCTATTTTAGTTGCATCAAATTGGAAGTTGCATTTTGAGTTATCTTATGCATCCAAGACACTTGACTCTGCTCAAGTGAACTATACCACTACAGAGAAGGAGTTGTTTGCTATTGTGTTTGCCTTAGACAAATTTAGGCAATATTTGATTAATTCTCGTGTAGTGGTGTTCACTGATCATGCAGCTGTTCGTTATCTGTTCAAAAGGCCTCAGTCTAAAGCTAGACTACTGAGATGGGCTTTATTGCTGCAAGAGTTTTATGTTGAGATTAGAGATCGAGCAGGTGCCGAGAATCATGTGGCAGACCATTTAAGTAACCTGCCTCCAGATACATAGGGAGTTGATCCTTCTGATCTCATTATTGACTCTTTCCCTGATTCTGCTTTGTTTGCTCTAGCTATACAAGAGCCATGGTACTCTAATATTGTGAATTATCTTGTTTCTCATGTAGTTCCTCCTTCTATGTCTAGGTTTCAGGTGAACAAGCTAAAGAGGGAGGCTAACTACTATGTTTGGGATCCACCTATCCTTTGGAGACAACGTAGTGACCAAATCATCCGTCGTTGTGTTACAAATGATGAGATTCACTCTATCCTTTCCCTTGCTCATTCTTCTTTCTGGGACAACGTAGTGGGAATAAGACTGCTGGGAGGGTGTTGAAGTGTGGATTTTTTTGGCCTACTTTGTTTCATGATTCATATGTTTATTGCAAATCTTGTGATACTTGTCAAAGGTTTGGGAGTTGGAGTAAGAGGCATGAGATGCCTATGAGACCTATGCATTTTTGTGAAATTTTTTATGTGTGAGGTATAGATTTTATGGGGCCCTTTCCTCTATCCTTTGGATATACTTATATATTGCTTGTAGTGGACTATGTATCTAGATGGGTAGAGGCAATCCCAACTAGAAAGGATGATTCTTCTGCTATTGCCAAGTTCTTACAATCTCATATCTTTTGTAGGTATGAAGTGATCAAGGGACACACTTTTGTAATCGAACTATCAAGGCCTTGCTTGCTAAGTATGGAGTCACTCACAAGGTTGCAACACCTTATCATCCCCAAACTAATGGGTTAGCAGAGTTGTCAAATAGAGAGGTGAAGCATATCCTTGAGAAGATTATCAAACCATCAAGAAAGCATTGGAGCACAAGATTGGAAGACGCTCTTTGGGCCTATAGAACTGCTTTCAAAACCCTAATTGGCATGTCCCCATTTCGCCTTGTTTATGGAAAAGCGTGCCATCTTCCTATTGAGCTCGAGCACAAGTCATAATGGGCTATCAAAGCTTGTAATGCTGATCTAAAGTCTTCTTTGAATAACCGCTTGATGCAACTCCAAGAACTTGAAGAGATAAGGCTTGAATCATATGACAATGCAAGGATCTACAAAGACAAGTTAAAGATGGTTCATGATAAGCACAGTACCTTCTGTGCTCTTTTGGGCCGCGTCCCACATCTTCTTGGCAGCGGCCAGGGTATAATTCCCAGCCTCATCAGATATCAGTGGCTACACACAAAATACAGAACTATTGAACACTCAATATAGCACACCAAAACTTGAATCATTTGTGCCACACTTCCACATTGACTCTCACACAATCAACAACCATTGTCCACACATTTCTTATGATCAAGATGCCTCCCTAATGCAGAATTTACTAGGTATAATCAGCAATTTGACAGAATTAAGCAAAATACAATGCACATTGCCTCTCTAACATCCACTACAGCCCTCATATCACATCACAGGCATCAAAATACAAGTGCAAGCATAAGAATTGAAGAACTCCCCTGGAATATGCCTGTCCAAACCAAATGCCACTACCTTTCCTTGTAATCCTCTCGCTCTCGACTGCTTTCAATCTTGGGATCCCTTCCTTCCTATAAAAACTGAAAGACCAAACGTAAACCTACCAAAATATACTAAAATCAAAGAAACTAAAGAGATTAAGTTCAGAACTTGGGTTGCCTCCCAAGAAGCGCTTAGTTTATAGTCTTTAGCTTGACTCTTCACTTTGGTCACTCTTCATTTGATAAGTAGGTGGTGGATACCAGCCTATCCACATCTCCTCCCCAATAGTGCTTCAACTGTTGACCATTAGCCTTGAATCTCTCTCCCTTGTCATTCTCCAGCTCCACATCACCATATTTTGATGCTTGAACCACCTTGAATGGCCCAGACCATCGAGACTTGAGCTTTCCGGGAAAGAGCCTCAGTTTGGAGTTATAAAGAAGAACAGTTTGACCAGGTTTAAAGCTCTTAGGAATGATTTTGCTGTCATGGTCCCTCTTTGTCTTTTCTTTATAAATCCTTGCACTCTCATAAGCATTCAAGCGGATTTCATCTAACTCATTGAGTTGAAGTAACCTTTTTTCTCCCACAGCTCGCGGATCAAAATTTAGCTTCTTGATAGCCCAATAGGCCCCATGTTCCAATTCCACTGGCAAATGGCATGCTTTTCCAAACACCAATCGATATGGAGACATACCAATAGGCGTTTTATAAGCCGTTCGATAAGCCCACAAAGCATCATCCAACTTGGAAGACCAGTCCTTCCTAGTAGTGTTCACCATCTTCTCAAGAATGTTCTTGATCTCCCGATTGGAAATCTCAGCTTGGCCATTTGTTTGGGGGTGGTAGGGCAATGCTACTTTGTGCCTAACACCATATTTCTTCATCAAAGCTTCAAATTGATGATTGCAGAAGTGTGATCCACCATCACTGATAATTGCTCTTGGTATGCCAAACCTTGTGAAGATATGTTTCTTGAGGAATTTCAGTACCGTCTTGGCATTATTAGTCACACATGCCATAGCTTCTACCCATTTTGATACATAGTCCACTCCAATTAAAATGTATTCATTGTTAAAAGACTTAGGAAACAGACCTATGAAATTAATCCCCCAAACATCAAAGAGTTCAACTTCTTGCATGCTATTTAGTGGCATCTCATTCCTTCTCGATATGTTCCCCACTCTCTGGCACCGATCACATTCGAGGACGAAAGCATAAGCATCTTTAAATAGAGAAGGCCAATAAAACCCACTCTGAATGACTTTTACAGCGGTTTTCTCTCCTCCAAAATGACTACCATACTCAGACGAATGACAACAATGCAGAATGCACTCTTGTTCATTTTCTGGGACACACCTTCGAATGAGTTGGTCGGGGCACTTCTTGAATAAGTAAGGTTCATCCCAAAAGTACTTCTTTACTTCATCCAAAAACTTATGCTTTTGATGAGAGTTGAACTCCGGAGGTAGCACTCCATAAACCAAATAATTTACAAAATCGGCAAACAATGGTGTGGATGAATGCTCAACAAAGAACAGCTGTTCATCCGGAAATGATGCCTGGATCATGTCAGAATTATCAAGTTGAGTCTCGGTACTCAGCCTTGATAGGTGGTCTGCTACTTGATTCTCTGTACCTTTTCTGTCAATTATGTTCAGGTTAAACTCTTGAAGTAAGAGTACCTAGTGAATTAGTCTAGCCTTAGAATCTTTCTTGGTGAGTAGGTACTTTAGAGCTGAATGATCAGTGTAAACAGTAACCTTAGTACCCATAATATATGGTTTAAACTTCTCACATGCATAGACTATGGCAAGTAACTCCTTTTCAGTACTGATATAATTGAGTTGGGCACCATCAAGAGTTTTGCTCGCATAATATATAGGGTGAAAGAGTTTCCCTGCCTTTTGCCCAAGAACAGCACCAACTGTGTAATCACTCGCATCAGCCATGATAATAAAAGGTAAAACCCAATCTGAAGCTACTAGGATAGGAGCTAAAATGAGACGCTTCTTTAATTCTTCAAAAGCTTGTAGACACTCATCATCAAACTTGAATTCTACATCTTTCTCCAATAGCTTAGAAAGGGGTTTGGAAATTTTTGAAAAATCCTTGATAAACCTCCGGTAGAACCCGGCATGTCCAAGAAAGCTTTGGATACCCTTTACATTCATAGGCGGTGGTAATTGCTCAATAATAGCAATTTTAGCCCTATATACTTCCAACACTTTCTTGGATACTCTATGGCCAAGTACAATGCCTTCTTGCACCATGAAGTGACATTTCTCCCAATTGAGAATCAAGTTTACCTCTTCACATCTTTTAAGTACTGCATCTAAATTTTCCAAGCACGAGTCAAAAGATGGACCAAAGACAGAAAAGTCGTCCATGAATACTTCAATGGTCTTCTCAATCATATCAGCAAAAATGGACATCATGCACCGTTGAAAAGTGGCTGGTGTATTGCATAGTCCAAAGGGCATTCTTCTGAAAGCAAAAGTGCCATATGGACAAGTAAAGGTGGTCTTCTCTTGGTCTTCTGGGGCTATGGCAATTTGGTTGTAACCGGAATATCCATCAAGGAAACAAAAGAATTCCTGACCTACTAGCTTGTCCAACATTTGATCTATGAATGGCAAAGGAAAATGATCCTTTCTTGTAGTAGTGTTGAGCTTCCGATAATCCATACACACCCGTCAACCAGTCACCGTGTGAGTGGGAATTAGTTCATTTTGGGTGTTAGCCACTACAGTCATGCCACCCTTCTTAGGGACACATTGGACTGGGCTCACCCATGAACTATCAGAAATAGGGTACACAATTTCAGCGGAGAGCCATTTAAGGATTTCTTTCTTGACCACTTCTTTCATGATTGGATTCAATCACCTTTGATGCTCAATAGAAGTTTTATGATCATCTTCTAACAAGATTTTGTGCATACACATCGAAGGGCTTATTCCCTTAATATCTACTATTGTCCAACCTATGGCCTGCTTGTGTTCTTTCAAAACTCGTAGGAGCTTCTCTTCTTGCAACTTCGAAAGATCAGAAGATACAATCACCGGTAGAGTGTTGGCATCCCCTAAGTAAGCATACTTGAGATGAGATGGTAAAGGCTTTAACTCAAGAGCTGGTAGAACTTCAATAGAGGGCTTCAAAGGAGTACTCAATGCCTCAGCCACCTCAAGTGGCTCAAAATTCCTTTGTCTTGAGTGAGGGAATGCTTCCATACGAAAAAGGTTTTCAATAGCTTCTTCATCAAATTCATCCAAACTTTTCTCCCCAATTAGAAATGCCTCTAAAGGGTCTTTGATCATAGGAGCATAGGACTCTTAAGGAACGAGCGAGTCCAATATATCAATAAATGAGCATTGAGCTGAATCATCATGGAACTTCAAGGCTTTTGGCATGTTAAAGATCACTTTTTCATCGTCCACCCTCAAAGTGATTTCGCCCTTCTCCACATCAATAAGAGTCCTTGCTGTAGCTAAGAACAGACGGCCTAACATGAGTGGGATTTCCAATCAACCTCACAATCAAGCACCACGAAGTCTGCTGGGAAGATGAACTTTTCTACTTTCACTAGGACATATTCAATGATTCTTCTAGGTTTAGAAATACTCTGATCAGCAAATAGGAGGGTTACTGTGGTAGGCCTTGGCTCTCCCAACCCCAATTGATTAAAAACGGCTAAGGGCATCAAGTTGATGCTAGCACCTAAGTCACATAGAGCTTTACCATTGAAGTTCGTTCCAATATTGCCAGGAATATAGAAACTTCCCAGATCCTTCAACTTGGTGGGTAACTTCCTTTGGATCACCGCACTACATTCTTCAGTTAATGCCACAGTTTCAAATTTATTAAATCGCCTTTTCTTAGACAACACATCCTTTAGGAACTTGGTATATTTAGGCATACCCTCTAAAGCTTCGGCAAATGGAATGTTGACATGTAGTTGCTTAAACATATTCACAAACTTTTTGAATTGTGCATCTTCCTCCTTCTTCTTGAATCTTTGAGGAAATGGTAGTGGAGGCATGATAGTGGAGGTGGTTGGTTTGCTCTTCTTTTCATTATTCAACTCTTGTTCCCTCTTCTTACTCTTGCTAACGTCATCCAACCCTCCTTCAGTTTGCTTTCTCTTCTTAGTTTCATCGTCTTCCACCATATTTTATGGAGTCATGACTTCTTCCTCTTTAATCTCAATGTCCACTTGCTCATCTTGCTTTGGTCCAGTTGTGCTCGAGTTGGGCATGGTCGGAAGCACCTTACCACTTCTCAAATGAATGGCCTTGCATTCTTCCTTTCCACCCCGGTTTGGATTAGGGATGGTGTCACTTAGGAGACCATTTCGAGCCATGGAATTTACTTGTATTGCTAATTGTCCCACTTGAACTTCAAGGTTCTTAATAGCAGATTCATGAAGAGAAAAGGTAGCCTTACTCTCACCCCTTGAAGATTCCACCTCTGATAAGATACGGGCCAACATCTTGTCCGTCTTAGATTCTTTTTCTTTTGCAGGAGCTTGCCTTGATGGCATTGGAAAACCCAGTGGAGGAATCGGCTTGGTGCCAGAAGTAGACTCATGAGGGGGGTTCAAGGTGTTACCTTGACTCCAAGAAAAGTTGGGATGAGCTCTCCAAGCACGGTTGTAAGTTTGTGAGTATGGATTACCTTGAGAAGGTTGAAATTTGCCCATATAGTTAACAGATTCAGTGCCCATGTAGAGGGGGAAATTATCAGGCATGTGGACGTCATTGCATTGCTCACATACAATTGGAGTGGTTTGAACAGAATGCACACCACGAGAAGTGCCCTTATGTATTTGAGACTCTAAGACATCAAAACGTTTGTTCAGCGCGGATAAAATTGTGGCAATTTGTGATGAAGAGTCTTCTTTTGTGTTGAGTAGGGCTGGGGTAGTCCTTCTATCGTTGCCTTGGGTGTTGTTTGTAGATAATTGATCCTAAAGTCTAAACACCTCATTGACAGGCACATTCCGGTAACCTCCATTAGTCATAGAGTCCACCATAGCCTTAGATTGAGGATTCAAGCGAGTGCAGAAATTTGGATCACTACCCACTTGTCCACCCCATGATTAGGGCATTGTTTCATTAACATTTTGTATCTTTCCCAAGCGGCATACAAATGCTCATCCAGCTGTTGTCTAAAACTTAGAAACTCATCCCTTGCTTCTACTGATTTATCATCAGAGAAAAACCGAGCTCTAAATTTTTCTTCAAGATCAGCCTAAGAAGTTATGGATCCTTCTGGGAGATTGTTGAACCAATCTCTAGCTTTCCCTTGTAGAGAGAGAGAGGGAATAGCCAAAACCTCAGCACATCTTAGGGGACACCATTCTGCTTGAAAGAATCACACACCTCCAAGAAGTACATCAAGTGCTTGTTAGCGTCTTCATTATAAAGACCATGGTACAACCCATACATTTACAACATTGTGATCATCACCGGTTTGATCTCAAAAGTTGTGGTTGCATCTCCGGCATCCGAATGCAAGATTGAGTGCCTCTCAAATTCAGGTTGGCAAAGTCATTGATAGTGGCTCTATCATACTCATCCGCCATTGTTTCAGCTTCAGTTTCAATTTCAGACTCCACTTCAGATTCAGTTTCAGTTATCTCTGACTCAGATTCTGCTGCTGATTCAGTTTCTTCTTCAATGCGCGGTAATCCGTCAAGTACCACTATCAATTCATCCAGTTGCAAATGTTGCATGAACTGAGCTGATACCTATAAAAAGGCACAGACCAGCAAGTATCAAGCTAAAATAAACAAAATTTAATGCAGAAAATAGTGAAAGAAAAATTATAAATCTAACTAAAGACCCAAGAGAAATCTACTAACACAAGCCTAAGGTCAACTAAAAGATTTGTCAAACCAATCCCCGGCAACGGCGCCAAAAACTTGTTCGCCACCGCAAGTGCACGGATCGCGTCAAGTAATAAAGTGATAAGTAAAGATCGTTCCGTCGAGGATTTGAGTAACAAATTAATCAAGCAATAGGTTTGGTGAATTCGAATAAGTTGAGCCAAAACATGTTGTTGTGTGTGGAGAAAGGAATTTCAAAAGATATATTTGAAAAGCTAAAAGTAGCTGGACAAAACTCAGAGTTGTATGATTTCAATCAAGTATAATAAGCCTAGGATTGCTCATCCCCTTTAGTATTTCATAAATTCACTTCTTTTCCTCTCCAAGGATCCTTTTCATGGGGTATATATATATATGTCAGTTTAAGATTCTAAAGCGTATGATTAAGCTCTCTCAAGTTATAACCAGCTGCATATCGTCTATTAGCATGCACAATCTCTTGCTACAGCTAAGAGAAGATATTCATTACATACCAATCTTAATTTCACAATGCTAGGCTAATAACTATATCTCTATGTTACTAACAAACCATCCATTTAGTTATAAACTTCAAGTCTAGCATGATTTCACTCTAGTTCTGCCATTAAATTAACTCTCTCAAGCTTAATTTAATTGAACACATCATCCACAGAGATGGCTAGTCACATACAGCAGTAAAAATGGAAGGAAATCAACATATATATGCCATTAGATCCTTAGAGAAGAAAAGAAACAAGTTTAATCCATACAAAGGTTCAGAAACAATCCTAGAAAGGATTCTAGTTATCCATGTTGACAAATGGTTCACAGACACAAGCTCTCATTATAGCCATATCAGAATTACAGAGAAGAAATGGAAGAAATACAGAAAAACCAGAGAATCTGAGCTGAAATCTTTGCAAATCCTCAATCTCTTCGTGATTTTCCTTGATTTAAAGCAAGCCCAAGCTCAGAGGATGTTCTTAGCCGCCTCCTAGGTCTTTCCAAATCGGGGATCCTCTCTTTCACCTTTGGTTTTCGCTTTTATAGTTCCTCAGAAGACAAAATGCACAACAGCATTTTCGAGGGTTGGCCGCGGCCAGGCAATCTGTGGGCCACGGCCAGTGAGCTTCTGTCCATCTTTAGGCCGTGGCCCATGGATGCTTGCCCCCAACCAGTGACTGTCTGACCTCGTCTTGGCCGCGGTCCATGGATGCTTGGCCGCGGCCCAGAACTTTATGTCCCCTTGTTGGCCACGGCCCATCAATAGGTTGGCCGCGGCCGTCATCTCTGAAGTTCAGTTTCTTCTCTTTCCTGCTCTGTTCTCATCCTTTCTTGCTTTTCCTCGGCATGGTTGATGGCTCCGGCTTTCTTTTACCTCCTTGTCATTGCATTGGCTTTCTCTGGTCCAGCTATGACTAAATCTGTATCCTTTTAACACAAAGAACTCACAAACAATCACAGTTGAATAGTCATAGTAGTTAGTGATATATTTCCTTCATATTTGCATTCTTTATGTGCCTAGCATGAGTAAAGCACATTTAATCAACTTTAACACTCTTGAACGCCCACTAATATACCCAAAGTGAGGAAAAATAGGATGAAATGTGCAATTCAGATAAGAATTTCATGAGGTTAACAATCACATGACAATGCAAGGATCTACAAAGACAAGTTAAAGATGGTTCATGATAAGCACATCTTGAGAAAGGAATTTCATGAAGGAGACAAAGTGTTGAAATTTAAAGCTCGACTCAAGATGATGCCTGGGAAGTTCAAGATCAAGTGGGAAGGACCCTACATTGTGACTAAGGTTTACCCATTTGGTACAGTAGAGCTTGTAGATGAGAAGACCGGTAGCACATTTCAAGTCAATGGACACCTTCTCAAGCACTACCATGAAGATGCCAAGCCTCCTTGATCACCTGGTCGTTCCCTTCTACTCTTCACTTTTACTTACTTCCATTGCTTTGATACATGTTTAGGAGTAAGTGTATGGGAAGGGAACTTGCTTAGTAGTAAAGTAGATTTAGGTTATCTTGTTTTCTATGGTAGATAATAAATGCTCCATGTTCATATGTCATACTCACTTCGCACTTAATTTTTACTACATTTTGAACTTCATTGTTAAACTCACTTCACTTGTTTCTTCCATCTTCCCCCTATCATGGTGATTGTTGACATGTTGTGCTTCAATTTGGAATTGGACTTCACAACTTACCACTTCACCTAAGAAACAAGTCAAGTTAGTTTCTATTTGTTGTTTACATTGAGGCCAATGTAAAGATTAAGTATGGGGGAGGGGTTGCTCTAGGCATAATGTTTGTAGCCACAATGTTTTGGTTTTGGTTCATGAAATTTGAGAAAATTGAAAAAAAAATTTGGACTTGGGAATTGGTTTTGTGAAGTGCTTAATGGACCCCAATTTCACTTTCCTAATGCAACTCCTTGACATGTTTTTATGGAAATTTAAATGTATGATGATTGTGAAAGTCAAGCATTTTCAAGTATGATTACATTAAGCTTGAGTAATCTCTTTGCTTGATTCAATTGAGTGATTAGAGTATCTTTAGCGCAATTTTATTAATTTGAATGCATAGCTTGATTTTAGGAAGTTGTATGGTAGAGAAAAGCCTTGTTGGAAGATTCTTGAGCCTTGATTTCTTTTTCTCATCATGTGTGTGAATTCATCTATTCTTTAGTTAATCTCTAGAACTTGTCTAGGTCCTTTTTCAAAGCTACATGTATGCCTTGGATTTGTAGTATGATAGGGCATTCATTTCATCACTCATTTACCCAAACACAAACCATTCATCATTTACCTTTGTTTAGCCCCTTGAGTCATTCACTTTCGTTTCCATGTCATTATCCAAATGCTATGTTTGTATCTTCTATCAATTTCTTCTTAGCACTATGAAAAAAAAGGGTATTATTATATATAAAAAGAAAAGTGCCATGTGAATAGACAAAATAAATATATATATAAAAAAAGAAAAGAAAAGAAAAGGAAAGAAAAGGAAAAAAGAAAAAAAAAATTGTAAATTATATAAAAAAATTCAAAAAAAAAAGAAAAAAGAAAAGGAAAATGAATGAAAAGAAAAGAGAAACAAATAAGGCACTATGGTAAATTATGAGAATTAAGTTTAGTGGCGTATTGCTAAGTGATCTAGCAATTTATTTGATACAAGCATAGTGTTTGTTACATTTTCCATCCATTAAGCCTTTCCAACATTACAACCCTAAGAAGTCCCCTTGACTATGGATTCTTGGCAAAACTAGTGGTAGAGATAGTAGAACCTTTACAAGCCTATGATAGATGCTAGAATAGTAGAATTGAGTGAAATTCCCTATGATTTGAGAGATGAGAGAAACACTTATTCCCTTGAGAGCTCTATCATGTTATTCTTTCTTAGTTTTGTTATGTATTCAAGTTGGTTTCTTTGCATTAAAATTTTTCATGAGCTTTAATTGATTAGGAATTGTGGTTATTCAATCTTAATGTAATTGTACTCTTGAATTACTTGATGATTACAACATTGAGCATATTTTTGGAAATATTGGTTTATTTTGCCCAGGAGTGTAAAATGCCAAGTGTTGCCTGTTGGGATTGGTAGGCACAGTGGAAAATTAAAATTCAAAAGTTTTCAATCCCTACTGCGATCTGTCAATGGCGTTTAAATCGAGTAGTAGAGAAACGTACCTTTCTTGTGTGTTCAATCTTTCTTTTCAATCTCAGGGAGCTAACAACTCGAATCAGCTCCCTCTACCAGTATCCACATGAATAGGAATCTAACACCAATAGCGTGCTAGCGCCACCAACGTCCATCTCTAGAGTTTTCTTTTCTCACGGCTCTCTATCTATCTTGTTATCACCCGTAGAAAACCCCATCTCACCCTTTAAATAATTGGTCAGGGCTTTCTATTTTATTATAGGTATTGGATTTTAAAATTAATCTTAATTAATTTTGAAATCCATATAATGTCAATCAACACTTAATTGTCTTTTGATAAGAAAATTAAATAAATATGGTTTAATTAAATCAGTCCAACAGTTTTAATTTAACCTATTTATTTAATCTGAATAAAGGCCAATGGAAATATATTTTATTTATCTTTATAAATTAAATATGATATATTATACCTTTATCATGTTAGTTATTAAATTTAATTTATTAGATAAAACTAAATTTAAAACTAACACAATATAATAATATTATCATATAATATATATATATATATATATTCATCCACCCCAGATCAATCATTACATTCATTAAATCTAAACATATCTTAGATTCAATAAATCTAGATATTATAGCTCATGTTGGGCTATTTTTGTGTGTGACCCTGTAGGCCCATATAAAGTTGGCAGTGGGCCAATGACTATACTAACCCACAAGTCGTAAGCGGTTGCCGGTCTCTAACAAGATATTACAACTACCCAATTCATATCAAGATCAATAAACTGATGCAACTTGTCATACAACCATATCATGTCTCTTTTGTCACATGATATTTCGGTCAAGGATGAGGCATGGAGAATGTCATCCTCCTATTCTTGACCATTATATTCTCGATCCTTGAGTAGTCTAACATAAAAATAGAAACTTCTTTCCATCGTAGTATGACCATACATTTCTTACACTTACTCATCAAGGGGTCAAGTAATATCTCTTTACTAATGTGAGGGACAAATTCTATCTTGACCATTCACATTCCTCTGCATGAAAACCACCAAGCCTGAACATAGCCTTTATCATCACCTGGTCAAAGGTGACTTTTGACTAGGTCAAAGATGAGCGACTCTCATGTAGGAATCCATGATGATATCAGGTCAAAAGGGCATAGTGATATGGTTATACATGAGACAAGCTTATGACTTGATCCATGCATCTTTCTCATAGCGGGTAGGTCCAGCTCCTTGTGCTCTTACAAGTGCCTAGGACTTTAATTCATATCTCCATACCTCTTCAGAGTCATACTGATCTTATTTCATCTTTGTTCCCGCATAGATGACCGACCATGGACATTTAAGACAATCATTATGATTTATCCAACGATAGTTATCATAGTGAAAATGCAAATAATATAATAACAAAATGGAGAAGTTCATTGAATAACAATGTTCAAAGTACAATGCTTATCTCCTAGGACACAATTTCCAACAATGCCGCCAGCGAGAGAGAGAGAAGATGGAATCGAAGCTCCTAAGGTTCTCTCTGTTCGACGCTCTCATCGCTCTTCAAAGCTTCTGGTTTTCCTGATCACGCCCCAGCTCTTTGAAACCGATCAAATCCCATGTGCCGAAAAGCTGCAATTTCGTTGCGGACCAAACAATCATTTTTCAAATTTGTGGGACTAAACTATGATTTTTGAAATCCGAGCCACAAACTGTCATTTTCAGTCTTAATCCCATTTTTCAAGTACCTACAATTAAAAATAATTAACCCAACATCAAATATACTCGAAAATCAATGAGTAAAAGTAATTACAATTTTTATGACAATTTTACCCCTTTTTTGTCCTATTTTAATGTATTCACTCTTAATCCCAATCAATCACAAAGAAGGAATTTTAAGCTCAATTTTATGATAAAAACCCCCAAATAAAATATGAAAATATATAATAAAAATAGGGATTTATCAATAACAGACCCAAAAACAAAAGCAACTTTACAATTTATAAATAAAACGTGTTGTACGTAACATGAGGCATTAAAAAGGATGACTTCAATTACTTTTCCCTTTTGTTGGCAAGAAAAAAACTTTTCCCTTTTAAATAAATAACTCATTATAAATTGACTCACATAATCCGGCCTCATTCTTCTAGTTGAGCCACTATGACAAAAGACGGCAACAAAATGATGAACTAGTTTCTCCAATTCTCAATACAAGACCCATTTTAATTACGAAATTCACTTATAAAGTAGATCTTTTATTAAAGATAAGAAGTAGTATTATATGTCAAAGGAAAATGGAATATACTATGCCCCTTAATTTGATTCTGCTGGTTCCCTCGAATCATATTTTAATAAGTGATCCTAAAAGACAAAATTAGAGAAAACTTGAAAAACACTGCGCCTTCCAAATTTGACTTTTCAAAAGGTGTGTTGTTTATAAATCTGTCATGGTAGGCCTTCCTTTTGGCTGCACTGTGTGTATTACGGGACAGCTATGAAGTCAGATAATCATGATAATTGATTGTGTCACCCTAAACAAAATCAAATTGACAATTTATAAAAAAAGCATGCATACAACGTGAGGCATTAAAAAAGACAACTTCTTATTATCAAAAACAAAAAAAACAAAAAAGACAACTTCAATTAGCTTACTGTAATGGTTATAAGTTTTTGGGAAAACCACACTCTAAAAGCTAGCTATTGGAGTTGGGGAACCACTACCTTCTAAGACCCCTCTTTTAAGGAAACCTATCCGATGTGGGACTCTTTCAAGGAGCACGATGAAAATGTGGCACTAATGCTTAGATTCTCCTTTCGTTTAATTTTCTCTTCTTTCCTATATCTTTCATTTTGTGTTTGGTTGACTCTTATCTTGTTCATATGAATGCTTAAGTTATGCAGTTAAATTTTTGTGTAGGATTATTGTATTTTAATTATGGATTCATGGATAATGGGTTTTACACTACTACAGAATATATATTTTACGTCCCTAAAGGACGTCCCTTTTTATAAAAGATAAGTAAAAACTAAAGATGGTGACATTTTTATAATTATGGGTGATAACTAAATAGCTTTAGACGTCCCCAATTTAAATAGGGACGTCTAAACTCTTACTTTACAAACTTTAGATGTCCCTATTTGAATTAGGGACATCTAAAGTAAAAAAAAAAAATCTACTTTAGACGTTCCCAATTCAAATTGAGGACGTCTAAAGTCACACTTTAGACATCTCTATATACATTGGGGAGGTTTAAAGTTTATTTTTTTTTTAAATGAGGGACACCCTTTGGCGTCCCTCATTTATATTCGCTAATGTATCATCAGGGACGCCATTTTGGCGTCTCTAATATGAGGGACGCCAAAGGGTGTCCCTCATTTAAATTTTTTTTTTTAAACTTTAGATGTCCTCAATTTGAATTGGGGACGTTTAAAGTAAAAAAAATTTAAAAAAAATAACTGAACAACTTTAGACGTCCCTAAATTAAATTGGGGACGCAAAAAGCAATTCAAATTTTTTCTGACAGTCTTTATTTGTCAGTTTTATACTATTTTTACACTTATCTTTCCCTTCCCATCGCCGCAAACACAATAAGAGACACTACCACCACGCCTTGAACTCTTGCTTCTTCTTCTTTATACGCTCCATTTACTCTTGCTTCTTCCTTTCTCTCTCTTTTTTTCACCTCCAGATCTGTTATGCTTTCTTACCATTTTTTATTATTTTATCTTCTTTCTCTTTTTTCTTTGGGTTTTCCTTTTTTTTTTTTATCTTCTAACTTGTGTTGTTATGGTTTATAGATCAGGACTCTGAAACATGCTTCATGGCTACGTTCCCACTGAGAAAACGAGGTTCATCTCTCCTTGTCGCTCTTCTCTATTCATTATTACGAGAAAATGAATTTTAATAATAGAAGGAGATAAGTTTTTTGCAACTAATTCCTCTTATTGTTTTCATCTTCTCCCTATGAGATTTCAGCTTTGGAGTTATTATTGTGTAGGTTTGGATTTCAAATACTAGATTGTAGTTTTATTGACGATGATCTGTAATTTCTGGTTTTAAATACTGTTTAGTCCAGATCTGTAATATAAACAATTTTTTTTTAAAAAAAAAGCACTTTAGATATCCCCATTTTAAATTGGGGACGTCTAAAGTGGTACAGTGACACTTTAGATGTCCCTTTTTAAAATGGGCACGTCTAAAGTCCAGATTTTAGACGTCCTTTTATCTACGAACATTATTGCCATTTTTTACTACGTCGCTCACATAGACGTCCCTTTGTTTTTAGATGTTAAAAGGCCTAAAAAAGGGACATTAAAAACGTTTTTTGTAGTAGTGATTACCAATAGTTGTTTTATTTGTTGATTCAATTGCGTGGTGTAATTGTCTAGAAACAAGAGAAATCTGATTGGAACTATTATGGCACTCTAAAATAATCTAGAAAAAGGAAATTTAGATTAGACCTACCAATAAAAAAGTTGGTCTAGCAATGTAAAACTCCGCTAGATCTCTCTGAGTCTTGAATTCGAGTCATAGAGGAGACACATGTAGTGGAAGGGGCAGCTACAAACCCTGAACTGGATATCGGATGATAATATATAAAAAAAAACTAGACCTTGGATTGAATTGTGTACTGGATGCTAATATATATATATATATATATATATATATATATATATATATATATATAAAGACTAGACATTGAATTGAATTGTGTAAAATTGAGTGTCCAAACCACCAAATAATTTGATTTGCTTTTAGGATAGAAATATGCTTATTGGCCCAACATGGTTACATTAATTAGGCTTGCATTTAATTTAGTCTAGTTAAGTAATCACCTAAGATATTAGGGATTAATATGATTGGAATATCTTTTAGTTGATTAGAAAACATTCGTAGGTAATTAAGAGTCCTATACTAACAAATATAGCTTTAACTACAGTTAGGAGGAGAAATTAGACACAAAGAAGTAATTAAGGCGAAGATAATCTAAGTCACTGCTTAATATCTAGAATCATCCTTAGCTTTCATTATAGTTAGATTTGTTTTCTTTGCTTTTTATTTGAGTTAGATTTTATTGGTATCTTTGTTTTAAGTTATGTCTGAATCAAATTAAGAGAAAGTGTGAAGTTGAAGATCAACCAGGTTGTTGGGAATGATACTTTGCACTTAGGTCCCAAGGAAGAAAATAAAAGAAGAAATGGTCCCTAGAGATTGCAAAATGAAAAAATGGTCCCATTAACAACTCCAAGAGCCTATATTGACAACTCAATGGGACCATTTTTTCATTTTGCAATCTTTAAGGACCATTTCTTCATTTCTCTTCTTCCTTGAGACCTCAGTATAATTCTCCCAAAAATAATTGATAGTACTATAATATGACTTTTTATAAAAAAAATAAAAGTTTTTCTCCATTCTTTCATCATCTCTGCATCATGGCGCCCCAGCTAGGAAGAAAATGCTGGATTTTGAGAGCCAATTTTATAACCCAGTCCTTAATTTAAAAGTAAAAAATTGACGTAAGCTACTGGGTCTTCTTTTTTTTTTTTTATTTCACAATATTTTTATTGTATTATGTTCAAGATCCAGATCTATTTGCTTAATTAAGCAGAAAAAGAAAAAGCTACAATAAAAAATATTTTTTGCTATTTCTTGAGCATCAAGTCACATATGTTAATTAGGGTAGAAATACTAGAGAGAATTATAAATATTTCACAATATTTACATGTATTTATAAAATTTCAAGTTGCTTTTGTTTAAATTATCATTGAGGGCGAGGACGTGCCCCAATCAATTGCCATAATAATTGCTGGCACCATGATGTAGGAAGATGATGAAAGAATAATGGGGATAGACTTGTGAATTTTTAATAAGAAGTCATGTTAAAAGTACTATCAATTATTAATATTGCATGTTTCTAAATTACACTGCACTGCAACTTAGAGCTTCCTCCCTCACTTTTTTCTCTACTGAGTCAGGATGCGTTGAAAAACAACTCAGTCGATTCATCATGTTGAAATAATTATTATACATCAAATTATTGTTTTAACAGAGACTGATCGATCATCTCTTGTTTGAAGATTTCATGCTCGCCTACTTAAAATGAAAATAAATAAATTCTTATATAATCGTGTGTTTTATAAAAATGTAACAACTTTAGACATATTTGAAAAGTCAAGTCGTGTTTGGCGATGAAGTCTTCTTTTTTAATGTTTCACATTAGATATTATATTATATCCTTTCAAGTTGCTTCTTTATAGTTCTTCTTTGAGGTGCAACGATTAATTATCACAACAATAGCTATGCCTCTTAAGGGAGGCACACGCATGGACATCATCTCACAAATTCATCATACAACTTGTCCAATACCCGCTGTATATAATTTTAGCTATAATTTTTTATAATGGCGGTTAACATTTTAATAATGATATTGGAATCAGGCTGAACAGTTTTATCTCTGTAATTTTTGTGACATAATGCGTAATTCTCTTTAACACGCGCGCGCGCGCGCAACATATATATATATATATATATATATATATATATATAATATGACTTATTATCATGCATAACTACCCTTATTGCCTCATTTTGGTCCAATAAAGATAAAATGCTAAGTTAATAATTAGTTTTACCCCCTTTTAATTTGTTGCCTTTTTTTCTTGGAGTTTGCATTCAATATAATAATAATAAATTTATATATAACACACAGACACAAACGAATAGTTAAGACAGAAAAAATAAGAACAAAAAAACGTAGTAAATAAAGAAAAAGATATTGTTTTTTTGGCCAGCAGTAAAAGCTAATTTATTACATATAGAAGAATCTTTTTTTTACTTGATATGGCCACTGGCCAGCCTAAAATTGCCCATTAATCATCTACTTTTCAACAGTAAGATTATTAAAATCTTTATATGTACTTTACCCAAAACAAACTTCTTATCCATGGTAGAAATGTGTTCTATATTTTATATAGCTCTCAATTTGAAAGTAATTCATATAAGTAAATATGTTAATCCTTCCAAATTATTGCTCCCAATGGTCAAACTTTAGATCTGATGATACTGGTTCATGACAACAATTATGAAGACTTATTATTTTGAAATGTCAAAGCTAAGTCTACACTAGGTGTATTTTTTGATTTAATGTTTAACATTACATATACAAATTTTTTAATTGCCTATTTATTTTTTTTGATTTTGTCTTTGAGGTTACACAATTAATTACTAATTATTGATTATAAGTAATAAAACAATTTCCCTCACAAATTATTGAGAGTTGCAATCATAGGGAGTATCATAATCGGCAAAATTTCACCACACCTCCATTGTAGACATTTAATATCAAAGAGCCCCTAAAACTTCCTGAAACTTCACTGCACCTCTAGGACTAAACTGAAAATTATTTTTTTGAGTGAAAAGATATTTATAGCTTTGTCTTGTATATAGCAGAAATGGTCTTTTAACCCACAAATTTTAATTTCAATTTAGTCTTGAGGGTGCACTGAAATTTTAAAAAATTTTGGGGGTTGATTGATATTAAATGGCTACAGAGAGGCTGCATTGAAAATTTTCCATTATAATATGTCTTACAATAATGTGTTTAATATAGTAAAAAAGCCATGTGGTATGCCCATGCTCTTGGCCCTTAATTAATAGGCCTCGCTCCAACTTGAATTGGACCCGCTTACAAGTAATGCAATAAAATAATACTCCCTCTAGTCTTTTTTATAAAAATCAAAAATTTAAATAGTATTGATCCTTTTTATAAGAGCCTAATAAAAGTTGTCTCAAGATTTAATGAGTTTTTTTTTCCATTTCTGCCCCTCATTAATTATATATATTGCATTAATTAAAGGGTTGTTGTTACTTCCTCCGGTCCTATTTATAAGTAACTTTTTCTTTCATGGGGTTGGTCCTTTTTACAATCAACTTTCACTTTTTGTTTGAAGATGTAAGCTTCTTTTTCCTATTTTACCCTTATTAAATACTCATTATTTCTCATATATTATACTTTTTATCTCTCATACTTTTTATCTATTCTCTCTCCTATACTCTTTTCATAAATATGGGCGAAAAAACATGACATTTTTTACATACTTATTACTTTTAACTACCAGTTAATTTTGCACAATTAAAGGAAAAGTTGCTTATAAATAGAACCGAAGGGAATACTTGCTTATCATATTTCTCTCTCTTACTTGCTGTCTTATAAACAAGGACATGTTTGGAAAAAAAAAAGTTTATTTCAAGACATACTTATTACTTTTAACTAATTTTAACATCTTTTTTAAACTACATAATTTGGTTATCAGACTCTAATAAATAGGATCGGATGAGTACTACCTCAGTTCATTGATATAAAAAAGCTATTTAACTAATTTAGATATATTAAAATATTAGTTAAGTAACTTATTTGAACAAATAAGAGTTGATTTCCCTAAAAAACAATTTTTAATTATATCTATCAATAAATATACTTTGGAGAAATAATTACAAATTTAGAAGATAAAATGGATTGAGGTCTTATATTTGGGACCAAATTCAACCCCTAACTAACTCTTCCATTAAACACCAAGGTAGTATGTCAATAATAGAGCTGATGGCAGTATATATGATTTGCCAAATTAGCTTGGGTGTTTTGGTAATAACACAGGTTGCAGCAAGAGAAGACAATTAGATTAGGAAGGAGAGAGATATCAAGAGATAAACAGAGAATAGAGATAGAGAAAGAGGTGCGGATCAGTAAGAAGCACGAGAGAGAGAATAAAGCACGTTGGAGGTAAAATTTGTTGCTTTCTTTGATTCATGCTATGTTTGGCATCCTATTGGAACAGATATATATTTGCTTTATCGATTTATTCAAACTTATTTTAGAGAAATCTAATCATGGAAAATCATAACTCCACGACGCAGCCTTCATCATCATCAGTGGCCACTCAACAATCCTCGAGGCTCCCAGAAAACGTTGAATACATATTGGCTGAGGCTGACCCACCGTTTGATAAGTCTTTCCCGCCGGACAAGCTCTATGATCACCTTTGTTCTTCCGTCGTGGTTTTAGCCAACAAAACTAAGGCAATTATGTGTTTCATTTCGGCCACTTGTAGTTACACATCTTCCTCTGATCTTACGCTAGTTTCATATATAATACTTGAAAGTATTATTTTGCGGATGCAGGAATTCTGGGTAAACAAGAAGTTGAACTGCAACTGCTTCATGTTGTATGCAAGAGCGCTTGACATCGCTCGGGGAAATGACCCAACTTATAGGACATGGGATATACGCCGAGAATTTAGGCAATTAAACACACACCCCACTTTTAATAAACCTCTATTAAAAACAAGTTATATGCGTCTTCCTCAGATATTGTTAAAATTACATAGTCGTTAAAAATATATAGAAAGTTTGTATGTTTTACCCTTTATTTTAAGATTCCAACAAAGTTCAAAGAAAAAAATTGTGTAATTTGCTCTTAGTTTTATGTAAATTGCACACTTTTAATTAGAGCAAATGTTGACGCAGTACAGTGGGACATTAGTAGAAGTAGCTGAAACGAAAGATGTGACTTATTTAGAGGTGCGTGGGAAGCTAGACTCAAAGAAGTTGTAATATCCTAAAATATATTCAAAGGGCTAAATGTAATAGATAGTGAAATAAAAGGGTTTAATGACACTCTAATTAATTTTGCCATGATTAAGAGTTAATTGCTACTTGATCTTGAGGATAGATTTGGGAAATAAAATAAAGGGCCAAAATTGCTTTTATAAAGTAGAAGTAATGATGAAGATAATTATAGCAATTTCCTTATCTTTTCCTCTTATATGGACACAAGGCACATGCAAAACCAAATCAACACGCTCTCTTCCCTTTTTCTACAAGAAAACCGTCCCCTCTTTGCTCTATTCTTATGCAATATTTCATCCAAGCTTTGAGAAAGGAAAGGAAGATAATTTAATTGATATATTCTTACATTTAAAGTCAACAAAAGTGGCTAGGATTTAATCAATATACTTCCTTGACCTTATGCAAATGTTGGACGTTCAAATCATAAGGAAAAGAGAGAGAGAAGCTAATTAAAGGATATCCTCACCTTTTTGCCCAAGCACAAGTCGGTCAAGCATTTCAAGAAAGAAGAAAGAAGGAAAGAGAAAAGCTCACTCTTCTTGTACCAATTACACCTAGATAAGTTACCAAAAAAAACAATGTATGACCAAGGAATTAATATTAGCCACAATTTTCTCTCCATTTGGTCCAACTTTTCGGTCAACTCTTAAGGGATAATGGAAGCCAAAAATCTGATTATTCATCACTCTCTCTCTCTCTCTCACACTCTCCAAGTCGGTTGTTACAACTCCAACGAAAGAGAAGAAGAGCAAGGTAAAGGTGAGACTTTCTACCTTGATTTTCACCTCATTAACCTCATTTATGGCTCAAGTGTCCTTCATAAAGATTGATCCTCTTGATGAGAGCTTCATTTTTATGGTTTTAAAATTTTAAGAGGAGGTGTTTTGAGCCACCATCCAAGAACAAAAGCTGAAGAATCAAAAAAAGAAATTAAAGAGGAGCAATAGGTGAGTATTAGCATCAATTTGAGCTATTGGTTGTGTTGTTTGAATGAGTATTTTGGCATGTGTAAATCTACCCTGATTTTGGCCAAACAAGGGTTTGGGTAATTCATGATGTTTTGGTTATGTTATTGGTGGTTTATGATGATTAGAAACCATTTGACATAAGTTTGATGCTGAAATTGAAAGTTAGTAATTATTGGAATTTATTTTGAATTTTCTGCAAAAATAGGACAAGGGGAATGAGTGCTAATTTGTTCATTTTGATGTTACCATTGTGTTCTACATGAAAAATTGTGTGGGAATAGCCACGGGTTGTGAATTTTGGGTCATTGAAACTCAAAATATGAAACTAGGTTTTCTGCCTGAACAGAATTCCAGTGAGGTACTCTACTTGTGTGGTGTTTTTGGATAATCAAATGATCTAAAAATTATGAAACTTTCCAATCAAATAGTTCACATTCTAAGCATCAAAATGGACATATAACAGGTGTCATTTCGATTTGTGTGCTGGGAGTTATGATTTTCCAAATTTTGGGGTTGAAACTGGAAGCAATTCTGGAGCAGTATAAGATTTCTTGTAATTCTGTATTTTTGTGGTTATGGAAAGCATTAATACATATTTTTCCTGTATAGAGGACTTCAATAGCTTTCCATAGGATTTGGGATCACCTCATTTCGATTTTTGTAGAATTAGTTATGATGTTTCAAAATCTGGAGAAAATTCTGGCAGATTTGGTCCTTTATGCGAAAATTGAAAATGTAATGGCATAATGTAGTATTGTTGAACTTTGAGGTTAGGAATTGGTCTTTTAGGTTAATTGACCACTTTAACTCAGTTGATTTGATTAAATATCCCTAATGATAACCAACTTAAGTGTTTGAATTAAAGAATTGAATTAAGTAATAACCTGTCGCCCGTAATTCTAATTATAGGATTTGATATTTGCCTTGCACATGATAAACCAGTATCAGTGCACGAGCAGAAAGAACAAGATAGTGACCATATCTCTTATATTGTGTATGACACATTGTATGTATGTCTTATCATTATTGAGTTGTGAAACTTGCCGTGTGAAATATGCCATTGTGAATATGCAGTTGTGGAATATGATGTTATGAAATATGCCGTTGTGAAACATGCCGTTGTAAACACAGCGAAGGCTGCCACAGAAATGTCGTTGATGTGTTGTTGCTTGTGATTTGCTTACATGCTTTGTGATTATATATGTTATAAATGAACTGTTACTATTGAAATTCTTTTTAATCTCATTCTTTCCATTGACTAATCTACAGTCAGGGTAAGCGGTTTAAAGGAAAAGAAAGTGACAAAGGGCGGTTAGAGCTCCTACTTAGGAGTTTTAATTTTGGGTAGCTGGTTATTATATTTTGCTAAGGAGTAGTTGCACATATTGTATATAATGAATGGTGTGGTGTGATCCCCTGTGTGGGAAACTGTAAATGGGCAATGTATCCTGTAAACCCTTTATTAAGTAAAAGAAACCTGAGCGTTGTCGGAAACTTTTGGGTTGTATTCTGATATGAATGAGTGAAACCAAACTGCATCAGCCAGTTATATTCGAAATGTGAATGTGAGACCGCATTAAACAGGTTTTGGAAAAGTTTTAAATTAATCGCTGGTCTTTATTTCAACTTAGTAACACATTCTCTAACTATAATTATGGCTTTAAGGTAGGGGTTACAGAAGCAATCACCAGGAGTTATGTATGGAGTCTCCTTCCATTTGATGCAGAGAAGCTCGTTACAGTACAGTGGACCTCTGAAAGTTAGTCTTAAGCTTGGAGGAGAGAAGTGTCGCGAGCGAGAGATGAATTCAAGTGAAATGTTGAAAGGGGCATGGATTATGGAGATGCCAGTAGCACAGTTTGTAGCACCAGCTCACGATGAAGGTGGAGAAATAGAGTTCTCCTTGTGGGACAAGGGTGGGGACTCGAAAACGGGGCTTATTGTAATGGGAGCCTCTATCAAACCTCTGTGATGGAAATTAATGGAGAACCGAAGAAGTTCATATAGTGTCAAACTGTTTTCAATGGCGTTGATCGTTCTTGTTTATTCATTTTCGGACTTTAGCATTATTTATCCAAGTAAAAATTTTAAATTTAAGCCGTTAAGAATGTTCAAAACTTTCATAACTGTGTTAGGAAAAAATTCAAGGTATTTGATGAAGCGATTTTTTAATTGCCATATTCATCTTACGGTGTTGTATATCACTTCCTTTGATCGTTAACATCATATCTGAAGTGTAAAGAGTTTTTATATTAAGGACCGGAGGTAGTGTTAATTATGTGCTCAATAATCAGTACTATTATATCATAAATATTTTTGTAACTTCATTTTGTTTACCAAAAATATATTGACATTTTCTTGTCATGGAAAAGCAAACATTTTATTAATTTTCAGAAGTGGTAAATATTTAATTAATTGAATCAGATCATACTCCCTTTTTTCCATATACATAAGATGTTTTTTTTAATAAGGTTATCCCTTTTTATAAGATTTTTTTTTTTAGTTTGTCTCGATAATAAATATATTTTTATCCATTTGGCCCTCCAATTATATTAATATTTTATTCTCTCTCATTACCTTTTATTTTTCACATAATTTATTTACTATACATTCTCTTTCAACATTTTTTTTATTATTATTCTCTTTTTTATTTATTTATAAATAAGGGTATTTTTAAGAAAAAAATATATATTTCTTACATATTTATTACATTTAATTTATTTTAACTGTTTTTTAGAATCTCATAAATTAAAAAGAGCTTGTATATAGTGATAGAGGAGTCCTACAAATACTTCCCATCCAGAGACAAACATCCAACCATTCACAAACCAAATTCCAAGACAACCAAGCCAAATTCTCAAAAAAACCTAAGGGCGACATGACTAATTACATTATTCTGACACTCTTCGTCCAATGGCCTTGAAAACATAAACAAAAGAATAGTGTTACACATCAAAGATGCAAAATATTAAAATAATGCACATCTATCGATAAGTCAATACAATGGTTTTTAATTTTTTATAATGATTTAGACAAAAAAAACTTGCAATGCTAAAAATTTCAAAATATACTCGTTATAAAATGGGTTATGTAGGTTTACTTATTGAAGTTTTTTTTTAAGTACACGAAGTATGCTAAAGCATTTTGAAGTTTATTCAGTACTCTTAAATATATTATGGTGCAATTTCGATGTTAAAGTATTAATTTTTAAGGAGAATATCTTCCCATAAAATATTTTTTTTTATTAGAAGCAGTTTTAACTTTGCTATTAACCCTAAAAAATATTTTAAGTGAAGGTGCATTCAGAAAAAATACTTTAAAATATTAGATGAAACATAAAATACTTTAGGATACTAGATATACCTAAAAAAAATACTTTAAAGTATTAGCCCCACCTCAACCTTATAAAAACGCAAGTCTTCTTGATATTTATACGTTTCCAACAGATCTGATTGCACTCGATCGAGACCTGATTGGCATTCTTTCCTCCTGCATTTGCATCTTCTTCTCCGATCCTATTTTCCCTGCATTCCGGTTCCTCAGCTCTGGAATTCTGTGTTCGATCAATCAACGGCGAACTTCTGATTTGCTATAAATCTTGAGTTCTGGTTCACTTCTTGCTCTTAATATTCAAATCAGGCTTGTTTCGTTCATTTTCTCAGTTGTGGGAAATAAGAAAGTGCCTTTGTTTTAAGGATCTCTTTCCTTGTTTCTCTGGATTCAGTTTTCTGCCTTCTTGTCAATCATATACGCCAACAAAAATTCAAAAAAAAATTGTTTTTCTCTTCCTTTCAAGGTTTTATACTGTGTGTGTTTCTTTTCTGCTGCGTTTCCATTTTCACTGCCTCCGACTCTTCATCTTTTCTTCAGGCTGCAGACAACATCGGTCAAAATTAAACCCTTGATTTCCTAACAAGGTCCTTCATTCACTCTTTGTTCTTAATATTCAATTCAAGCTTGTTTCATCATCTTCTTAACTATATATTTTCCATAAAACAAAAAATGGTGTCTTTGTTTAAAGATCTCTTTTTCTTGTTCCTCTCTAAGTCTTCATTCAGTTTGTAGCTCTCTACTAGTCAATCATATCCATCCAAAAAATCATTAGATAAAAACTTCAAATCAGAAATTTGATTTTTGCTCCCTCCCTCTTTCATAGTGCCTCTATCCATAGTTTCACTTAAACCTTTTTTTGCGGATAAAGAAGTTGCCGCCTTGTTCTAGCTTATATATAAAGTTTGTTGTTTTTATTTTGATCAATCGGATGAAAAAAAGCACAAAAAAAGGAAAAGGGAAAAGTGAAAAAGAATATAGCAGGAAAAACATCTCTGTTGAAAGTTTGGTGGCTGTTCATGTGATAAGGGTAACGTCTGCTTTGTGGTCAGACTTCTTACATTTGTTAAACATACTATGAATGCTATGTCCCTCTTATTTTCTTTTCTGGTTCTTAACAACAGAACCTTTCTAAGGAAAGAGAAACGCAAAACCAAAGACTCTGGGGACGAAAAAGGACGAGTAATATTGTTGCAATTGAAGATACGAAGGGTAACGTTCTTTTCTTTTTTATGCCCTTTAATTAGAAATTAGTGCTCCTGTCAGATGGAATATTTTTTTTAAACCTTAATACAAGCCATTTTATTAAATTTATTTTATAAATGTACAATTTTACTTCTCATTGCTCTGCTGCAGACTATTATTTTTTAGGACTGCTCACTAAATTATAAACTCCTATATTAAATAGGAGTATAGCTAGAAATTTATTAAATTTTAAAATAGAATTAAGAATATTTTAAAAAAATTATTCTAATAAAACATGTTGAAAGTGTCTTATGTGAATTGCATAACTTATGGTTATATTTACCACAGTTAAAAGAGAACACAATTTATTCATATATAAGGGTGAGCCTAGACTCCGTTCATGATAAACTCTTCCTCCTGGACCTCATTTGGCTCCTCTTACTGGTGTTTATTCTTTCTGTAATGTTGGATGGTTTCGGTTTATTTCCCTTGTATGAAAAAAGGGGATCCACATTCCCTGTTCATCTTCTCATCACCCCAATTTTGGGGTTTTTTATTTTTATTTTTTGAAAAAATACTCCATACCCTAAACACTGTTTTACTTAAGATACTGGGCATTAAAAATATATTTCAGATATTGAGTGCTTCTAGGAAAATATTTCAAGTTGCTGGTGTTGTAGGAAAAATATTTATGAATGTAGGACTAGAAATTAATTAATTTGAGATACCGGGTAACAAAAATATTTCAAAGTGCAACATACAATTTAATTCAAATAAATAAAAATAGATAAAAAAAAAGTTCTCCACCCCAAAATTGGGGTGATGAGCATGCCCTGCTCATCTTTTCGATGAGCAGGGAATGCGGACCCCAAAAAACAAGAGTTCATAATTTTTTTATAAAAAAATATTTGGTATTTGATGCAACAGATCAATCCAAGTTTAAATATTATTGAGTGTTCGTTAATTATAAGCTTAGCATAGTTATTTTCTTTTACAAAATTTCAAACCTTTGCTTTAAAAGTATTACCGCAATTGGTTCATTTGAACAGAAAAAAGTACCACAATTGATTTAAAAGCACAAGATGCACCTAGGATAGTTAAACTTAAAATCTGTTATAAGAAACTCAACAAGGAGAATCTTTATTGACAACAAAGGATTATTTACAAGATACAAATCAACCTACTTGGGTTTAATAATGATCATCTCTCACAAGAACCTTTATAGGAAGGAATTTCCTCTCTAGATAGAGACATACATTAACCTCTCTCTTAACATAGTGTGGATCTCACTATCCTACCCATTTATGACTTAACACATTAACTAGGACCTCTACTTATAAGGTCCAATCATTAATTGTGATCTTAACGAAATAATAATTTTAACCATCTCTGACAAAATCCACATAATTGTAATAATAATAATTTTATTCAAGTTAATGTCTTATAAGAATGGGTTACTAAGCCAATAGCCTTAAATAATTGTAATAATCTCTTAATGTCCCATGATCAAAGGATCGACAATTAAGAAGTGCAACAATAAGATTAGTAAAGGAATATTACGCTACTAAACTCCTTCGGAAAAATTCAAATGCCCCAACTTAACCAAACTTTTCATTTAATTTACTAAGAATCCTCAGGTAGAAAATTGATTCATTTATTTTCTTTTTTTTCTTTTCATCTTGAGTTGTTGTAGGTCTCCTTTTGACGTGACCCTGCACATGGGTGATGCAGCATCGGTTACTTAGTTACTCCAACAGATACCTCAAGAGGCTTTTAGCCCAACTCATAACCCTATTTGACTTAACCGTTTGATGCAAGTGCCGACATTGGTGATGAAGTGCCCCCGATTACTAAGTTATATCTAGAGAAGCCATTGGAGTTGTGTTTATCATTCTTTGCTTTTTTTTTTCTTTTATATTTTTTTTCCCACCTGAGTCATGTCCTTAAATAAAATCTTACTTAGCTAGCAAAGGTCATAATCTAATTTCCTAAAGAAATCAGGTAGCAAAATATTCATAAACTAATAATTTGTGGATCATATTACAAACTACTCTCAATTCTCATAGTCCATCTCAAGATTTATACAAAAAAATCAAGGCTTAGAGGCTTAATTGAAACATTCTTTTTTATTTTAATTTTTTCTTTAATAGCACTCTCTAAGATGGGGAAGGTTTAACGTTAAGGTCAATCTTAAGCAATACAAAAATTTCAACTTTTGTCAAAAAAAAATCTTTTCAATTGCATAAGGACAAGCACAAAAAAAATCATATCCGTCCCCCACACTTAAATCAAACATTATCCTCAATGTTGCAAAAATCAATACAGAGGGAAAGGAACTAGTACTCCTCTGGTTTATGTCTCTGATTCTGATGTGAAGTTCTTCGTCTAGTACCATGTAGGATGTTTTAAATTTTGAGAGAGGAAAGAGTGCACGAGCAAGAATTTGCAGCCACAAGAGGAGCGATCATCTTTAAACCTGAATAAAAATAAGAAGAAAATAATAATAATAATAATAATAATAATAATAATAATAATAATAATAATAATAATAATAATAATAATAATAATAATAAATGAAAACCAAATCATTGGGTTGCCTCCCAACAAGCGCCTGTTTTATAGTCTTCAGCCTGACTATGTCAGAAGGTCATGGAGGTTGAAACAAGCAGTGCCAATGTAATGCAGAGAAGGATGCAGAGGTGTTCAAAACTTGCTCACTTTGCCTATAAGCATTCTCCACCATATTTTTTTCAACAATAATAGTTGTTTTAAGGGGTTCTTTAATGACAAATGAATCCAATTTAGCTGGATTGAGGTCATCTATCACAACAACCTTTGCACACTATTTAAAGTCATTCTGATACTCTGTTGCTTTGTCCCTCTTAAATTTGACTTGCTCATCACCAAGTCATAGAATTATCTCTCCTTGTTTGACATCCACCAGTGCTCTTGCAGTAGCCAGGAATGGCCTCCTAACAATTAGCAGAATCTCTTGATCCTCTTCCATGTCAAGAACAATGAAGTCAGCAAGATATATAAAAGAGCCAACTTTCACCAGCACATCATTAATGATACCATGTGGATAAGAGAAACTTTGATCAGCTAGCTTGAGTGTAATAGTTGTAGGATTGGCCACCCCCAACTGAAGTTTCTTAAAAAAAGATAGAGGCATAAGATTCATAGTAGACCCCAAATCACACAGTGCATGACCTTCAAATTTGTCACTCATTATGCATGGAATAGTAAAAGAACCAAGATCTTTACACTTTAAAAGAACATTAGGCTTAATGACACTAGTAATCTCCTTGGTCAGTGCTACAGTTGCAAACTTAGTAAATGCTTTTTCTTACTCAACATCTCCTTCAAGTACTTAGCATATTTAGGCATTTGCTCCAAAGCTTCTATCAAAGGGATGTTAATGTGTAATTGTTTGAAGATATCCAAGAACTTATTGTATTTCTCATCAAATGCCTTCTTTTGAAATCTTTGTGGAAATGGTAAAGGTGGTTTCCATTTAGGAGTCTCAGTAGTTGAAGCCTCTTTGTTTACCTCCTTTGTTTGGGAGTCTCTGTCCTCATCTAATCTCTTAACCTTTTGTGTTGACCCTTCATCATTTCCTACAGTACCTCTAGAGTTTCTTTGCCATTAGAACCTAAAGGCTTCATTGTTAGCTACTACACTTCAAGTAATTCTTTACCACTTCTAAGGGTGATGGCTTTACACTCTGCTTTTTCATCTCTACGAGGATTAAGCATGGTATTACTTGGTAATTCTCTTTGTTGTAATGCCTTCACAACAGTTACAAGTTGTCCCATTTGTATCTCAAGATTTTTGATAGACGATTCTAATCTTGCATTAGTAGCAGCTTGATCCTGAGTACTTTTTAATTGAAAACTCATGAGTTGAGATATCATCCTCTAGATTAGTTTTGGGCTCTTGAGTAGGAATGGATTCCTTTTCCAATTGATAGAAGCCAGGAGGTGAAACTTGCTTTGTATTAGAAGTTGATGCTTTATTAAGAGTTGCACCATTTTTCCAAGAGAAGTCAGGATTTTTACGCCACCCAGAATTGTAGTTATTTAGTTATTTGAGTATGGATCACCTTCATTATTACCACGGTAATTTCCTGCATAGTTAACTCGCTCTAGCCATTGAGATATAAGGCATTGTCCATTAGCATGACTATCTCCACAATAATCACAAGGTGCATAAATAGCGTTCACACTCATATGTCTATCATTAGATCAGTTTACTTGAGCTTCTAGGTGGTCAAACTTCTTGTTGATAGTATGTAACATTGCCATTAACTGTGAAGAAGGGTCCTCAATAACTTTCTTCACTGATCTTCTTTTATTTTTGTTCTGGATAAAGTCAGCTGATAAGTCATCTAAACATTTTCAGACATGATTTACTGGTTGCTTTGTAATTCCCCCATTAGTGACGGTGTTCAATTCAGATTTATATTCAGGAGTCAAATGAGTACAGAAGATTTGAAGCAATACCTATTTTTCTACATTATGTCCTGGACTCTGCCTAACAAGCAACTTAAATCTCTCCCAAGCTTCAAACAAATGTTCACCAAGCTGTTGACAAAAGTTAGTCAGAGCAGCTCTTGCATCTACCATTTTGTTGTTTGGAAAGAATCTTGATCTGAACTTTTCTTGCAAGGTCTCCCAAGAGGTTATGCTACCCTCTTCTAAACCATTGAGCCATTCTTTGGCTTTTCCTTGTAGAGAGAATGGAAAAAGCAGAAGACAGATCACATCACTAGAAACTCCATTTTGCTTGAAACAGTCACAAACATCAAGAAATTGTATGAGATGCCGATTTGGATCTTCTGTGTTGTTTCTTGCATACTGACCCTGTAGTTCAAGCATCTTAAGCATTGCTTGCTTGATTTCAAAATTGTTGGTTTGAAACGCAGGTACTTTGATTCCGGACTGATAACCTTGAGATTGCCTTCTGAGAAAATCATTGACACCAAATGTATCATTGTCATTCTTAGCCATCTCTTTGTTGATGGTTTCTTCTTACTTGTGATCTGAATGCTGAGGTGGTGTTGTCTCTAGAAGTTTGCTAACCTTCTTTGCCTTTTTAGATGTTTTCTTTGTTGTCCCTAACATATAATGCAAAGCACTGCAAAGACAAATAGACAAAAATCGAGAAAAAAAATTGTTTAAGCTCAAAATACTAAAAGTCCTCTAATACTAAAAATTGGTTGCCTTGATTCCCTGGCAACAGCGCCAAAAACTTGATGCGCTCCGCAAGTATATGGGTCGTGCCAAATAATAAAGTGATAAGTAGAGTATCGTCCCACGGGGAATCAATCAATTAATTTTTTAGGTATTAAAATATCAATTTCTTTTAAATTAAACGAATCTAGTTATGAGAAAATTCAAAGGAAATTAATTAACAAAAACTGCTGATGTAATTCCTTAATCACGGGTCCATAATCTGATATCTATCTCTTTATTTCCAGTTCTCCCTTTTTTTTTTTTTTTTGCTTTAATATATATATATTCAATTGAAAGGACGGTGGCTCCATGCGAATTAAAAGAAGATAAAAGGAGAGTTGTCATCAAATATATATATATATATATATATATATATATTTTGATAAATTGTTTCTTTTTATTTGATGTTTTCTCTTCTACTAGATCACATGATATCTCCTGCAAAATAAAATAAAATATGAGTAAATTTAATATCAAAATTTCTTTTTATCCTCGACTTAATTAAAAGATAGTAAATATATAGAAGATAATTAAATAGGTATAAAATACTAATAAATTTAATCAATTATGTCCTAAAATCTATACCTATTTAATTAAAATATATATATTTATCAAAGGCCAATCTCATTCTTGATGAGTATGAGATTGGCCACCATGATCCTAACATACTATTAGATGATTCAGGCTACTCATTTGGTGACGAGTAGCATGAAGATGTGAGGTATACTGTGAATTTATGGAATTGAAGGAAACAAAAGTTTCAAAATTAAGAGTAGACCTCATATCATCTATTAGGCAATTAGTCAACAGAAGGTGATATTTTTTTTGTTTTATTTTTATAAAATATAAAAACGTAGCTATCTGATCACTAATAGCACAAAAAATTTCAAAAAAAAAAAAATATAACATACCTCATGGTTATTAACAAAAACCATGATAAATGTAATAAAATAAATAATAATTTTTATGATAAAAGGTCAGCAAAAGCAACTTTGACATATGTCAATTTATATCTAGGGTCTAGTATCATGGCTACAACCAATAAAAGATTCATTTTCTCAGCTGCTCCCTAGTATTTGTGAAACTTGGACAGCATTCTTCTGGACATGTCATTCAAGAGAGAGTAGGAGCTACCTACACTTGATTCAAGGCTTGTCTAAATTGCAACTATGTGCTAGAAATAAGTGTTACTAGTAACATAGTTTGATCCAGAAAACTTTAATATCCTGTTGTAGAAAACTTTTAAGAAGCCAAGAAACTCCTTTGCAATGCTTCAATCATATGCACTAGCAGGAAAACTTGTAGGTTCTACAATCCTTCTTGTAGTTGTATCATTGGATACATCATCAACACATTCCCAAACATCAATCAAGGTATAAGCATCTGGATTGGAATCTAGTTTAACTTTTTTCTTGAAGTATTGTTTGTATTCTTCATCCTCCTCTTCCATCCGAGTAAAGACTTTGACAAACGTAACAACGCTTCTAAGCATAAGATATGTCGAATTCCACCTAATGACATCATAGAAATGAAAAATAATTAAACATCAATACATAATCACATCCAAGCCCATTCAAACAAATTATAAATAAATTACCTCATGGGACTATCCGAGGTAAGAAGACATTTTGATTATACTTGCTCTCTTTCAGCTAGCACTATAAACTTACGCTTCCTTGATGGAGAAGATTTAACAAATTTTACTGCATGTTGAATGAGCTCAATGGACTTGTTCATTTCTTTGTGACCTTCAGAAACAACTAAATTTAATACATGAGAAGCACACCACACTTGCAAAAACTCTCCATCACATACCAAACCATCCCAACTCCTGAAACACTTTTTAAGGATTGCAATTGCAGAATCATTGGCAGAAGCGTTGTCAGCTGTGATTGTAAACACTTTGTCAATGCCCACTGAAATAATCAATCCTCAATTTGTTTGGCAATTGACTTCCCTCTATTATCTTTAATCTCACAGAAATTCAAAATGTGTTTCTGTAAAGTCCAATCCTCATCAATCTAATGTGCAATCAAGTACAAGTAGTAGTTATTTTATATAGATGTCCAACAATCAGTGGTGAAGGACACACGAACTTTAGAAGTCTTGAAATATTTTCTCAAGATATCTGCTTGTTCTTTATATATGTTGTAGCAATCTCTAGTTGTTGTCCATCTTGATGGCATTTTAAATTTGGGTTGAAACTCTTGCAAAAGTTCTATCAAACCCTTCTTCTCTACAGCTTGGAAAGGCACCTCATCCTTTATGATGTGCTTAGCAACAACCTTTCTTCCTCACTCTTAACTAAACAAGTGAAACAAGCTTTCACCCTTGCCTGCTTTGTTAGGATTGTTTGGACACTTGTCAAAATGTCTCCATAATTGTTTAGTGCCATCATTTGAGGGATGACTTGCATAAGTTGTTGCACAATAGTTACACTTTGACCTATGTTTTCCTTTATTTTCTGCTAGGGGCCGCCTTGTAAAATGGTTCCATATTTCATATGAGTCCTTCCTTTTTTTCTAGGTCATGATTCAACATCTTGTCCTCCATAATTGATCTCATTCTCAACATAAGCAGCAATATGTTGTGCTATTTGTGCTATTGTCACTCCAGTTTCGTTACTAGTTTCCCCTGCAACATTTGTAGCTTCCTCGTGCACATTTTTTGGTGGAATCTATGACATGCTACTTTGTCCCCTGCATCATGAAAGTTTCATTAATCAGAGACTGTCCTAATATGTAAGAGATTATATCCCTTCTCTCAACATCAGTATTAGCCCATGAGCAATATAGGAAAACCACCACTACTCGGAGCGAGATATAAGTCAGCTCTTTAACAAAACGCAAATATTGAAAGTCTCAGTAAAGACAGCTTCTAAAATAACTCAGTAGTCTGGTAAAATATTATAAAATGCCATAGAGGGATTAACAAAAAATTCATATATTAATATGTAAATTTGAATATTATACTAAACATAATGTACCAAATAGAACGACCAAAATTATATAGTTAGTCTTGAATAAATGAATGGTACGTATTGCAAATCATGGAAATAATCTGCTTCGATGCTTTCCCTATCTAGAAAAAGCATTGAATATAATGTAAATTAATTTGTTAGTATTTCTTTAGCTTTGAGCCATAAAAAACCACCTCTTGATCGAATCTCACCACACGAAACATGTAGCGATACATTTGGTCCAGAAATAAGGAGAATCAAACTTATACATAATTTCTTAAATTCTTAATGTACGCACTTCTATATGCAATCTATGCATGTGTCCTTATTATATGGCTCATCACTATATCCATGTCGTTCTCTATTTGCTAAACAAAATACCGTTAAGATTAGACTCAGAAAACAGACTCTAAAGTTCTGGAATCAGTAAAACGCCAACATGAATAAAGTGGGTGATTTCTCAAGTAAGACCCGGGAATTAATAACCCCTTTGATTTCCATATATATAACATTCTATTAATTGAAAGAGGTTAAAAAGTAAAAAGCAATACATGGGATTTCAAAGAGATCGAAGAAGTCTAGAACATGTGCAGCTTTTAGCTCTGTCTACTTTAGGGCTTGCTGCTTGAGAGATCGGTGGCATTACACTAATATAGAATTAGCCTTACTTGACGCTTCATATACAGTAGTTGGATAAGAACTTATTTGATGGTTAAAAAATATCAAGTATAAGTCCAAGGTTTAAATGAGACATGCATGTAAACCATCAAGTAAGGACAAAAATAACCTACAAGAATGACTAAGGATTGACTTAGAAACCCTTATACATTTGAGCCCTAGATGTAAATCAGCAAATCTCACGCTGCCAAGTTGAGGTTCGCCATCTGTGATGGGCCGATGGGAAGGGGAGCTGAGGTTGGGGACGAATGCAGGACGAATTGATGGCCTGACGGGGAGAGGAAGTTGTCGAACTCGAAGGCGAGAAGGAAAACTCGAGGTGAGGTTGAGGACGACAGGACACCGACTCTGTCGGCTGTCGCCGACAGCGAGCGAGCGAGAGGGAGCACTGAAGCAGGGAGAGCCAGAGGGACTGGGTCTAGGAGGGAGTGGGAGTCACGACTGGCGATGGTCAGGACTCATCGGGGGTTAGATTTTTGCCTTTGAAATGAATGTCTGAATCGAATGATAGTGATTTACTAATTTTTGTTTTATGATTCTGTGAATTAAAAAAAACCTATTATACGGGTAACGGGTGGGTACGGGTGCCCAGGAGTTGAATTCATTTCCCACCCGTTTATATTAAATGGGTATGGGAAGTGAATTTCCCGTTATAGGCCCAATGTAGGCAGGATTAAATGGGCCAAATTTCTACCGGCACGGGCGGTTTGCAAGCATTTTGCTCACCCAAGATATGATGACTTATTATAATGTATAATGTCCCCTTCTTTCATCATTGTGGCCCAAATTAAGGGGAGAAGACTTGGATTTTGAGAGTCAAATTTATAAATTGTCATGTTGCTTTCGTTTTATTTCTTGAGATGACACAATCAATTATATATCATGAAAATCAAACATTATATGTGACAAAAAGACAAATGCTTCAATGATAAAAATAAATAACACTGCATTTTGAAATGTCAAAGTTCTGGTAGGTGTTATCAAAAATTTTGTTTTTTAGGATCCACAATAAATTAATTAATTTTGTCAAGTTGCTAGCGTCTAATTTCTTTATTTTGGCTTTGAGTGCTACGTACAAATAATTAATCCTAATTGTTATGCTATCCAATTCACCAATTAAGAAGCAAACTTACAATAATTGATTATAATATGACTTATTATAAAAAATGCACAAGTCTATCACCATTCTTTCATCATCTTCCCGCATCTTGGTGGCTTAATCAGAAATAAAATGCCAGACTTTGAGAGCAAATTTTATAGCCCAGTCCTTAATTTAAATGCAAAAAAAAAAAATTGATGTAAGGTACTGATGTATTCTTTTTCTAATTATTATTTCACAATATGTTTATTGTGTTATGTTCAAGATCCAGATCTGTTTGCTTAATCAAGCTGAACAAATAAAAGGCTACAATAAAAAAAATATATTTTTCTATTAATTGGGCATCAAGTCACATGTCAATAAGAGTAGCAATAATGGAGACTATTATATATATTTCATAACATTTATATTGTATTGATAATCTTTTGGCCACGTGTTTAAAAATTTTCAAGTTGCTTTTGTTTAATTCATCATTGAAGATGAGGAGGTGGCCCAATTAATTATCATAATAGTCGTTGTCAAAAAATTTATCATAATCACATTTTAGATCTGTCCTGCAGTGCCATAGGCAAACCTAGTGAGAGGGGGCAATGACACAATTGATTTATATGTAAGTGTAATAAACAGAAGTTTCCTAGTTTACATCATAATTCCCCTATCTCTTACTTGTTAATTTATTGATGGTAGTTATTTTTATACGTATATTCACGGGCAAAATTTTTGAGAATCTAGAAAGTGGTAGTTATTAATTCGCTTATACACACACACACACACACACACACACACATACGTTATTGTTAGTTCCCTTGTACTACTTGTTAATTTGCAAATTATAATTGTTCTTATGCGTATATTCGCTAGTGAAATTTTGAGAATATAAAAAACAAGAGTTGATAATTCCCATATCTATACTTGTTAATTTGCAAATTGTAGTTGTTCTTATGTGTGCGCTCATTGTTGAAATTTAGGAAATCTGAAAAAATGGGAGTCATATATCCATAAAAATATAATTTCACTTTATCAAAATTAATTGTTATATGTAAGATTTTTATCAAAATAATATATTATACGTTATATGTAAGTCTTATTGTAGTGTTTTTTTTTTTTAATGAAAAAATAGGCTGGAGTTGTACGCTGTGTGGGACGTTTGAGATTATATATATATATATATATGTGTGTGTGTGTGTGTGTGTGTGTGTGCTGAATTTGAACAAAAGCACTGATACCCTTATTAGAAATAGGAAAATAACTCAAGTACATTTTTTGTTTCTAATGTGAAACTAAATTAAACATGATGATCTGAAGGCAAAAAAAAAAAAAAAAAAAAAAAGGAAAGAAAATTAAACATGATGATCTAAACATTTCAACAGACGTGGTAAATAAAACTTGAATGGAAATTAAGGGTATGTTTGTTTGGGCGTTACGATTGCTTATAAGTTGTTTTTTACATAAATCGAGACACAACTCCTCTCACATACTTACTTCATATACCGTAAATTACTATTGAAAAGCAACTTATAAGCAATCAAATCGCTAAAACAAACATACCCTAAGAAGCAGCAAGGAACATATATGAAGGCTTTTGGTGGGACCCCCATCTTATCACCCCACAATGAGTTTCACCCTTGCATCGCCTTCCAAGATTTGGAACTGAGTGCTTAGCCCCAACTGAACCATCAACAGCCAAACAAAGGAAACAAGTTCCCCACCTTTACTCAGTAACTGCACGTGTGCCGTTGGCCTGCATTGACTTGCAGCATATGACAACAATTCCACCCACACTGAGCTTATGAACTTCCATTTCTTATCACCTTCCAAGTCTTTTAAGACTTGGGCCAACCTAGAAGCATCAAACAGCACGGATCTGCTTCTATCCCCTTTTACTTCACTGGGTTTAACTTCTGTAGGAACTTCACTAAGAAGTTTGCTAGCTTTTATCAGCATCTCCTCCCGATTCGTATCTTGTTTCAGCTGATTCCTTTTACAGAAGAATCTTTTGGCCTCTTCACATGTATCTTTGAATCTTAGTTGTCCCATTCCGGCTACTGCCGACATCATATTAGGTTGCATCACCAAAAGGTACAGCATGTAATCTGAGAGAAGCTTACTGATTTCTCTTTCCTTGCCGGTGGTGGCATCATCATGGACGGCATAGCAGAGGTCAGTAGCGATGTGCCACAAGAGGAGGCTCTCATCAAAAGCAACTTGGTTGGGCTCCATAAAAGGCTTCAATCTCTCTATGATTTCTCCATTTAAGTCTTCGTTATGGAGAACCCACTCACCTCTAGCAGAGCATATTCTTTTGATGGTCTCTGGATCGTCCTCAACAACAGATTTCTTTTCCAGCCGACGCTCAGACTTATGGTTCAGCTTTTCGTAGATACATTTCCAAAGCTCACGAAGGAATGGGTTTTCAGACTTGTACCTCCATTGATCAAGCAGATCTCCTCCACCAAATTTGTCGACAGCTGCAAAGATAAAAGACTTTATAGGCTTTAACATTGATTCGTTCATGCTATATTTTAGTAAACTGTGCCCCGAGATTGCTCCAGACCATCTGCGAGTGGACAGTTCATGGCAGCCTTTGTAAGGCTCTTTCTTCAGTTCTGACCAACTTGGCCTCTGCCACTGAAGGAAACACACCAAAATTTTTTCATTAAAAAATTCATAAAGGCTAATTTGTAATTTTCGGAAACAGGAAGCCCCATAGGAATCTATTGGGGATTTAACGGAAAGAGCAGCTGTGTGGTCAGCAAAGAAGTGCATGAGGAAAGCCACCATGTCCAGCGCTAGAGCACCATACAGCAACATATAAGTGATAACAACATCCCACGTATGGAAACCATCCTTCTCTGCGGCGGTGAAGAATCCGAGGGCAACCGCTGTGGAAATAAGGCAAAGATATATAATATTGGACCAGAAGGGATGGCGAGCTAGTGAGGCCTTGGTGTAGAAAGATTCATACATCAAATCAAGTTCAATTTCTATGATCCTATAAGCTTTTTCAGAGGCTTTTTCTGCATCATCTTTATTTTCTTGGGTGGACTTTTCTGGATCATCTTTACTTGCGAAATATCCATGGCTGTCCCGGCGGTCAGCGGAGCTGTAGATCATGTCAACGATGAGACCTCGGAACTTTTGGAAGAAGAAGTGAGCTTCCTGCACCTCCTTGAGATCAGGTCTTTTGTTGCCATCATTCGGAGTTGGAAGGACAGCCTCATCATTGGATGTGTAACGATGTTCAGGAGTCCTAATTATTGTGACAGGAAGCCCGGCCTTTTTTCTAGAAGAGTGTTCTTCCATGAGTTTTGCATAATTCGGGCCCGGATCGGGTTTTCGAACCAGCGACTTCCTGAACTTTCTGATGGAGGAGGTAGACAAAGCGGCAATTCTCTCTGCGTACTTGGCTGTTCCGGCAACAAACACCATTATTGTTGGTACCAATAATGTGTTTCGATGACGTGATGAGAAGAAGACCAGACCTGCTGTGAAGAACTGGAAGAGAAGAGCGAAAAGGTGCCTGAGCCAGAGCTCGTTGTCTTCCAGAGCAAAAGCACTGATAGTATAGGGGCCACCAAGGTGTAAGAGAAGAAATGGACTCCAAAATGCCATGAGGTGGTCTTGGTCAGTGATGGCAGATTTCCCAGCTTCACTCTTGGAGATGAGTCCGACACAGTAGCCGGCGGCCCAGTCGGCAAGAAGGTAAGCCAACCAGACAGTTGATAATAAGAAGCTGCTGGTGCGCTTTCTGAAAGGAGCTAAACCGATGAGGAAGATCTGCAGGAAAAGGCTGAGAAGGATAACTAGGCGGATATTCCCCTCCCTCGAAAAAATTTTTATGGAGAAATTTATGATGCCGGAAAGGAAGCCATACTCGCCAGAAAATATGGCGAATTCTACAATTCTATAAGGACTGAGAGATTCCGGCGACATGCTCGGTCTAGAGTAGGGGCAGCAGCTCCTCCTCGTTCTTTTGCGGTCTGGAGGAGGAAATAGTGTTTAAGGAATGAATTAAGCAAAGACTTGGGGATTTATTTATAGGAAAATCACTCCTAGTCTAAGGACCAAAGATAATCACAATAAGATCCCAAAAAATAAAAATAACAACCCAAAGGGTGTTTTTTCAATGTGTTAAGTTATTTTTTTTGCTGCTTTAAGATTTTACTGTGATAATCTTTAGTTCTTGATATTTGGGAGTGATTTTCCCTCTATTTATTTATCTTCACATGCCACAAGAAACTGTGGATAAATTTGGAGCTCTCGATTGGGAAATTGCGGACAGACGCGCACTGGATTGAGTTCATATTCCATATTGGCCTTGGCACAATCTCGTGGTAGTTTCTACATTTGATTATAACACTAATCACAATGCTGACGTTAATTCCTTCTTTCAGCATGTAATCTTATACTACCTCACATCTTAAATATAAAATCTAATTGATATTTTTTAAAAATATTAAAGAACTTAAATAAATTATTTTAAAATATTTATATCTATTATTTTTCTTTCTAACTCGTTTGTCTAACTTAATTTTTTACAAAGGCTCATAAAAATGCAATATATTTTTTACAAAGGCTCATAAAAATGCAATATTTACACTTCAATCTCTCATATTAGGTTACGGGGCAATATTATCCATGAAGTTATATTCAAAGTGAATATTAAAATACCCATAAACTTTTTTATTTCACAAAAATACTCATGTGACGCAACCATTAAAAACGTCTAAGCTTGGTTCCTGTTTGGGGTAGAACCCAACATACTCTTATTCAACGAAAAGTAGGTGGTTTTAACGGTAATATCATTTTTGCTCTGATTTTGAAATTCACGAGTATTTTTATACCTAAGGAAAGTCTATGGATTTTTTTACATATTGAATATAAGTTTATAGATATTTTTACACCTTAGTTTCTCGTATTATACATCAAATTTCAAGATTACAAGTCAATTTTTTTAATTAAGTCAATTTTTTAAAAAAATTTTAAGACCCGTAACAAAAGGACAGGAGGGAATCGTCATATGTTATATATTCTTTGTTTCAATCTATTTCACCTAACGTTGACAAAAAAAAAAAAAAAAATCTATTTCATCTAATTTGTTTCAAGAATATATTCTCTTTTTTTGTGGGTTAGTAATCATTCCCTACTTTTAAATTTTTGGGAAAATTAGTCTGGAGATTGTTGTAGTTTTATTTGATTTTGAATCAAGTCCTTAAGCTTTATTAACGTTTTATTGGATCTTTTAATTTTGCACCGTTAGATCTATTAGTCCCAACATCTAAAACTGTTAAATTAGTGAGGGTTAAAAAATTCTGTTACAATTAACTGATCCTCATTTGAGTCATCTTATTCTCCTATCTGTCCTCAAGCGTCTTCCATTGCCCCCAGGTCTCTGCTTCTTTTTTCTTTTTCCCATCTAAAACTCCAGGTTTCCCCACCTCTCCTCTTCTATCATTTTGAAAGCTAAATCATTTGAACCCTCTTTTAGTACTTATCCCCTTTAAGTTATATCAATTCAATAAAAATACAAACAATTATGTCATAAAAAATTCTAGCATGCTCGTTTATGTATGAGATAAAAGTAATCGTGGTTAGATGGAGTACTGGTTTTTCCGTGGTACGGTTTCGAGTTTATAGCATTTCGCAATGGAAAATATGGAGACATGGCAAAGATTTCAAGTTCTGTGAGAAAAAAGGGACCAGAGGAATTTGAGAGAAAGCTTCTTCACACAGTTGATTATTGCAAACTTGACCACGAAGCTACCACTCAATTTCTCAAAGGAAAGAAAGTTGCAATCTTCAGCAGCAAATAGTCTGCGTGGAGTTTGGGGAACCTGGATTTTTAGAGGGAAAAAATAGCAGAGACCTGGGTAGTGGAAGACGTTAATTGGAGACGGATAGGAGGAGATAACGACTCAGAGAAGGATCAGTTAATTCTAACAGTTTTTTTTTAACTTTGTTACACTAATTTAATAGTTTTAGATTTCAAGGACTAATAGATCTAAAGCTGCAAAATTGAAGGATTTAATAAAAAGAAAAAAAAAACTTAAGGACTTGATTCAAAATCGAGGAAAACTACAATGACCTCCAGATTAATTTTCCGTAAATTGTTCTTGTATTGGGTTGTTTTCTTTATTCAAAATTATGGTAATTTATGTTCAGTTCGTATAAGTTACATATAGGAACTAATTCTTTTTATAAGTTGCACTTTGTACATGTTTAAAAATTTAATCCACATTTTTCATTTACATAACTCATTATCTCTTATATCTTTTCCTATTCATTTGGCTGACACTCACCCTCTCCATAAATAAAAGTATATTTAAAAAAATTATATATTTTTTAGACATTTATTGTATTTAACAAATTTTTTTTATCAACTTTTCATTATTAATTAGTAGGTTCGCTTAGAACTGAAGTTTTAAGGTATTTTCAGTACTTATAATTATCTATGGTGAATTCAATGGTTATGTCACGTATTTTCAGTGCTGATGATATAGTTTTTTAAGAGTTATTTTTTTCAAGGAAAAAGTGTTAAGGTGATATCAAACTTTGAAGGTAGGACACGAATTACAAGTTACATTAATATGGATTACAGGGCAGTAAGATTTAAGCTAAAATTTGCTACAGGACATACGGAAAACAGTGAATCTATTATATTTTCAAGTCATATTCAGTGTTAATTTTTCAAAGGTTCATATAAATGTAATATTTACAGCTTAACCTCTCATATTATAAGTCAAATTTTAAGATTTACAAGCCAATTTTATATTTAAAAAAATTTAGTAGCACTCGATATCATAAACTAATTTTTGGTACATTTAGTGTTTTAAAGTACTTTTCAGTAAGATCCAGTTTTTAAAGTAATTTTTTGTGTAATTTCGCCCTAACAATATTTTTCTTAATAGCAATAATGAACACCATAAATTTATGATACTAAGTATTATTAAAAAATTTTAGGGTACTGAATGTAGCAAAAATCGTTATAGGTTACTGGAAAAATACTTGAACTTACTAAGAATGATTGATCTTGAACTTCGATGTGATGGGAAGGAGAATAAACCTGCCAACGACCGAGCTGTAGAGCCATAAACTTCGATTTAGCAAAACATTTGGAGTCAATACTAAGAAATAGGGGTTCGACCAAAAAAAAAAATACTAAGAAATAGGGCTGAGCATACCACCCATGAGCTAGTAAAAAATTGTCCATTTTGACCCGTCCAATAAAAACCTATAATGGGCGAGCTTAAATGGGCGGACGTGCACACTAAATGGGATGGACCATGGGCACACCTTGAGGCTGCCCATGCCCACCCATGTGAATATATAAAATATATTTTTCTAAGCAAAATATAATATATATATATATATAATATTATATATAATATTTATTTAAATATAAGAGGTAATGTAATTTTAAAGGGCAAATTTCAAAGTGAGTTAAATAATATAATTATATATATCATGAATCAATGGTTATATATTATGATTATATTTCATAAATTAGAATCATGATCATGATATAGAGCTTATATATATAAGTTATAATTCTATATATAATATTATAAATTGTTTTTACTCTAAAAATTTTATCAACTATTAATTAAGGATTAATTAAATTATTAAATAAATATCTCATGAAGAATGATGAGGATTATGATACTTTAATAATTATTAGTATTTTTAATAATTTATATTGAGAAATTAGTAACAATAAAATAATAAGATAGAAATGCAGTTTTTGGAAAGGATACACTAACGGGCAACCCATACCTATTCTAGTCCATATAAGTTTAGCCGAGCCCATTTGTCATAGGCATGAGCGGGCTTTTTTTTGGGTATGGGCTAGCTCATGCCCATTAAAAAATAAATGGACAGGCGGCGAGCAGACCATCAAACGGCTCATATAACCCACTGCTCAGCGATACTAAGAAAGCGCTCACTAATATTAAAGAAGGTATTCCAATCTTTAGTTTCAGATCCATCTTGACTTATCAAATTTGTATCATCATCGATCAAACAAACACGATGAGAGATCGCAGGATCAAAACTTGGTATCCCTTTGTCCAAGTGCAAAAGCTTATCCTTTTTTATGGCTACTGAGAGTAACATGTAACGGATTCAAGGGTGAATTTTACATTTATTCACTGTTGATGTTGGGCGGTTGTCAATACATTGGGGCATAATAAATCCGAATTCCAGAAGCTTTCGAAATATTTCTTCGCCTTCCGTTTCATCCCGGACCAGACCTTCCCCAATCCACCAATAAATAAGAAGTCTTTTCTTTAAAACAACATTTTCCAGGAAAATTGCCAGGAGTAACAAGTGAATTCTAAGTTCAACTGAGTCAAGAAAGTCATAACTCACCAGAAGACGTTTCACGATTGCGTTATCCTTTAACTTTTCCATGATTTTCCCTTGCAATGGAGATAATAGTTTGAAACCATTCTGATTCTCTCATGTTTCGGTGTCATCATTCCGCGACGACGTGGCAAGGTTGCGGAGTAGCGACTCGGTTTTCTGGTTGAGCTCTGCAAGAATCGGAGCCTTTTATTTTCTGATGACTAAAAATCAAATTCACAAAATGATTGAACAGTTCCTTTTTCCGACTTCATGGATGTGGGGAATCGATTCTTCAAACTCTCGATGTCCCTTCTAATTTTATCGATATCATCGGCTGATGAAGGAGCTTGATGGGTATCGATGGTTTCGGTGGGACGATTCAGCAATCCGGCCACAGCTTCCGAAGGATTTGTTCGGACCGACATTCTCAAAAGGAGAAGAAATGAAACGTCGTCCAATTACAAGCAATAGTTCAAAATTTTGTGTGGAATTTTGATTATACAAGTTTTTATAAGTTTCGAACTTTGATTCAAATCTCAGCTATGGAGGATCTGATCGATCATTACCAACCTGAAAGAGCGAACCCCACTAATTCTACCACACGATTAAAGCTCTTCGGCTTCAATGTACAAGAAGATATAGAAGATAAAGTAGTGCTTGAAGATGTATCAGATTCCACAGGCAAGCCTACCACCCCATCTAGATCACCGGTTTCCGGAGGCGGAGGAGTTGGTGGGGTTGGTGGTGCGGCATTTATTCCTTCCTCCGGTGACAGGAAATACGAGAGTCAGTTTTGTTGTCTAGAGTCTACGAATGCACAATCGCTTGGTGGGCACCAGAACGCGTATAAGAAGGAGCGTAAGCAGCTAAAACAAGCGCAGTTGCAAGCCACGAGAAACGCCGCCGTTTTCGCTTGTTCGGAATCCGATAATCTTCGCCTGCACCACACCACCACACCTCCGGGCTCCGAACGGTTCTGTCGTGGTCCCGGCAGCTCCGGCGTCGTGGGTTTACATGCCACCACGTTTCGGGCCAATGGAGTCAGTAGCGCCCTGTGCAACGATCATGGTGGCTGCCAATGGAGTTCCTTTCTGAGCCTTTTCAAGTAGTCAAACAATCAATTAATTTATTGTCATGGGGACATTTTGTGGGTCGCACAAGCCAGTAAATCAACGGAGTTTTGGTGGAGATAAACAAAGGGTTAAAAATGGCCTATTGTTAAAACTTTAGCTTTTTTTTTTTTTTTTTTTTTTTTTAATTTTATGATGTCAGATGTCCCTTATATATAATTTTATTGTTAAATTTGATCATTTACCTATTAGTTTTTATATTTGTTAGTTTTTTTTTCTAATTTATCCCTATTGATACTCCATCAACAAAAATCAAAGAAGAAAGAGAATAAAAGAATTAAAAAAAAATGAATAGAATGTTTTAGAACATATATGTCATATTAACTAATTTAATTAAATTTTTAAATTTAATCCAATTGGATATTAAGGACAAAAGGGAGGATGTATATATAGAAAAAAGAAAATAGGAAAAATAAAAATATCTGAAAAATATATTTTTCGTATTTACGTAATTAAAGTGAAATAATTTTGTATATTTAAAAATATATTTTAAAAATAAAATAATAAATTAAAATTAAAAAAATCAACTGAGATTTAAAAAAAAAAAAATTCATATTTTTATATGTTTAAAAGTAAGTTGAAATAAATACATTTTTCATATTTATGATGGTGATTTGATGGAGTCGGCTGCACTGAGTAGACGACTTGGGCAAGGGTAACCATGGAAGAAAAATTTGCTTCACAAAATAATGTGGTGGGTCTCACTTCTCCTTTTCTCTCACTTTTCTTCCCACAATCAAACAAGGGAAAACCTTGCTCCTCCCATGTTTTCCTCGTAAGGTCCTTCCTCTCAACCTTTTCTCCCATTCAAACAAGGTAAAGTTAAGGAGGAGGTGGTGATAACACCCAACCCAGTCATCTCCCAGCTAGGTAGTGCCAAAGACTGCTAGGTTCTGTAGCTGTTGTGTCATGGCATCTGACTTTGCATTATATCTGAGGAAGAAATTCGTGGTTTCGTTGAGCGATGTGAAGTCACACTCATCAGATCGCACCTTCCTTAGATTCAAAAGAATCGGAAAGAAGTTGGAGGACGATAGTACATTCCTAACCGAACCTGAATCCATCTCACTGCTTCACAAGCTTAACGATGCCCTCGCCGACTGGCGAATCCTCAAGGAGCAGAAGAATGTTGTCAAGGAATTTTTCTCCTTCATCGATGAAGCACAGATGAACGAAGCATTAACCCCTATCGAATATAAACTTAATGACGCCCAAGGTTCTACAGGGCCACCCATACCAAACCAGCCAGATTTCCTGTTAGATCGGTTTACATCAATCCACAATTCCGGTTCATCTGATATTTTGGGTTTCGATGAACATGTGCAGGCCATGAGGAAGTACCTCTGGGAGTCAGGCGAGGGATTCAAGGCCGTCGGGATCTACGGGATGGGCGGTTCAGGGAAGACGGCGCTGGTTATAAAGGTTTTGAACTGTGTAACAGTTCCTGGCAAATTCGAGCCCCACAATATCATATGGACTTGCTTGTCGGACTTAACGGGGAAAGATGAGATGGATGCCAAAATTGCCAAATATATATTGCATGATTTGGGTTTTGATATGGATAGCATGTCGGGAAACGACCACGATGAAGACGATCGTTGGCTTATGAAACAACTAGAGCGTGAGTTACACAAGTTAGGGAATTATGTGATAGTGTTGGATGACGTGTGGCACTGTAGCGAATGGTTAATAACTTCTTTCCGCGCTACATTAGCCAAAACTAGTGGTGGTGCTGTCATCGTAACCAGCAGGATTGAAGAAGTGGCTCAAAAGATTGCGGGTGGAGAGGATCGTTTGATACATCTCAACCCTTCGGATGATAAGAATAATGACTTTTTGAAAGAAATGATCCGCTGTCAAAGTAGGGATGGTGAAAATGACGATGCGAGCGAAATCATTCGACAGTGTCATGGTCTTCCCCTCGCTGCCAAGAAGCTGCCCTCGCTTTAATCACAGAGCAAGTAAGTATTTAGTTTCCTTATAGGTTTTGTTTGTATATTTTTTTCAGCTTGAAACAAACTATAATTTCCATCTAGCCAATTGTTAGCCCTTAGAAATTATCGTGTTTTTAGTGTATTTTCCTTGAGTTTTCTACGCTTTTTTATGTACATTTGTATGTATTAGATACTTATCAAGAAAGCATTGGTGCATTTATATTTCTTTATTGTGTTTATTTTACCTTGATTTTGCTTATTAGACAGCTTATTCAAGTTATTTTTCTTGCAGGGATGTTTTGGATTAAAACAACTTTGCTGACAAATCTCCGCTTTGGCTTCGTGACGAATGATGATTTCGACATTCTGAGCTGGGAGAACGCTGAAGGCGTCAATACGGAGCAAGGGCATGGAGCTTGAGATGGGTTCTAGTTAGAGTGTCAAAGAGATTTGGGCTTCAATCTTCGAGTTCTCTTTTCCTTTTATTTTACCTCATGATTCTGAAGTCTTGCTTCTATTTGATGGATTATTTTGTTGTTACAGACCATGTGGATGGCCAGAATTTGTGTGTCTAGATCGGATTATTATATTGTTGCTTTTCTTTTATGACATTATTATATTGTTGCTTTATTTATGGATTAGTGCATGTTTTCCTCTCCAATTTATTTCTAAATATTGGTATTTGTGTTTGATATTTGCCCTCTTCTTGCTTCTATTTTTATTGGCCAACTAGGTAACTTTAGATTGATTTGGGTATTTTAATGGAACCTAGAGAAAATAAATATGAATAGACGTCCTTGCTATATTGGAATAGACGTCCTTGCTATGAAATAATTTTAGAAACAACGTCCCTCGAATTTCTGAATGATTACTAACATCTAACTTTCTTTTTTTTTTATATGATACTAACATCTAACTTTAGAGTAGGTTTTATGCCAAAACAAACTTTAGGACAGGTTAATCTTATTGTTTTCGTTCACTCTTATAATTTGCACTGCTCAAATTAAGTGAAAGTATGGTAATTGATACATGATTAGATTTCAGCAAAAAAGAAAAGATACATGACTGAATTTTGGAATCAAATCTGGGAAGTATGATATTTATACTCTATCTACTCACTCTATATTACTTGTCACGACTGGTGCATTTGCAGTGTCAACCCTAATTTCTTTCCACTTTCTTAACATGATCCACTAACTATGTATAGGACATAGAGAGTGAATAATAAATAAAAAATTACTGTATGTTATTAATGTACTAAAAATTTTCAATATTATATTCATACAATTCACCATAACTTCAGCTACCAGCAAAAGAAAACAAGAGATGCCCCTTAAGTTAACCATGCTTTCTGGTTTCCTAGCTACAAAATAAAAATTACATTTCATTCATATGCTATTGTTCGGGTTATTAGGATATAACATGTGATAAATATATATTTTATAATTAAATAAGTATAGATTCTGAGATATATTTGCTTACTATCATTAATATTTTATACTTATTTAATTATATTTTATATTTTTTTCTATTCCTTAATCTTTTTTTTTTTTTTTTTGCCAGTGTATTCTTTAATCAATTATAGGATAAACGAATATTTTGATATAAAATCTACCAAACATTAGCTAAAACTAATGGTGGAGCTGTCATCGTAACCAGCAGGATTGAAGAAGTGGCTAGAAAGATAGTGGGCCGTAGAGAGAATTCTCTGATGATAGATCTCAAGCCTTGGGTTCATAAGAACAAAAAATATGATAATATTAATGAGTTTTTGAAAGAAATGGTGTTGCAAAGCAAGTACGTGACAAATGATGATGATGCGATCAAAATCTTTGGAGAGTGTCATGGTCTTCCCCTCGCTGCCAAGATGCTTCCCTCTTTGGTGAATGCCCCAAGCGAGCAAGTGTTTAGATTACTTATTGTAGGGTTTGCTTGTATATTTTTGCTATGTTTTTTGGTGTATATTTGTATATGTTAGCAAGAAATATCAAGTGATTATTGAAGAACTGGAAGAAAGGTTGAAATCCAAAACAGAGTATTGTCCAACCCTTTGCCATTTTCGACATTCTGGGGCTGGAAGAATGCTGACGGAGGCTATATGGTGGGGCAACGGTTTGGATCTTGGGATGAGTGCTAGTTTGAGTTTTAAATAGATTGGGTTGAATCTTTGAGTTTTTTTTCCTTGTCCTTCCCGTTTTCCCTCATTATTCTAATGTCTTTTGCTTCCATTTGATGGATTATTTTGTTGTTAGTCAGACTCGGTGTGGCCAGGATTTGTGTATCGATGATTATTGTTGCTTTATTTACAGATTAGTACTGCACTTTTTTCCTTTCTTTATTGGTGCTTAATGGTTTTTGTGTTTTCCCATATGTGCTCTTGTTTTTTTTTTTTTTTGTTGTTAAATGGCCACCAACTTGGATTGATATATTATTGGATATTTTAATGGAGGACGGACAGAAGAAAATTAGAATAGAACTTCATTTGGGTTGTGTGTAAACCTGAAGGCTGCCATATATATGTTTGGTGCATGGTTTTGCTTAAGAAGTATAAATACTAAAGACCTCACATAATCAAAACGGGGTTGTCCTTGATTGTGCTTATAACTAATTAATCTGGTAAGAGACTGGGGATTAAATTAAGGGAAAACCATTTTGCCGGTATTCATATTTTCCCTCGATTTTTAATTTGATATTATATGTTTGTTCACTTAACTAAACTATTTAATTTTACTCTGTTAGCAACATTACGCTCTTTAACTTTGCTATGTTAGCATCATTGTCCAAGGATTTAGAAGCTAACGAAGCAAAGTTAAAGGATTTAATTAAGAGAGAAAAACATACAGGTACCAGATTAAAAAAAAAAAAATTGAGGGAAAGTATCTGCAAAATAATTTTTCCCTTAAATTAATTAGAAAGCCTCTTTGATATTAAGAAAGAGTACTTAGAGGTAGTATAGAATCCTAGACACTAATTACCATTAAAAGCAATTAAGGATGAGAACTTCTATGATATGAAATAATTTAGAAACAATAATCTTAAGTCGTCTCTCAAATTCATGAATCATCACTACTAACATCCAACTTTAGAACAGGTTTATTTTATAGTTTTCAACTTTTCATTCACTCTTGTCATTTTTGCTGCCTAAATTTAGTGAAAACATGATTATCGATACTTCACTGAGTTTTGAAATCAAATATCCATAAAAAAGATGCTCTACTAACTCTATATTTCTTGGTGATTTTGGAGAGACCACAACTATTTTTGACAGGTAATCCAATAGCGGGAGGGTTTTATACCTGACCTCGTTGTGTAAATTTAATAATAGCTAAAACGACATTATGTTTTAACTAAATTTTCAGTACATTCATGTATGTTTCTTCAACCGCGCATTCAAAATTGAAAATTGTATCTTTCACAGATACAAGCGACACAAATGAAAATGTATACTTTTATTTTAGTATATTTGAAATTCTACTATGTTGTTAATTTCATGAATGCTCAACTTGCATTTATAATTTACCAAGTTAAGAACAAAAGAATAAAAAATGAAGAAAAAAGTAAGAACTTGAAGCTCTAGATTCCACCATTGTTATTAATTGAAAAGGTACTAATACCAGTATCTCAAATAAAAATTGTATTTTTCGAAATGGTTAAAATTATAATTTTTATTTTATTCTAAATTTTTTTGGGTGAAATTATTTTATTCTAAAATTTAAAGCATCTCAATGATGTTCTAATTGATATATTTTACGTATTATACAATACAGAATAACAATTATAGAAAATGAAAGTTGCATGAATCATGCAGAAATTTTAAAAAGAAACTGGGATCATAAAATTATATTTTTTATTTTATTCTAAATTTTTTTGGGTGAAATTATTTTATTCTAAAATTTAAAACATCTCAATGATGTTCTAATTCATATATTTTACGTATTATACAATACAGAATAACAATTATAGAAAATGAATGTTACATGAATCATGCAGAAATTTTAAAAACAAACTGGGATCATAAAATTTGGGAACGCCAAATTATGATTCTAACTAATATTTTTTATAACATTTGGGCCACCCAGTGCCTGGCGGTTTTTCTAAATCATCATATCAAGGTATACGTGCAACCAACTAATCTGGATCGAGGTTTTGTGACTAGAATGCCTTTCCTTAGTGGTTTTTATTAACAAGGTGGGAGTCAAACCTTTGTTCTCCCACTTCATATTCTAGCTGGTCCACCACTAGACCTAGTACCTTGGGTTGATTCTAGATTTTTGTTGTTGGCTCTCCCACGGCTTTCGCAGATGGGAGAGAAAGAGCACCTTGGATTGATTCTAACTATTATTGTTATGTAAGTACTTGCATCATCTTGTGGCAACTGTGTGTAGGTTAATAGATGCTCCTAGGGAGTTTCTTCTTTTGTTTGTTATGTAGAAGCTATTCTTTTGAACATGGTGTCTAGCTAAGTAATCATCAGTGTTATTTGTTTAGAAAAAGAAGTTAAGACCCAATCAGTTCTTAGAAATTAGTTTGGTTTGTCATATAAAGCAAGTTCAAGATGTAGAATGGAGTATAGTAAAATGAGAACGATGTTGAGTAGAGTTTGATGACTAATTAAATGAATCATTGTCGGTTTGATTTAATGTGAATCAGCTTAGAACATGCTAAGATACATATGAAGTTAAAATTAAAAATTATAGCTTAATTACACCCTAAAAATGAAATCCTTTTTCTTTTCCTATGCACTAAATGTGGAGATATCTCCCAATAAGAATTCGAACCTTAGTTCGCTAAGTTGTGAGAAACTATCTTCTTTTCCTAGACCCAAACTCCAATGGTTCCAAAAATGAAATATAGCCACAATGATAAACAGTTGGAAGAAAATCATTCAAGGTCCTTGATAAGTATATATTTTAGAACTAAATAAGTGTAGATTCTGAGATTATTTGATTAAATTTATTAATATTTTATACTTATTTAAGTATCTTTTATAGATTTTTCTATCATTTAATTAATTATAGGATAAAATGATATTTTGATATAAAATCTACTTATATCCTAATTTATTTTATAGAAGATATTATAATATTTAAAGTGAGAACAAAATATCAATATAATATATCTATATTATATGATAATCGAAAAAAAAAGAAGATAAACCAAGATATTGTGATAGAGACGCACGCAGAGAGACAATATATACCTATATATATATATGCTAGGCATAGCGAGAGGGGGAGGTGTTGTATTTTCCTGATTGGTGACGGCAAGGCAAGAGCTTTAATGAAAGGAGATTAAAGTTTGAAAATGCCAAAGAATGATGCCACGAAAGAAAATTTGGCATTGAGTTTTTGTTTCTCATTTCTCTTCTCTTACTTATTTGTCTGTTTATCTTTTCCCTGGTTAGCTATTATTTTAGTCATGAGAAGTTTATTTTATGTAACTAGACCTTGTTTTGGATTATTTAGTGTTTTTATGAATTAGTGGATGATAATTTTTGTTGTTGATTTCTTTAATATTATATTTGTTGATTTAATTGTGTGCTTGATTATCCTGAAACAAGAGAAATCTGATTGGAAGATTATTTTGGTATTCTAAAGAAGCTTAGACATATAGAATTCAGAATAGACCTTCAATTGTTTTTTGGACTTAATTTACTTATAGGATAGATATATACCTATCGACCCAACATAGTTTCAATAAGCTTGCACTTAAATTAATCCAATTAAGTACAACCACATAAGGAATTAGGGATCAACGGAATTAGAATGCCTTTTAGTGGATTGGAAGACACTCTTAGGTAAATAAGCGTCCTAGACTAGCAAATATAACTTTAAATGCATTTAATGGAGAAATTCGACACTAAGAAGTAATCAAGGCTATAATAATCTAAGTCACTACTTAAAATCTAGAATCACTCTTATCCTTAGCTTTCACAATAGTTAGATTTGTTTTCTTCTTTTCTCTAGTTAGCTTTTATTCATAATTCAAGTTGTGTTAATTCAGCTTAAGAAAAAGTGTAAAGTCGTTACTTAATTGCATTGTTGGTACCAAGTCCTCATAGGAACAATATCTTACTCACTCTTTATTACTTGATACGGCCCATGCAGTTGAAGAATCTTAGATTCTATATTTTACCCCTACCAGTCCTCTTATTATCATGAAAGAATCGACACAATATGAAATATAATAGCATGCAACAACTAAGAGATTGAATTGCAGGAAATTGTTGTTGTTGTTATTATTATTTTGACTTGAGCAGATAAACTTTTGGGAAAAAGATGAGAAAATACAAGTTGAACTTCAAAATCCTAAATCAGTCTTGTTGCCTACAAGAGTCATGGGATTAAGTGATTAACTATAACAGTATAGCAATTGACAACTGGTTTAAACAGGAAATCACTTATTTAGGATTTTAAAGTTTAAATGGTTTTTTCTTATCTTTTTTCCTAAAATTTCTTGGTCAACTATCAAAATGTCATTTTCTAATTTTTAAGCCCCCGGGGGCGCCGAAACATGTCATGGACGCCAATTCTAACATTTAATTTTGTTTTTGAGGTGCCCTAATTAATTAATTAGTATTTAATAATATTAAGATAATTGGCACTCTGTCTGATCACACGTTATTGAGTTATATACCTTTTTTCCTGTATTGAGTTATATACCTGCAATAATTAAGAGTATAATAATATGACTTATTAAAATATGATCGACTATGAGGGGACCAGAAGTCCTTTTTCCCCCTTAAATGTCTCAGCGCGCTATACATACGTTGTGTTTATGAATTATCAAGTTGCTTTTGTTTATTTTTTTTCTCGAGATGCCTCAATCAAGGATCATCAAAGCCAAACTTTGGACCTGTCATGTAATGCTCAATGAAAAAAATAAAGGCAGGCTCACATGACATATCTAAATGCACACATTTTGAAAAGTCAAAGTTGATTTAACTAGGTGCAATCTTTTGTCAAGTTTCTCAAAATTTATCTTTTACAAGCCACAATTAATTAATTAATTAATTTTTTCACGGTGATTTTGTTTAATTTTTTTTTTCGGGTACTACAATTAATTGTCACATGTTAGTTGTTATGCTGTCAAATTCACCAAGTGAGTTGGAAACTTGCAATAATCGATACATTAGTACAGAAAATGGTTTTTAGATTGGAACATTTAGATCGATTATATCAGATAAGGTCTTGAAAATATGATCGGTGGCATTTTTGTAATTATGATGAAAAATTAAAACCGGTATTAAAAATACTTTTAAGACCGGTTATATTTAAAACCGCTCTTAAAAATATAAAAATCGGTCTTAAAATATATACAATTAAAAAAATAAATACATGTAATATATTTTCTAGATTGGTTCTAAATATAACTGGTCTAGAAAATATTATCTGAATAAAAAACAATTAAAAAAATAAATGGTTATTATTTTTAAGACTTGCTGTACATGAAAACTGGTCTTAAATATTAAAACTTTAAGATAATAACCAATCTTAAAAAGTAAAACTTTTTAAGACCGGTTATTTATTAATAACCTGTCTTAAATATTAATTTTAAGACCGGTTTCTAATTAAAACCGGTCTTAAATATTACTTTTAAGACCGGTTGTTAATTATAACCGGTCTTAAAACTGACATAGATTTCAAAACGCGCCTAATTTTAACTCTGAAATTTGAGACTCAAGCACAACAGCAAAACCCCTCCATCAGTTCGCGGCAGCTCCTCCTTTCCCCTTCTCTCCTCCATCCTTAACTTCGCCGCTGTCAACGGAGATTTACGGTTGAATACATTGCCGTAAGGGTATCATCGTTTGTTCCCCCCGATTGGTTTCATTCTCAACCTTGTTTTTATTGTCAGGTTTGTGTTTCAGTTGTTAGGCATTCCATTTAATTAATGGTTTCATTTTTGGGTATTTCATTGAAATTGTGAGATGACTTGGCCTCCATTTTCTTTGTTCGATTCTTGCAGCAAGTCGTCAACCTACTTTTCAGAACTGTCCATTGCCTTCTAAGAGAGACCTTACTCTTATCGTAAAGTGGCCAAAGGCTGTTCAAATCCAGAGAAAGAAGAGGATCCTCAAGCAAAGGTTGAAGGTGCCGTTAATTATTCTGAAGAGTTTTACATAATGCATGTATGTCTGAGGTTAATGACCTTATGCTTCTGTGGACCTGGGTTTATTTTGGTTGTGTATGAGAAGGGTTCGATTTTGGTTCTGTATTTTTGCATGTTCAATATAGTAAAACTCTGGATAAGGTAGTGATGAGATTGCTTGATATGAACTTTGGTGTTGCTTCTGAGTCTGCCTCCTAATGCATTTATGTTTGTTCAACTTGTTCAAACATGCCTCCTATTCTTGCTTCTGAGTCTGCCTCCTAATGCATTTATGTTCAACTTTGTTCAACTTGTGCTGACATTGCCTCCTATTTTTGCATGTATGTTCAACTTGTGCATTGCAATTAATTATTTGTTCATGTTTGCATAACTTGGGAATTGCTTTTGAACGATGCCTTTGTAGATAGTGCTGTGTAGCAAAATTTCCTTAAACTAGCGCTAGCTATCCTTAAATAGTGTCCTTAAAGTGTTTTTAGACAATAAGTCGTCCTAGTGAGGGTACTCCCGATCCAACTAATCCAAATCAAAGCGAGCATAGCAATGCTCCTAGCCAGGAACACAGTGAGCCACGTAACTGGCCTAGATGAAGGGGTAGGAGACCCACCCGATTGAGAGATATCCCTCTCAATCAGAATACCGGGGAAAAAATTCCGATTGAGTTTGATAGTTATTGGAAACCAATCGGGCCTAATACAAGCCGGTATAGGAGTTTTGTCAGCCTCCTAACACGCAACAAGCCTAGCATATTGATAGAGCAGTGAAGAAATGTGGATAAAAATGTGAAGCAATATATTTAGGAAACTATCCAGCTTACTTACGACATTCCTAAGAGTGAGTCTTATATGAAAAGATAATGATGTATTGTGATGAACGCTGAAGGAAGTTTAAGACAAGTCTAGCCAACAATTACATGCATATCGAGGTGGAAGAAGGTCAGCCTTGTCCTAATCCGTGCGATCAGTATTCTTTTATTGACTAAGAGACTTAGCAAGAATTTAGACGGCTTTAGACTACTCCAGAAGCATTGGCGAGTTGACTTATTTTGCATTTGATTTGCTTATGAATTATGAATTGTCTTTATAGATTTATAATGACTTAATTTTGATTTCTTATTCGCAGGAAAAAACGGAAAAAGGCCCAAGAGAGCGGTAGAAAGAATTATTGTTCCCATACAATGTTTCGCGAGGGTTATACTGATTTGACACAACCTTAGCCGCCTCGGGGTCAAATCTCAATTTACCACGAATTAAATGCAATATAGTGCAAACAACTCAGGATCGTTCTCTTATCAAGGAGCCATTTATTTTGACTTCCCTAAGTAAAACTAAGTGCTATAAATATGGTTAGAAAAAGGGTTTTGAAATTGGTTTTCTTTAAATCAAAATTCATGAAAATAAAGCTATTTCTAATTTTTTTGGTATTTTTGAAAATAATGAGAAATGTTAAATTGAAAGTGATGATATGTATAATAGATGCTCTTGATGATGAAGAAAGTGCCTATCTTTGCTCAAAGAGATTATGGGAGTTAAAAATTCATTAAGTCTTAAGAACAACCTCAAGATAACACTTGAGCTCAATATTCCCAATTAATAGTAGCTCCTACAAACATAGCTAAATACTACCTCTTGAGATATTGTTAAAAACCACTTAATGCGCAATTGAAATAGGAATAATGTAACATGAGTCTTCTTGAATTTGAATGCTAAACAGCCCCTCAAGGATACAAATCAACCACATTAACAAGACAATAACATGCTAATTAACATCATATCATTGCAACCACAAAGAAATTCAAACATATATAATTTTCACACTACAAAATCCAATCTCAATTACAAATATCAAGCCAACAGAGACAATTAACATCAATCTCACTCCCATAATCACATATATAAAAATTCCTAAAACTAGGCAATCCAAATATATAATTCTAGACTAATGAAATGATAGCAAAACTCCCCTTTGTAGTACATCAAGCTCAAGAACAATTCATCGTCACCAAGAAGCAAAGGAATCAGCTACTCATATCTCTAGCAAAAATCACATCATATTCAAAACTTGTAGAATCCATAGAAATTGAAGTGAAGACAGAGGAGTAAGCTAGTAGTCACAAGGGAGGACTCAATGGTGGTTTTTGGTGGTAGTTAGACACTGTGGTGGTGGTGACAGTGCTTCCTTGGATCCGTCACGTCCCAGCTCTGCTTCACCGGAAATGGAGGACGGTGGTGGTGAGTTCCGATAGTTGGTGTCTTGAGAGAGAGTATGACTGCAGAAGGAAGAGTGACAGCGTTGTGGTTTATGGTGGTGGTTTGGTTCACTTCCCTAAATCAGGTTCGGACTCTCCTCTCCTCCAATCAGCTTGCGGTGTGCACGGATGAAAAACAAAGGAGGGTTGCCAGCGGCGGTAGTGGTGAGGCTGGAAGCCACCTGTGACTGTGAAGAAGAGGAAAGATGAAGGCGATGATGATATGTAGATGATCTGCGGCACTTCCTTGTTTGCGTAGTGTCGGCTCTGTCTATGATGAACGCTGAAAGAGGCTCGTCGGCGGTAAAGAACTATTGTGACAGTCAAGCATTGGCCACCGACGAGGGAAGAAGATGAATGTGATGATGCGATCCCCCCCAGCTCATGCCGCGCATCCAACTATGTATAAGAACTCTCAGCTCTCTGTTTTCAATGTCGGGTCCAACTTCCCCATTCTGTCTCGGGTTCAATCCAGCTGAAGGAAGACCTAATGTCCTGGTCAAAATGCAAGTTTGGACCAGGGACCATTCTGAAGATTTTAAAACATTTGATTAGGGACATAAATGAAATTGTTTTAAAATATTTTGAGGTCCCACTGTAATTTCTCAAACATTTGGGTCCTTTACTGTAATTTCCCTGAACCTTTTCTTCATTAAATTGCAATTTCAAGAAATTGTAATATTTCCCGGTCTTTAAAAATATTAATTTGAACCCAAATGCATTTTTTTCAAAATCTTTAACTTTCATCCAAAATACCTACAATATAAAATTAAGCACAAACAGCATCAAAAGTCCAAGAAACAATTGTACAAAAATAATTAACAAATTGTGACCATTTTTCCCCTAATTACAATTAATTTAATACAATTGTCCCTAACTAAAATTAGTGCTTAATTATGCAATATTGTCTCATAAAATCCATTAAAAATCCCAATTTAATTATAAAATATTATATAAAAATATGGTTCAATCAATTCCCCCACATTTAGAACTTTGTACTCCTGAACAAAGGCAATAAAGCACAATTTTCTAAATTTCTATTATCAATGCAATTGAAAGATGAACAATTTCATAATTAGAAAGCAATAGATCAATTAATCAAATTTCTCAAGCCAACACTAGCAATAGTCAAGCGATGCAAAGGAATTAGCTAACCACACAATCGAAAATATTAGATTGAAGCACAAGAGATTATCAAAGTATTAGTGTTTCACTCATCTCACCTTATTGGGATAATTTCACTCTAGCTAATTTAGTTAACACCTTACCATAGGCTTGTAACAACTCTAATATCTCCACTACTAATAGCAATAAATGCAATGAATCAAGAGGACTTAAATGACTTGTAATGATGGATGAAGGCTAGATGGAATGAATTAATTAAAAGAAATGTTGATATGTAAGTCAAAGTTAATGAAAAAGCTCATAGCATCTAAATAGCTTTAAAATTCTTCCAATTCTTTTCCAAATTCATGAACAAGTGCCTTCTAGATATTTCTTTTGTTTTTTCTTTCTTTATTCACATCACTTTTCTATTTTTTTTTTCTTTTGCAATACTTTCTCTCTCTCTCTTTTTCTTCTTTTCTTCTCTTTTTTTTTTTAAAAAAACTATACACACACTTTTTTCTTTCTTTCTTTCTTTTTTTCAATATATACAATGTTCAACTTCCTATTGGCAAATCACTTTGATTTTAGAGTACTATGAACCCTATGAATACAATGACATACATACAACATATGAATGGCTCAAAGGGGTAAGCAAATGGTGATGAATGTAGGTTTGTGTTTGAGTGAAAGGGTTTAGAATGAATGTCTCTTTCATTTCCATCACACTAATGCAATTACCGTTTCGAAAAAGAGTTGAAACAAGTTCTATAAGGTGAAAAACTAAGTTACTATGCACACATGGAAAGAATTCAAGGACCAAATAATCTTCCAACAAGGTTTTTCTCCAATGCTCAATTCAATACAATCAATTGCATAGGAAACTAACCACAATACATTCGCTTAACTATTTCTAATGTTAACCTTCTAAACACAATCAATCAAAAACATTGCAATCAATTATAATAATGCTCAACTCTTAAATGCACTAATGATGTAGAAACTCTCTTTTTTCTAAAGCAATGAGTAAGCAAAAATCCAATTGTGAGTTTATTTCTCTCCCCATTTACTTGAAAAACAAATCATGGTTTCAAAAAGTTGCCAAAACACTAGAACTCATGAAAGTTCAAAGAATTTCTCACAAATCACATTCCAAAGTGGAAAATGTAACCCTTTACTACCACTTAGGACATGCATCAAAGCAAGTAACTATTGAAAAATTTTCTAGTTTAAGGCATTTCTCATTTAAAAACAACCAATTCATAGGATTTAATATGTATTCCCCTCCCCCACACTTAATCAACACATTGTCCTCAATGTGTAAAAACACTCTAAAGAGAATGCTTTAGCAAGTTAAAATCCTAGGCACAATGGTAATTAAGTAGGGTAGTGGCCACAAATGCAAAGCATACAAAGGGAGTTTTTATTATACCTATTAAACTAAGTGACTTCTACATTTTTCTACTGGTTTGTGTTCCTCCCCCACACTTATCTTCCTCACACAACAATTAAGCTCAAAGAATCATGTGAATCAGGAAGAAAGCAAGTAAGGAAAGAGACAACCTGTGTTAGAGTATCTTAAGTCGCTTGAAGGAGAAGTTCTCATCGTCGATGAGAATCATGCTTTTATCATTAAGTACATCTTGTCCCGTATTGAAATTCCTTGGTGGCGGTGGCTCAGGATCGATCGAAAGAGGTCCAAGGATATATGGTAGATGTTGGTTCTTCTGATGACTTTTCCAAGAATATGCCTGCAAAGTTGACAAGCAAACAACAGTATCCCATCCAAAAATAGAAACAAAGAGAGCTTTCAATTGAAATAAAGGCATGTTCAGTCCCAAACTCTTCAAGTAACTATCACATCCAAGGAAATCAACGGTACTCCCATCAGTATGAGTCAAACAAACTGTCAAATTATCTTGTGTTTGTAAAGTGGAAGGTGCCGAATCCAACTTAGTGTTGGAGTGCACCATATCATCATTGCAATCACAAGAGATGAAAGGGAAAAGAATGGAAGAAGAAGGAGAATTTTTCAAATCATTACCAGCCAAACCTTTTAAAGTTTCAAAAGAATCATTTTCCTTTTCTATGTCAGGTGGTAAATCACAAGAAAGAATCATATGGAAAGAATCATTTTCAGTTGTAATATTATCAATCAAAACAGTTGAATCTTCCCTTATGTTACTATCAAGCAATTCATTGGAATCAAAAGAAAGATCTTTTTCTAGGCAATGGTTTTTCTCATTCACAACAACCACATTAGCATCCACACAAGATTCAACATTTTCACAAGTGTCATGCTTAGAAACATCAATAGTACAAGGAGATGCATCAAGATGAATGGTAGAATCAACCACTTCACTAAATGCTTTCTTTCAAAACTCAACAAGTAAGTGGCATTTGTCATGATAACAATCAACACATATTTGATCTACCGCACAAGGACATGAAGATATATCATTCAATTGACCGCAATCATCCCTAGTACTATGAAGAGAAGCATTTTCAACCATAGAAGTATCACACAAAGAAGTAGAAGCACAGTCATCAACAAGTACAATCGAATCACTACAACTATAACCAATGGATTGCGTAATTACATTTTCAAATATTTGAGGGGATTCAACAATTATTTCCTCATCCACCTCATCATCACTCAAATCATGAATTGCTTCACTAGGTAAAGTAGTAAGAGAGTCTATTTCTACAAGGATAGGATCATTACCAAATGGTATGGGAGACTCTTCAATGTTCTTTTGTACTTGTTTTACTTCTTGTACTTGTGTGGGAATAGGCAACGGAGGTCCGAAATCTTCCACTTTTGAAGTAGCATGTGACTCTTGAGCTTGGACTCTTTGTTCCTCCTCCACAGGAAAGGAAGACTCCTCTGGAAGTTGAAATTGCACCTTCTTGACTTTCTTGACTTGAATAGGTGGATTACATGTAGGCAATGGAGGAAGAGTCTCTTGTGGAGTGTTGTACTTAGAAGTCTTTTGTGAAAGTAACTCCATTGCTTTCTCAAACTGCTCAACATCTTTCTTCCATCGTTCCTCTTTTTATGATGGTTGAGTGAGACACTCAAAGTCCTTGGCCAATCTTGCACGCTCTTTATCTCCTTGCTCTATTGATCTCATTATAGAGGACATGCAATTGGCAAAGGTGTCCTTGTGTGACCGCTCCTCATTTATAGTACGAGTCATTGGTTTTTGGAATTCTCCAATAACTCCACCAATAGAAGGTTCTTGGAGAGACACACATGGTTGAGAATGAGGTCCATAAGATGATTGAAATGGTGGGTATAGAGACTCATGAGGTGGATGGCATGGTTGGAAAGTGGAATGGAAGGAGAAGGGTCATGATATGACATGCGGTTATATGATGGAGGATTAGAATGTGGCTCGTAATATGGGTTATATGGTAGTGGAGATAGCTCGTAGTATGATCTATAGGATGGGTGGGGTGGGTAATGAGGTTGGAATGAAGGTTGTTGGTAGGGTTCATGATATGGAGGGTGGAATGGACCATGAAATTCTTCACCAATTGGACTATCTTGACATCCCAAATTGGCTTAAAGAAGCTATAATTTTGTTGAATAGCATGGATGCTTTCAGAGATGGACTCTTTCCTTTCAGTCGAATCTGTTACAGAAGAGTGAGAGTGAACGGGTAAACCTTGATTACCATTAAACCAAGCCATGAAAATTCAATCACAATACAATCCCAATGAATCACAAGAAGACTATCGAACTATAAACTATGAAAACTAAGAAAAAGAACCTAAGAGAATACAAATGCAAGTGAAAAGGGGGGGAAAAGAATTTCAAAATGACAAAAGATGCAAGTGTGCTATGAATCACTTGGAGACATGGTGTATTCAAACAAATGAGCTCAAAATCATATGAAATTGAATGCAACAACACCGCACAGAAGCTACCAAGTCAAATTAAGGCAAGAATGCAATCTAAATGCAAAAATCCTAAACTATATGCAAAGAAATAACCAAAAATGCAAAACTAACAAGCTCAACACAAGAAACCCCTTGTCAAAAGTGAAATTGACAATTAGTTTACCTAGGGAACCAATTACTTAGCTCCCCAGCAATGGTGCCATTGATTTGACACAACTTTAGCCACTTCGGGGTCAAATCACAATTTACCACGAATTAAATGCAATATAGTGCAAACAACTCGGGATCGTTCTCTTATCAAGGAGCCATTTATTTTGACTTCCCTAAGTAAAACTAAGTGCTATAAACATGGTTAGAAAAAGGGTTTTGAAATTGGTTTTCTTTAAATCAAAATTCATGAAAATAAAGCTATTTCTAATTTTTTTGGTATTTTTGAAAATAATGAGAAATGTTAAATTGAAAGTGATGATATGTATAATAGATGCTCTTGATGATGAAGAAAGTGCCTATCTTTGCTCAAAGAGATTATGGGAGTTAAAAATTCATTAAGTCTTAAGAACAACCTCAAGATAACACTTGAGCCCAATATTCCCAATTAATAGTAGCTCCTACAAACATAGCTAAATACTACCTCTTGAGATATTGTTAAAAACCACTTAATGCGCAATTGAAATAGGAATAATGTAACATGAGTCTTCTTGAATTTGAATGCTAAACAGCCCCTCAAGGATACAAATCAACCACATTAACAAGACAATAACATGCTAATTAACATCATATCATTGCAACCACAAAGAAATTCAAACATATATAATTTTCACACTACAAAATCCAATCTCAATTACAAATATCAAGCCAATAGAGACAATTAACATCAATCTCACTCCCATAATCACATATATAAAAATTTCTAAAACTAGGCAATCCAAATATATAATTCTAGACTAATGAAATGATAGCAAAACTCCCCTTTGTAGTCCATCAAGCTCAAGAACAATTCATCGTCACCAAGAAGCAAAGGAATCAGCTACTCATATCTCCAGCAAAAATCACATCATATTCAAAACTTGTGGTAGCAGTCACAAGGGAGGAGTCAATGGTGGTTTTTGGTGGTAGTTAGACACTGTGGTGGTGGTGACAGTGCTTCCTTGGATCTGTCACGTCCCAGCTCTGCTTCACCGGTAATGGAGGACGGTGGTGGTGAGTTCCGATAGTTGGTGTCTTGAGAGAGAGTCCGACTGCAGAAGGAAGAGTGACAACGCTGTGGTTTATGGTGGTGGTCTGGTTCACTTCCCCAAATCAGGTTCGAACTCTCCTCTCCTCCAATCAGCTTGCGGTGTGCATAGATTAAAAACAAAGGAGGGTTGCCGGCGACGGTAATGGTGAGGCTGGAAGCTGCCGGTGACCATGAAGAAGAGGAAAGATGAAGGCGATGATGATATGAAGATGATCTGTGGCGCTCTCCCTATCTGCGTAGTGTCGGCTCTGTCTATGGTGAACGCTGAAAGAGGCTCGCCGGCAGCAAAGAACTATGGTGACAGTCAAGCATTGGCCGCCAGCGAGGGAAGAAGATGAATGTGATGATGGGATCCCCCCAGCTCACGCCGCGCCTCCAACTATGTATAAGAACTCTCAGCTCTCCGTTTTCAGTGTCGGGTCCAACTTCCCCATTCCGTCTCGGGTTCAATCCAGCTGAAGGAAGACCTTATGTCCTGGTCAAAACGCAAGTTTTGACCAGGGACCATTCTGAAGATTTTAAAACATTTGATTAGGGACTTAAATGAAATTGTTTTAAAATATTTTGAGGCCCCACTGTAATTTCTCAAATATTTGGGTCCTTTACAGTAATTTCCCAAACATTTGGGTCCTTTACTGTAATTTCCCTGAACCTTTTCTTCATTAAATTGCAATTTCAAGAAATTGTAATATTTCCCGGTTTTTAAAAATATTAATTTGAACCCAAATGCATTTTTTTCAAAATCTTTAATTTTCATCCAAAATACCTACAATATAAAATTAAGCACAAGTAGCATCAAAAGTCCAAGAAACAATTGTACAAAAATAATTAACAAATTGTGACCATATTTCCCCTAATTACAATTAATTCAATACAATTGTCCCTAACTAAAATTAGTGCTTAATTATACAATATTGTCTCATAAAATCAATTAAAAATCCCAATTTAATTATAAAATATTATATAAAAATATGGTTCAATCATATACGAAGGCTGAAAAAGACTTGTTGGCGGCCAAACGGAAGAGATTGGAAGAAGCAGCTTAATCTGATCCTTCTATTCTTCTTTCCCCACCATCTCGAATACGTCGCGAAGAGAAGTCTTTGTTTGCTCCCTGAAAGAGGAGCGGGTCTTATACGAGTGAACAATCTCGTATAGTCAGTGAGAAAATTGCAAGTATTGTTGTTGACTTGTTGTTATTAATTATTTAGTAAAGAATTTCATTACTAACATTTGTCATCTGTGTCTTATAGGAGATGCTTCAAAACAAGCCGAGGGATCATTTAGGTCGGATGGGAGGAATGACATCATGATCGTATCTATAGGAAAACCTAAGCATCCCGGCCGTGCCAGGGGGATTGGAGCAGGGGTAGGCATAAGTGACTACTTTGAAGCACCCCCACGCCGTTCCTCAAGTAGTATAGTGACTAGGGAAGAGATGGAGTGTATATTGGTCACTGTGAAGGTCGAAGTTAGGGCCGAGGCAGAAACATCATTTGATGCACGATTTGAAGAAAGGTTCAGCAAGATGAATGAGGAATGGATGATCATGACAAGCACAAGACAAGCAGATACCAGTGCTCCCCAGGCTCATTCCTTAAACCCTAAATAGAGCACTAAAGGGAGTTGCATTGGTCAGTTATCAGAAGGTCTTGAAAAGAAATTGGTGAGCCTTGTGACTTGTTTGTGGAGGATCTTCTAAGATGATTGGTTACATGGGGGAGCTTGCACAACTTGGGATCAATTTTCCACCACCAAAAATAAAGGATGATCAAGTCAGAGTGGCAGTTGAAGAGGTAATCGTTGCAGATACACCTCTCCCTATCCCTATTGATAACTTCAAGGTTGTGAACGATGTCATCAACTCTTTCATCTTTTGGCCAAAGAACCTTGTTTCTGATCTAGCTGAAGAATCCCTGCCACCTCCACCTCCCTCCACTCAAGATGTTTCACGGCCTCCATTGAATGTCATGCAGTAAGTGATTCTGATGGTATATGATACATTTTTTGCAACAAGAGATTGGTCTATTGAGTCAGTTGTTGGCAAGTCACGGGCACAATGCTATCTTAAGAGGGATGATTTAATGTCCCTGGTAGCTCCTCTACAACAGCTTACAATTTCGATTGTCCAGCTCTTTTTGATGTAAGCATCTTCTCAAATTGGAAGTTAATATTTTACAAATTATGCCGTTAAACTTAGATTTAATGTCCCTGCTTAAATTATTGTAGGTGCATGCATCGTAGGTTGGTTGACTCTGACAAAACCAATAAATTTGGACTCCTATGCCCAGTTCAACTCTACGACAAAGGGATCACTGCTTCTATTAGACACACATACTTATCACACAGGCTTAGTGAAACCTTAATTGAGTGTTTCTTGGCTCCATATTTGCATGGGTAAGAAAGAAATTTATATTTCATAATATACATAATGTTTTATATTTGCTTAAAATTTTTCCCTTTTTTTAGTGATCATTAGCAATTGGCTATTTTGTTCAAGAAGAGTTATTCTATCATCCTCTTATGCTCCCTTCACCTCAGCAAGCCAACTAGTGAATTGAAGAAGAGTTTGAACGCGTAAGTTTTCTTGCATTATTAATTACCTTTCGTGTGCAAAAATTATGAAATTTGTGTAAAATAAGTAACTTTTGTGATTTTGATGATATAGGGCTATATGGACATTCCAACACACTGCTTGTAGTAGGCCTATGTGTGAGGTAAAAGACCCTACATGGATCTTGCCAAAGGTTAGTTACATATTGGTTTATTTTAAGAATGTATTCAATAATAAGCCTTGCTTTAATTTTATACTTGTTTTAATGATATCATATTATTTTGCTGACCCGTAGGCAACCACCAAGGTCTAACTTGTGTGGGTTGTAATTTGAGGCACATGTATAACATTATTACCCTAGGCACGACAAAACTTACTGAAGAGGTAAATGTATATATATTTAAAAAATTTTGTATTACTTTTATTTTTTTTTAAGTGAAGTTAATGTTTTGCCTGGCTTTGGTGTTTCAGATGTTTGAACTTGTTGACCCCTTTCCAAAAGAATATATTGAGCATATTTGCAATTGTTGTACTGAATTCATTTATGAACTTTTACAACAGTGAGTTCTTGTAAAAATGAGAAATTTTTTTGTATATATTGATGAATTGACATGTTGGTTGGTTGCAAATATTGTTGGTTGCATGATTTGACATGTTTGTTGGTTTTAACATGGTTTTTGTATATTTTGATGAATTGACTTGTTGGGTGCATGATATGACATGTTTGAATTCATTTACACACACACACACACACACACACACATGATGGTTTTAAACAAAACATTATACATAAGGATATATGACATGTTACAAGTTCCCAAATCAATGAGAAGGTTAAAGCAAAAGGAAATGGTAAGTGGAAGGTTAAAGCAAAAGGATATGGTAAGTGGAAGCAAACTGAACACCATATGGCACTTAATAAGTATGGCATTGGAGGTAGCAATTCTAGAATGTGTTTTGGTAACTAACCTAATCACATACAATTAAAAAAAATATAACACTTTTAAGACCGTTTATAAAAATAACCGATCTTAAAAGTTATTTTAAGACCGGTTTCGCATATAACTAGTCTTAAAATTAAATTTTTAAGACCAGTTTCATATACAACCGGTCTTAAAATTAACATTTTTAAGACCGGTTGTATATGAAACCGGTCTTAAAATAAATTTTAATTATAACCGATCTTAAAAATGTTATGTAATTTGCTCTACAAAAGATGTTTTTTAAGACCGGTGCTCATAACAACTGGTCTTAAAATTGTTACTTTAAGACCGATTATTAATACTATCGGTTTTAAAAGTTAGACTTTTAAGACCGGTTGCCAAACCGGTCTTAAAAGTTATACTTTTAAGACCGGCTGTATCAAGACTGGATCTAAAACCGGTTTAAAAAATCAATTTTGACCGGTCTAAAAAGCCATTTTTTCACTAGTGATAGTACTATAATATGACTTCTTATAAAAAAAAATGCACAAGTCTATCCCCATTCTTCCATCATACTCCCGCATCATGTGGGCCAATTAGGAAGAAAATGTCGTATATTTGAGAGCTAATTTTATAATCAGTCCTTAATTTATGTGCAAAAAAATATTGATGTAAGGTGCTGAAGTCTTCTTTTTTAAATGTTTCACAATCATTATTGCATTAATATGTTTTTGGCCAATTATTTATAAATGTTCAAGTTGCTTTTGGTTAATTTTTCTTGAAAGAGGTGGCACAATTAATTATGATAATAATCACATTTTAGATCTATCCTGCAGTGCCGTAGGTGGACCATATGAGAGAGGGCAATTGTCTATTTGGAGGTACTTAATGTAGCCTAAAAAGTTGCTACAATCGCCAACTATGACTTATCTGTCAAACAAAAATAACAAATATACCTGGGCATTCATTTTAAAAAGACAGTCTTCTGCGTGTGCAATCTATCCCTAATGTTTCACACTTGTTAACTCGTAACTTTGTTTAATTTTGTCTTTGAGGTTTTGCGGCCAAACAAAAAAATTGTCTTTGAGATACCACAATGAATGAATGAATGAATTATAATCAGAGTTTATATTTTGTTGATGAAAAAAAGGTACAATGATAAATATATATTTGAAAAAAAATTGTCAAAAATCTCATTGCAAAATTTTTTCTTCAAATGTATATAAAATTTGTTTAAGGACTCATATGCCACCTATCCTCAGCTGCGGATGGAACTCTTTTTCAGCGGCATATAAGAGAAGGTGCTTGCATATAGTTAAAGATTTGTTACACACAGTTAAAAAAAAGCTGGAGTGTAATGAATGAGCTTAGCATTAAGAAGGACTTGGACCATGAGAATTGAACTATTGGGTCTAAGAGAGGGGGAATCGGTTAAGGAAGATGTTAAGAGTATATAGAGGGAGGTTTGAAGAATTTGGTGAATGTTTTCCCTCTAATGTTCACGTCTTATGAAGTACTCGAATATAGCTTTCCCTAACGCTTTAGGGAAGACATCTGCGAGTTGCCCCTTCGTCCAAATCTTTGTTGGTTCTATCTCTTTTGACTGGACCCATTCTTTTACAAAGTAACAATCCATTTCAACATGCTTCATTCGTTTATGAAAGATTGGATTCTTAGTTATGTGTAAAGTTGCCTGATTGTCACAATACAGAGTAGTTGCACTAATGTTCTACTCCAACTCCTTAATCAGCCATCTTAGCCATATTAGCTCACTCATTGTATTTGCCATCTCCTTATACTCTGATTCTGCTAATAACAATGAAACTACATTCTGTTTCTTGGTTCTCCAGCATATTGGAGATCCTCCTAATTTAACAATAAATCTTGTACACGATCGTCTATCATCGGACATCTTCCCCAATCTGCATTCCAATAGCCCTTAAGCTCTAAATTTCCATAACTTCTTAATAACATACCTTGTCCAGGGGTGGACTTTAGCATCTTAGGATTATTTCTATGGCGTTCATGTGAAGCTGCTTCATTTCTAAAGAAAATTGATTCAAGACATTCATCAGGTAAACTATATCGGGTCATGCTACCATTAGATATATTAGTTTCTCAATTAGCTTGTGATAACATTTCCCGTCTGCCGGTTTGTTCTCCTTAGTGTTTTATTCGCTCTCAGCATCATGCTCATCTTCATTTTCTGACCCATTTTCTTTCCTTATCACTTGCATACAATTTTGTTCCATCGGAGTATCACTTGGCCTACACCCCTCCATTCCAACTTCTCTCAACAAATTGAGATTGTATTTCCACTTGCTCATCGCTATCCCTTTTGCACTTTTGGCCACCTCAATCCCAAGGAAGTATTTGAGAGGTCCGAGGTCTTTAATAGTGAACTTATGGTCAAGGTAATATTTGAATTCATTGATCTTATCAATATGAGTACCTGTAATAATTATGTCATCCAAATAGATTAATGTTATGATAAACATTGACCCTCTCTTAAAGATTAATAATGTATGATCCGACCTTGATTAAAAGAACCCAATGTCCTTTAATGCCATAGTGAACTTCTCATACTGGTTCCTGGAGACCTAATTCAACCCATTAGAGATGTTCTCAATGTACGCACTCTATTGTCATTCTTCTGTGCAAAACCTTCTGGTATTCTCACATAGACTTCCTCTTCTGAGTTGCCATGGAGGAATGCATTATTTACATTAGGTTGGTGTACAAACCAGCCTTTCTTAGCAGCCACTACCAACAACGTTCTCATAGTGACCAACTTGGCAACTGGGCTAACAGATTTATGAAAGTCAACACATTCTTCTTGAGTGAAACCTCTAGCAACTAATCTTGCCTTGTGTTTGTCCAATTCCCTATTTGACTTATACTTTGTCTTGTAGACCTACTTTGAGTCGATGATGTTCTTGTTTGGCGAAGGGGCTTTTAGTGTCCATGTTGCATTATGTTCCAAGGCTGCAATTTCTCTTTCCATCACTTTTCTCCAACACTCATGTTACACTACTTCTTTGAAGGTTTTAGGGTCTATCGTGCGACCTACTGCTACTAAGAAAGCCTTTTGACTCGTTGAGAATCTTTCGTTGCTAACACAGCTCGCTATAGGGTGCGTTATGCTACTCACGGTTGCAGTTACATCATCATGCCATGATAGTGAGGGTGGCATGGCAACTATATAATCTCGTAGGTGCTTGGGAGCTATCTTAGCATGTTGTTCCCTCCTTGGCTCATTATGCTTTCTTAGGTCTCATTTATCTCATTCTCTTGATGAACCTGAGCTTCATCTCTTTCTTTGGGATCTTGAGCAAGCAATCTTAAGTCCTCTTCCTCATTAACTTTAATCTGATTCATAAAGTTAATATCATTGTCGCCATTGTTGGTTAAGTCCAATGTTGGGGATGCAATAATTCCTGTAACATCTTTAAAATAGAAGTATTGCTCAAAGAATGTCACATCTCGTGATATAAAAACATTTTTCTTATCTATATCAAAAACTTTATAGCTCTTTTGTTCAAGTGGGTGGAAGAGCTCACCAGAATCTAGGTTTATGCCACCGGAAACAGCGCTGTTGGTGGTGTGAGGACAGAGGAATGGTGGTTATTGAGAAGAAGAAGAAGCTCCCTATGTTTTTGGTGCAGCGACACCTCAGGTATTGATGATGATCCGTTGATGATGTATGCTCCACCTTGTATCCCCTTGCAGCTCTCTCAATTTAATATGTCTTGTACCCACTAATATTCATTGCATTCTCCTGTCATTGCATTGTGAAAAAGCAAGTTTTGACCAGGGAACATTTTGAAAATATTAAAAGTTTGGTTGAGGTACTTAAGCGTGACTTTTTGAAATATCTATAGGTCAGAATTCAAATTTTTAAAAGTTTTGGGTACTTTTCTATAATTTGCTCTGGCCCCTATTTTACATAAATATGTGATTTTCAAAAATTCTTGGCCCCTTTCTTTAATTTTCCCTATCTTCAAAATAATAATTCTGAACCTCTAAAATTGCCAATTTCTTCCAAAAACACCTACAATGCAAAATTAAGCACAATATAGCATCAAAAGTCCAAGAAATCATTTGCATGAATGATTAACAAATTATAACTATTTTCCCCCTATTTACACTTAATTCAATGCAAATGTCTTTTACTCAAATTAGTGTTTAATAATACAATAATGCCCAGAAAATTCATTAAAATCCCAATTTAATTATGAAAATTATATATAAAAATATGGTTCAATCAACGCTACCTAATACCAAAGTGCCTTCAACTTAGTGTAGTAGGGCCACATATTGTTTGTCTTGCCAGGGACATGCTAGATCATGTTGAAGTTCATATGTCCTAAGAGCACTACCCTTCCCAAAGCGTTCCTCAAGGTCCAACCATATTTCCATTGTCGTTTGAGCATACCTAACGGTCTTTCGAAGCTCCTTGTCCATTGCACTCTTACGCCATCTTTTCACCATGGCATCACATCGAATCCAATTAGAAAGATTGGTTGAATTGACTGCAGGCTTGTTGACCAAACCATTAACGTAGCCAAACTTGTTTTTAACCAAAAGCGCATTTGCCATGTCCATAAACCATTTTGAATAGTTAGTCTCGCTTAGAAAATCGCCAATGAAAACTTGCCCTGAGTTGTCTGAGGCCTGCAGAAAGAAAGGAGAACTCACATCCTAACTAGAAGCCATCTCTCTCAGTGTTTACTCTCTCTCTCTCTCTCTCTCTCTCTAAGCACTTTATCTAAGGTTCGGAAACCTTGCGCTTTGATTCCATGATAAATCTAATGAAACTCTCAAAAGTATGTATATGGAATAATGATGAAGAGCACATATGAATATATCGGCATGTGCGAAGATGACAAGATCGCATCAAATCTCTAACTGGGAATATCCAGAATCTATCGTGATCTATGTTTAAAATTCTAATCCTAACTAGTTAAAGATACTAACAAAAGATTATGATGATGATGATTCTTCACAGAGTTATGAATTACTCTGTGTAAATTACAAGTTGGTAACTCGATGGGTAACTCTCACAATGTAGAGATGAACATGGTAATAAATTGTAGCACTTGAAGTGAAGAAATTAAAAGAAAGAAACTTTACAAAAATTAATTAATCAATTATGAGTGTGGCTCCTAAAACACAACATTTAAGAAACTTGACAAAACATTGCATCTTCCAAATTTGACTTTCCGAAACGTGTGTATTTTTATAGCTGTCATAGTAGCTTTCCTTTTGGGCTACGCTGAGTATTACGAGACAGATCTGAAGTTAGAATATCATGATAATCGATTGGGGCATAGCGGGGAAAATAAAGAAAATCAACTTGACAATTTATAAATAAAACATGTATATAGCGTGAAACATTAAAAAAGTTCCTTAGGAACAGCTTACTCAATGCCGCTAATTTAACGTTCCATACAATTTAAACAATGATTAGTCCTAAATAAAAGTTCCTTAGGAACAGCTTCCTTCGACGCTTCATCGATATTATTTTGATAATTTTGGGGCATAGAGTGATTGCATGGAAATTAGGTTAAAATGACGTTTTAATGGATGCAGTGACTAATAGTTAGAACAAAAAAATGAGCTATAGAGCTCAAAACTAGGGAGCAACATGAACATTACGTTAGGGAGGTGGTTGGATACAAAAGAAAAATTGAAAACGAAATGCGATGAGGGAGTCATTGTGCCCCTTGCTACATGTAGCCACTTTGTACATTATTAATGTTACCCGCTTCCTTATCCTATGACTTATACGTTCAAATCTCTTGAAGCTAACGTCTAATATATAAGAACTTCAATTTAATTGGGCTTTACAGAAAAATTAATTGGACGTGACTTCATCCCAGTGTGCGGGTTATGTTCATTTTATCCATGTATACCTTGGAAGATATCTTGCATATTTGATTCATTGAAAATGTAATTCAAACCACTTCAATCATATAAGCTAAAAATATAGAGCAAGGAAAAATGGAAGAATTGAACACAACAACAGAGAGTGTAATGAATTTTAATTTTGATGACAATTAATTAAGGGTTAAAGGGTACTTTTGTCCTGTAAGTTTTCACCGAGGGGCAATTTTGCCCCGGAAGTATCAAAAAAAGAACAATTTTGCTTTGAACATTATCTCAGTTAATTTTAACCATTAGTTAACCAAATATACTAAGCTGGTAGTCTACAAGTCATCCATATCATTTTTGTTAATATGCAAATTTATCCCAAAAGTCCATATATCATCTACTTTATTTTTTTTCAACGTTAAATTTAAAACTTACGGGAAAATTTTGCACCTTAACAAAAAAGATGTGAATGACACGTGGATTGCCAATTCAACATATTTGGTCAACTAACAGTCAAAATTTACTGGGATAATGGTTAGGGTAAAATTGCTTCTTTTTTGACACTTTTAGGACAAAATTGCCGCTGAAAAACTTCCGGGGCAAAATAGACTGTTAACCCATTAATTAATTAATTAATTATCAATAGAACCAACTTAAAGACAATTTTTTTAAAAAAAAAAATTACCAGCAAGACAATTTTCTTAAAAAAAATGGCCACAAACTCAAAGAGCAAATAAAATGAACAAACTGGGGAGAATTCAAACTACCAAAGGCATTGAATTTTCAAAATGAGTATTCAACTATACTTGTCGCTGTAACCCATTTTTCCATCAACATAGATATAAAATTTGTTTATAATCCATTCATTCATTGTGACATCTCAAAGGCAACTTCTTTTGGCTGAAACCACAAAGACAAAATTAAACAATGTTACGAGTTTATGAGAATGAAATATTCGGGGTAGGTTGCACATCCTGAATACGTTGTCTTTTTAAAATGTATGTCCCAATTTATCTGTTATTTTTGTTTGACAGATAACTTGTATTTGTCATTGGAGCATCTTTTTTTGGCATATTCTTCCTAAGTGGGCCACCATGATGTAGGAAGATTATGAAAGAATGGGGGAAGACTTGTGCATTTTTATAATTAGTCGTTTTATAATACTATCATTTATTGCAAGTTTGCAACTCACTTAGTGTTTTTTTTTTTAAATTAATCCAGTTGGTGAGTATGTAAGCCCACAATGGGAACCTTAATGCCTTTGAATAATTATTGCAACTGTATACCTAGGACTCAAACATGATATCACTGATTAAGCTAGAGTGATCGACAACCAGTCGATCCAAGTGCTTGGTGATTTGTGATTTCTTTTACCTAACTCAATTAGTGAATTTGACAGCATTACAATTAACATGATAATTAATTGTAGCCCCCAAATAAAGATATTAAGCACTACAGGACAGATCCAAAGTTTCATATTCACGATAATTATTGTGGCATCTCAAAAAAAAAACAAAAAGCCACTTGATAATTCATAAGTACGACGTACCTACATGTGAGACAATTAAAAAGAAGACTTCATTCACCAATAAAAAGGGGGGGGGGGGGGGGAAGACGACTTCAGTTACCTTGTGTTTTTCTCTTTTAAAATAATGACTCATACAATGACTCTGAGAAATCCCGCCTTATCGTCTTAATGGGATCTGGAGTGCCAGCTGCACCTTAGCAGCTGCCCCCTCTACTGCGCCTCCATTTTGATGCCTTCCCAAATATATTTTTTATAACTCTTTAGATCATTAGATTCTACACAAAATGAGTGACTTTTTGATATCTTATGGGCAAAAAATGGATCTGTTCTCAATTTTTTATGATTTTTCAAATATATTTCAGAAAAAAGTGCTTAAAGTTAAAAAAAAAACACTATTTTTCTGAAATATCTTTTAAAAATCATAAAAAAATTAAAAATAGCTCCATTTTTGCTCATAAGATATCAAAATGTCGTTCATTTCATGTAGAATCTAATGATTTAAATAGCCATGAAAAATACATTTGTGAAGGCTCCAAAATGGGGGCACAACAGAGGGGACAGTTGCTAAGGCGCAGCTGGCACCCCAAACCCTCCTCTTCATCGGGCCACCATGACAAAAGAAAGGGACAGAATTATATGAATTATTACATATTAATGAAATACGTAATATACTATACCTTAATTTAATTCTGGCCCCCTCATAGTCATATTTTAACAATTCATATTATTATACTCTCAGTTATTGCAAGTTTGTGACTTTATGGGCAAATATGACAGCGCATATACAGATGAAAATTGTAATTAATTGCTGATAAAAAAACATGATAATTAATTTGAACGAAAGCAACTTTAATTTATAAAATTAATTAATCAATTAAGCGTGGCTCCTAAAACAAATAAAAAATGGGAGAAACTTAACAAAACATTGCACCTTCCTAATTTGACTTTTCAAAACGTGTGTACATAATTTATATATTTCATAGTAGCTTTCTTTTGTCCCTGCACTGAGTATTACGAGACAGATCTATATAGTCTGATTATCGTGATAACTGATTGTGTCACCTCAAGGAAAAAAATAAAAGAAAAATGATAGAAAAACAACTTAAAAATTGAAAAATTCTAAATCAAGTTTGTTATCAAGAATTAATAAAGTAATGATAAGACTTGATAAACAATTCACAACTTATTTTTTCAGAAATACCTGATTTAAAATTTTGCAATTTCAAAATTCATTTTCTGTCATTCTCATAAAAAAAAAAAAAAAAAAAAAAGCAAAACCAACTTGAAAATGTATAAATAAAACATGAATACAATGTGAGACATTAAAAAAAAAAGATGACTTCAATTACCTTTCATGTTTTCTCTTTTTTAATTAAGAAGGGACTTATAATCTCAAAATCCAAGTCTTTTTCCGCTATATTTCGGGCCACTCTGATGAAAGAAGATGACGAATATAAGGGACAGAGTTGTGTAGTACTACAATAAGTCGCATTATAATAATCGCCGCTATATTTCCAACTTGTTGGCCAACAAATAAAATAAGGTTATATTTTAATTTTCAACTTTCATTGGGTTACTTACTCTGACCAATAACTGAATGAAGAAATTAAATTGAACACAACTTCAATTTTTTACCCCGAAACGGTATGCAACATGCGAATTATTTATAGAAAACGAGGCACTAAAAAATTGACTTTTCAAAATGTCTCTTTCACTGTCGGCCTAAGTTCAAAAGGTATCCCCAAACGCGCGCGAACACACACACACATATAGTATATGTTATTGTCATTATTTTAGTTTGTTGCTGCTACTCTCACTATTACAGAAATTGGGATACATGATTATCAATCATAAACCACAGTTCCCTGTTATATATGCAAACACTATATATGCTCGGCAGCCTACCACCCTGTTGGTGACATTTGAATTTTTTTAAAAAAAAAATAAAGCAAGGGAATTTTGGCTTTCTTATCCTCAATGGCAAAAAAAGTTTAGGTCCAATGGTTTTGCATAGGAGTTGTTGGTATCCGAAAGTCTTTTAGGTTTAATATTAACTCAAAAGTGTGAAAACAGGAATAATGTGGCCTAGGCTAATGATAGCCAAACAGACCTCTATCATGTTGAACCTTAGATCTCTATCTAGTCTTTTAGGGGGCATGATTGGGGTTTTTTTTTTCTTCGGTCATTTTTGCTCAATAAGTTTTTGTGAAAAATATAGTTAAGTCAGTAAGTTGTAAAAAAAATGTTGGTTTTATATAGTAACCTTTCCAATTAATTCCATGGGAATCTACTCCTTTCATGAAAAATATCATTAATACCTATAATCAATAAGTGGAGTTATAGAAAAAAAAAAATTAGAAGGTAGATTGAATTGAGATCTCTTATATTTACAATTAAAACAGACCGATGTGTTAGATTTACCTTCAAGAAGGGAGGAGCGTCTTTTTTATTATTTCCTTTGTGTTTTTTCACAGTAGATTGACTTGAAGGTTATTTGGTACCGAGGAGTTGGAGGAACGCTCTAAAAGTGGAAAGCAACAAAAATGGATTGAAATTCAATTGGATCCGGGGCCATGCATGAGGAGTATTCTTAATTAATATCCACAAAAACTTTATTTCACTTTTATCAAAACTCAATGTTATGACCAAGTAAATATTTTACATTCTTATTACGTATTTTAATTAATTAAAGGCTAAGCTGTAAATTTGTCTTAGAAGTTTTCAACGAATAGCAATGTTGCCCTAAAAGTTTTTTCAGATTCAATGTTGTCCTAAAATTTTAAAATTGTAGCAATGTTACTCTTTACCATTAAAAAATTAACGGTCCACATCAACTTTTTAACAGTCAAAGTTATTTTTTTAATGACATAGGGCAATATTGCTACGTTTTAAAACTTCCGGTGCAACATTAAACATGAAAGAACTTCCAAGGCAATATTGCTCCTCAGCAAAAACTTCCAGAATAAATTTACACATTAACCCATTAACTAATTAATTTTGTCAAGTTGCTTGCATTTAATTTCTTTATTTTGGGTCCTACGTACAATTAATTATCATGTTAATTGTTATGCTGTTAAATTTACCAATTAAAAAGCAAACTTACAATAATTGATTGTACTACAATATGACGTATTATAAAAAAATGCACAAGTCTATCTCCTGTCTTTCATCATCTTCCTACACATGGTAGCCTAGCCAATATATTTAATTTAATCAAATTAAACAAATATGTTTATGTTAAGAACCGGAGGGAGTAATTAATACAGTAACTAGTAGATATAGCCTAAATGAAGAGAATGTATAGTCATTTTGAAGAACATATACATCTCTCTCTCTCTCTTGATATTATCATCTAGTATTCTATACGGAGTTCGTGGCAACCCCTTCCAACACATGTATCTCCTATGGGACTCGAACTCAAAACTTAAAGGAATCTAGTGGGGCCATACACACCGCTAGACCAATTCTATGTTGGTGAAAAAATTCTCTCTAATTGCACTATTATTAGATTTCAATATTTACATTCCTCAATTTCACTACTCTATAGTCCTCTGTTACGTGTGCAAATGGTCAATTAAATAGTGCAAGTGTACACTGTCGTAATCAAGTAATATAGAAGTGAGTAGAGTATCGTTCCCACGAGGATTGATCACTAAGTACCAAAATTGGTAATTTTAATTCTATTTAGTCGATCGATAAATTGGTGGTTGAGAGTACAAATAAAAGAAAAATAATTAAATATGCGTGCAGATGATATGAAAACAAATATGAGAAAAAGTCCTAGGGATTAGATTTCACTTAACAAATTCCGGATTGAATCACTTATCTATTCTAGCCCAATTTATTCCACATGATTGATAGTCGAGTTTCCCTAATTTAATTACAAGCCTCTTCCAAGGTCAAGCAATTCTATAATTAATTGCTAATCCAATATATTCCTATATGAATTTAAGCAATTAATTATGCATTAAGATTTATGGAACTCAATAAGACTACACAACTCATATGAATATATTCCTATTTCATATGCAAGTCATGGTTTTAATTATAGGATCTACACACATGCATCTCCTTCCGGTCTCAACATGCATATTGTAATCATTCAAAAGGTGGCCAATCAAATGAAAGCATTAAGAACAATAATTAAAACTCAATCATGAAGGAGAAATTAAAACTAGATTTAATAAGTTAAGATTCAATCCGTCATTAGTAAGCTACGTCATCACCCTAGGAAAATGAAAATTTAACTCATGATAAAATTGAAAACAAAACCAAAATAAATTATATAAAGCTAGAATGAAAGCCTTAAAAATACTGCATAAAACTTGAATATTAAATTCTCAAACATACATATACAACCAAAAGATGCATGAAAAATGTAAAAATCTAGACATCCCTTTAGGAGGTAAAACCTTCCATGTAGGTGGCATACAAAAAGTAATACTATCCTAAGCCTTCCATAGAGGAGGCATGCAAGAAGAAAAGAAGAGAGGAAAGTAATGGATATGAAAAATGGTGTGTCAAATGTGAAGGAGAGGGTGGCTATATATAGGGAAAAATGGAGTAAGGTAGATGAAGTGGTAGATGAAATGTGATAAGTGGAGTAGTAGATAGAATGTGGTAGATGAAGTAGTTGGTGAAAAGAAAGATGAATTGGTAGATGAAATGTGGTAGATGAAGTAGTTGGTGAAAAGAAAGATGAATTGGTAGATGAAATGTGGTAGATGAAGTAGTTGGTGAAAAGAAAGATGAATTGGTAGATGAAATGTGGTAGATGAAGTAGTAGGTGAAAGGGAAGATGAAGAGGTGGATGAAATGGTTGGTGGAATGATGGATAATTCCCGCTTTCAACTTTCAAGCAAAATTCGAAATCCTTGGAGATGGAACTGGAATTTGGTCTCAACATAAAAGTTGTAGAGCTCTTTCTTAGCTTTTTATCCATATAAAGAACGTCCCGATCCGACATCTAGAGCTCCAGATATTGCCTGAAAACTGAAAGAGGGTATAATTTAGTATTTTCCAAGAAATTCTCTTTTATGCCAAAATCATTATTTATTTATTAATTACACCCAAATTTATTAAATTGAGCTCAAATGTCATCCATAAAATCATCATATAAGGGAGAATAAATATGCAAATATTTTACTTATCAAATTCCCCCACACTTAGCTCTTGGACGTCCTCGGACAAGGAATGACTAATAAGTGCTTCCAACAAAATCAGAAGTGTCAAGTCATAAGTAAGAACACAATTGAAAAGTAAAGAGATCATAGTATTCATGAATCAACGAAAATATAAATTGGTAACTTTGTTTGAAAATGAATAAACCGAGTTTGTAAGTGTAACTCATTCTCTCAATCTCTCAAGTGTTTAAGGGTAAGTGTTTCGCTCAAATTCAACCAAAAAATTTGCACTACCATAGGCTTGCTAAAAATCTCAATCTCCACTACCTAATTCACATGCATAATTCAAATCAAAAGGACTTATTAAGGGTTGTAATGGGGTTAAGGTAAAAGGAATGTAAAACATAATATGAAAGGCTATATTTAAGAAATTTAATAGAAGAATTGAAAAATGGGCTACTTATAAATCATAACAACCCACAATTCGAATACTAATTTTTTTTTCTTTTTTTTTTATTCTTTTTTTTTCTTTTTTTTTTCATTTCATTTTTTTTTTTGCTTGCACTTTTAAAGTTGATGATATATACACCCCCACACTTGTCAAAAGCCCATTTCACAAAAATTTCAAATGCTCTACTAATCTTCCGAATTAGGTAAAAGCATTTGATATATCATTAAAGTATATGTCAATGGGTTGTGAATAAAGAAACAGTCAATGAGGCTCAAAGGGGCTTATCAACGGTATAATTGCAAGGTTGGCTATTTGGCTCTAGCTAAACAAAATGAATGCCTTTATCATCTTTGAATGTGCATGTGAAATGTAATTTCAACCAGATTTAAAGCAAGTTCTAGAGTGACAACTTAATAGGTGAATATCACACATAAGAGAAATAATCATTATAGGCTCAAAAGCTCACGGTTAGGGGCTTTCAAACTCAGCTCATTCAATCTCAAAATTCATCACCAATTGTAACAATCGGTTGTTCATTCATGCTATGAAATCTCTAAATTCAATTGATCTATACTCAAAACTTATATACTTCTTAAAATCATTACAAGGCACTTAAATAGGATGACTTTTTTTTTTTTTTTTTACTTTTACTCTTTTTTTTTTCTTTTTTCTTTTTTTTTTCTAGAATGAACAAAAACATGCAACTACTAAAATGCGTCTCAAGAGTTAAGAATAACTCCTTACTCTGCCATTTTTTTTTTCACACCCCATGCATCTAATGGTTTTACTAACTAACAAAAGAAAAAAAAACAAAGAAATTTTTTTTTTCTCTCCTCCCCCAACCTAAATCAGACATTGTCCTCAATGTCTTCTAGAGCTCAAAGAAGGTTTTTTTTTTTTGAAAACATAAACACATAATAAAGTAAAATCAAGATGCTAAGGGTAAAACCAAGAGATTAAGGAAAGTTACAACCGAAGGGTGGTATCTGGGTTCTGCTCCTGATTGCTATCTAAAGATTGCCCACCTATTTGCTTGACGAGTAGATCTGGTTTAGGTTCATAGGTTTGCAATTGATCGAGCAGCTGATCAGCAGTTGGTGCAGAAATTATGGTATGGCGAGTCGCTTGGGGTATGAATCCTGTTTCCACAGCATGATCAAGAAAAGACAACAGATTATCATAAAAACCATTAACATTTAACAATCCTAATGGCTTTTTGTGATAGTTTAACTTAGCCCAATATGCAATGCTAGAAATGCCATCCAACGTCTCCAAACCACCGGGTAGAGCAATAAAAGCTTGAGCATGGTAGAACAGTAGTCCCATTTGTTCAGGCAAGCTCGAAACCTGTAACTCTTGTCCTAAGGAAAAAGTGTGATCTTCCAACTCCTTCACCCTTACACTTAAACCCTTGCTTCCATTCATGGATGCAGAAATGGCCACACTTCCCTTTAGGCCCTGAATGCCTCCTCCGTACACAAAGTTGATTCCTCTGGCAGCTAATCCAACTCCCAATTCATTTGCTGCTGTTATAAACTCTCCTTTCTTGCCCAAATCAGTTTCACCAAAAATGCAAATAGATGTAAATCTACATTTTTGTGAAATACCCTTTTTCTCTTTCTGTCTCTCGGACCCTGTATGCTTACTAGTGGAAGACTGCATATTTACAAGTGGAAGTGTGCATATTTACAAATGAAAGAGTACATATATATAACACTAAAGCAGCGACAACAAAATCATACAAATCACGCATTTTTCAAAAAAGTTTGAAAAACTTCTGACACGAATGACTGGCGTAATTTGCGTGAAGCAAAAGGGAAGAGAAAGTCAAAAGTTACTGACAAGAAAAGACATATTAGACAAAAGCTGCTGAAAAGATAAGATAGATTAGACAAAAGCTACAAAAAAGATAAAATGATTAAACAAAAGCATGATTATGTACAGTAGTTGTGATTTTGGCTCACATCTTCCTCTGGTTTTACGTCCAGAAACGGCTTAAACGCTTTCTATGAATCGAGGATTTGCTTCCCATCCAGTTTTCTTATAAACTGGCAAACAGGGTCTTTTAACGTCAGATTCCCAAGACGATAGCGCTCCTTTTCTCTGTTGAATATGTCTGCTAATTCAAGAAGAATACGATGAACATCACCACTCGGATGCGTCTCAAGAGTTTGAATGATATCATCCAGTGACTCCTTACTCAGCCCATCCTTTATAAATTTAATTTTATCTTCTCGATTTACAGAAACCATACCTTTACTCCTACAGCGCTGATCACAATTCCATCTTGCACATTTATAGCAGACCTTCATTCTTTTAGCTCTTCTCTTTTTGGAGTAAGAACTTCTTCCCATTCCTGGCAAAGGTTTAACAAATGAATTATGAATCTCACCTGCTAAACGTACCTTAGCTTCAATGATCCAACGTACATCCACAGGAAGGCCCAAACGATTGAATATCATCATCCTTTCAAGTCGACTGTTATAGATCTTTCTGAGCACATCTTTGGGAAGAGTGGGGAACCTGTTCTTAAGCTTTGCAAGAGATTCCTCCATGGTAACTTAAAATGAAATTGATGAAGACTAGAATTCTCAACCCAGTGCAGTGTGTTTCGATGAATAGGAAAGAAAAATGAGAGAGCAGGAAAGAAGTTTTGAGAGAGTAGGAATGAAATAAGTGAGTAGGAAAGAAAATTGAGAGAGTAGGAAAGAAGTTTTGAAAGAGTAGGAATGAAGTTTTGGGTTGCCTCCCAAATAGCCGCCCTTCTTTAACGTCTTTAGCTAGACAAAGATTAAACAATTTTTTTTATTTTTTTTTATTTTTTTTTGTTTTTTTTTATTTTATGAGAATGAGGACTTACCTGTTGGTTCCTCAAACGTGATGACAGTTGTCAAAGTGTTGAGTACCCATCGTTATACTCCTTTAAATGTTCTTGATTGTAACCATCAAAGTGGAATACATCATCAGGAGCTATCAGAAGTCCTGCAAAATCAAAACATCCAACCAAATCTTGGGTTGCCTCCCAAGCAGCGCTAAATTTATAGTCTTCAGCCAGACTTCCCAAACACAAACTACTAATCAAAAGTATCAAACACCAGGATTTCCTTTTCTTCATTTCTTTTCAAGCAACAATGTTTCATGCACACGAAATGATCATTCAAAGTAATTAATTGTACTTCTTCAATCATAGACAATTTTAGAGTACAATTATTTACTGATTTCAAATAAAGCACAACATCCATGCACTTGCAAACAAATTTAGGAGTTTCCAAAATTTTAGAGCATCCCACAAAATCCACTTGACTCTCATCAGTAAGAGTCGGCACTTCAACAGGAGAAACATGAACAACAACTTTTGGAACATCCTCATTAGTTTCAACATCAAAGTCACAAAGATGAGGCTCCATAATCGGAATCTCAATTGGACATTCACTGTTCTCTCCAAAAGTGATTTCAAGTTCTTTAACACATTCCATAAGAGCCAAGGTTTCATTTAATTCCACATCCTCAATTTTCTCACAATATTCATCATCAACAAAAGAAGTGGACATCATGCTCAAAGAATTATCTTGCCTCATAGTTTCAAGTGAAGCAATAATTTGACTCGCATATATTCCAATATTTTGAACACTTGACTCAACACTAGTGGCAAGTTCATTTTGCTCTCTACTAAATCTCTCTGTTGATTCCGCAAACTCCTCACATAATCTTTCTAAATCAGACTTTTCCTTATACTCAAGAGTTTGTTCTTCAATATATGGATAAGAGTAGAAAGGAGGATTAGGACAATACCTGACATATGGATCCAAAGACTCTTGTTGCTCTAAAATTCCACCAGGATAAAATGAATGATCAAAACAAGTTTGGTGCATATTGAAATCATCTCCCATATAATGACTGGTAGTGCTATATGGATAATGCTCATAGGGATGACACTCTCCATAATAAGCACCAGAAAAACAATTATAAGGAGAAGAATTTTCAATCCAACTGGCATTTATATTTTCATGTCTCATTCCATCCACATGCATTCCAGAAAAAGAACTAAGATATGACAAGTTATCACCAAATGAATGCTGTGAATAATTCATTTTTATTTTGATTTTTTTTTTGATTTTTTTTTTGAAATTTTACATGCAGACTAAATTAGTATTAAAATTACTTGGTATTGATATTAATGAAAACAATCCCCGGCAACGGCGCCAAAAACTTGTTACGTGTGCAAATGGTCAATTAAATAGTGCAAGTGTACACTGTCGTAATCAAGTAATATAGAAGTGAGTAGAGTATCGTTCCCACGAGGATTGATCACTAAGTACCAAAATTGGTAATTTTAATTCTATTTAGTCGATCGATAAATTGGTGGTTGAGAGTACAAATAAAAGAAAAATAATTAAATATGCGTGCAGATGATATGAAAACAAATATGAGAAAAAGTCCTAGGGATTAGATTTCACTTAACAAATTCCGGATTGAATCACTTATCTATTCTAGCCCAATTTATTCCACATGATTGATAGTCGAGTTTCCCTAATTTAATTACAAGCCTCTTCCAAGGTCAAGCAATTCTATAATTAATTGCTAATCCAATATATTCCTATATGAATTTAAGCAATTAATTATGCATTAAGATTTATGGAACTCAATAAGACTACACAACTCATATGAATATATTCCTATTTCATATGCAAGTCATGGTTTTAATTATAGGATCTACACACATGCATCTCCTTCCGGTCTCAACATGCATATTGTAATCATTCAAAAGGTGGCCAATCAAATGAAAGCATTAAGAACAATAATTAAAACTCAATCATGAAGGAGAAATTAAAACTAGATTTAATAAGTTAAGATTCAATCCGTCATTAGTAAGCTACGTCATCACCCTAGGAAAATGAAAATTTAACTCATGATAAAATTGAAAACAAAACCAAAATAAATTATATAAAGCTAGAATGAAAGCCTTAAAAATACTGCATAAAACTTGAATATTAAATTCTCAAACATACATATACAACCAAAAGATGCATGAAAAATGTAAAAATCTAGACATCCCTTTAGGAGGTAAAACCTTCCATGTAGGTGGCATACAAAAAGTAATACTATCCTAAGCCTTCCATAGAGGAGGCATGCAAGAAGAAAAGAAGAGAGGAAAGTAATGGATATGAAAAATGGTGTGTCAAATGTGAAGGAGAGGGTGGCTATATATAGGGAAAAATGGAGTAAGGTAGATGAAGTGGTAGATGAAATGTGATAAGTGGAGTAGTAGATAGAATGTGGTAGATGAAGTAGTTGGTGAAAAGAAAGATGAATTGGTAGATGAAATGTGGTAGATGAAGTAGTTGGTGAAAAGAAAGATGAATTGGTAGATGAAATGTGGTAGATGAAGTAGTTGGTGAAAAGAAAGATGAATTGGTAGATGAAATGTGGTAGATGAAGTAGTAGGTGAAAGGGAAGATGAAGAGGTGGATGAAATGGTTGGTGGAATGATGGATAATTCCCGCTTTCAACTTTCAAGCAAAATTCGAAATCCTTGGAGATGGAACTGGAATTTGGTCTCAACATAAAAGTTGTAGAGCTCTTTCTTAGCTTTTTATCCATATAAAGAACGTCCCGATCCGACATCTAGAGCTCCAGATATTGCCTGAAAACTGAAAGAGGGTATAATTTAGTATTTTCCAAGAAATTCTCTTTTATGCCAAAATCATTATTTATTTATTAATTACACCCAAATTTATTAAATTGAGCTCAAATGTCATCCATAAAATCATCATATAAGGGAGAATAAATATGCAAATATTTTACTTATCATCCTCAACTACAACTTGGGTTGTTACTAGGTTGGACATGAAGTGGGTCTTTGAACCACTTTTGCAGCCCAATTCAAATTGAGCTGCTTATATCTACAGACTACACCTTGCAAGTCTTAAATGCGTATCTATTTTTTTATGCCCCTTAAATGTGTATCTAACTTTTTTTTACCAAAAAAATGTGAATCTAACTTTACTGACTAAATGAATACATTTTTCAAAATAAAACAAACAAACGTAGAATTTTACTAATACAGTATGAAATATGAATGATGTGAAACCTTAATAAACTAAAAATAAAATGTACGCACCTATTGAATATTTTCACTTCTCAGAATGTGTTCCTACATTGTAGCTTTAATTTCTTTACTTTTGTTTTTTCGTGCATTAGGCAGGACATTTACAATTAATAATTGTGGCACCTCATAATTAATTAAATATAAAAGGATTCAAAGAAGATGTTTTAGTCAATATATAAGTCATATTTATATTAGGAATTTTTTAACATTATATGTCATGACCTAAACAACCATGATTCTGGAGGCGAGGAAGTGTTGTTTATAAAACATTAAAAAAGCGCCACACCTAACGATCCATCATCCAAGACTCTTTTTTCTTTTTGGTCCGCCATCATCCAAGACTTTGACATATTATAATTATTGCTTCTCTCCATCACGAGCGTCATCATGGCCAATTATTTTATTATTATAATTCATTTATAATTAATTGTGGAACCTACTTAATACTCCACTTTAACTTTTTTAAACATGTGTCCAAACATATCTGTTACTTTCCTAGTAAAAAATATGATACTTTTTTTTTTTTTGGATTACAAGGCGGCGGGTTCGAACCCGGATATAGGGGGAGGGGGGAAGTGCTTAACAGCACTTTAGTAACCAGTGCGCCTACACTACAAAAAAACAGGAACTTAGAGACGGAAATTAGCGACGGAATTAATTCCGTCGCTATTCCGTCTCTAAACCGTCAATAAATCCGTCTCTAATTTTAGAGACGGAAATTAGCGACGGAATTATTCCGTCTCTAAATTCCGTCTCTAATCCGTCTCTGATTCCGTCTCTAAATTTTTAGAGACGGAAATTAGCGACGGAATTATTCCGTCGCTAAATTCCGTCTCTAATCCGTCTCTGATTCCGTCTCTAAAAATTTAGAGACGGAAATTAGCGACGGATTTATTCCGTCTCTAAATTCCGTCTCTAATCCGTCTCTGATTCCGTCTCTAAATTTTTAGAGACGGAAATTAGCGACGGATTTATTCCGTCGCTAATTTCCGTCTCTAATCCGTCTCTGATTCCGTCTCTAAATTTTTAGAGACGGAAATTAGCGACGGATTTATTCCGTCTCTAAATTCCGTCTCTAATCCGTCTCTGATTCCGTTTCTAAATTTTTAGAGACGGAAATTAGCGACGGAATTATTCCGTCGCTAAATTCCGTCTCTGATTCCGTCTCTAAATTTTTAGAGACGGAAATTAGCTACGGAATTATTCCGTCGCTAAATTTCGTCTCTATTCCGTCTCTGATTCCGTCTCTAAAAGTTAAAATTCATGACAGCTCATGATACAATTTACAAAGTATAGACATCACAACTTGTTTCTTTGAGTTTTATGCAAAGCATAGGATTTTATTTATGAAATATTGAATTTGAGACAAATTGCAGTAATATATTCTACCATTTCAAATAATACATAAAAACATGTAAATAATTACTACTACATATATTATATGAATGTGTAATTAAATACTCATTTGATTTACAGTACAAGTGCAATCTTGCAATTATATGAAAAAAAAAGTTTAATCTTGCAACTTGACCGAAGGAACCTCTAAATACAGGTATTTATGCATCATATAACATTCAGGAATTTTATTTACTTCATTTTGTGTTTTTCTAATCATATCAAGATTATTGAATACTAAATCAAAGGTGGAGCTAGTATGTGCAATTATTGTGTGAACTTAGTTTGCCATGTCATATGTGGTATAATTAGTTAAAATACAACAATTCAACTAATATTAATCCTAGTTGGCTACTCATCTGATTCACATTTTTAATATTTTTCTTAAAAATTCAAATCGTTTAATTAAGATTTCACAAATAAAGAAAAAATAAATATTGTGAAATCTTTTAATTTTTTTAATATACCAACTAATGTTTAAGAGATGCCAAATCAGTTCATGAATTGTTGTATTTTAATTGGTTAGGCTACAAATAGCATGACGCACCAGATTGATACAATAATTGGTTAGTCACTTGTTCAGCCTCACAAGGTCATCGACTTCTCCTCTCTTCTCCGTCAGCCATTACATCTCTCCTCTCTCAAACTCTCTCTTTCCTCGGCTGGTTTGTTTAGTTCAATGTTAAATACTCATTTGATTTGTTAATTGAGACTAATAAGTAGGATTAGAGTGGTAGTCAATAGGCCAAAGCAAATAATTAGTCAGAGTATAATTTGAAAATTCACTATAACGAGTTGTATTTTAGACTAAGACTCTCAATTAAAACGTTGCTGAATAAAAACTGTCCATTTGAAACTCTCAAGAAGAATCATGAAGCTTATACATCAGTTGTGCTCAGTGTACATGCATATATGATATACGTAGAATTAACTATGCACCTATTATTCACTACTAGATCACAACAGTTTATACGATTGAATCCCATGGTTCAAATGTATCTGCTATGTGCGCGCGCGTGATAGTTGATTAGTAAAAATGAAGTTTTGTTTTAGCAAATTGTAGATATTTTGATGAGCTTGAGTAGCAGGATGTCACTTTGTTATTTTGAAGCCTCTTTCTAGTTCCTTGTGCAACATCCCAATTTTATTATTAATATTTAAGTATTATTATGATGTGATTTGTTAAGTAACTTGGGGTTTTGAGTAAATTAAAGGCATTGTTTGAGATATAAAAGCATAAAATTAATAAAATATTTGACTGAGATTGAAAATTTGTGAATAATATATTTATTAATAATGAAATTGAATTTAATAGGATTATTTTATGGCAATTAGAAATCACCGTATAATTATTTCAGGGTAAGTAGAAATTAATAATAAATATTAATAAAATGAATGAATTTTATGAATATGTAATTATGGTTATATAAATGTATCATAAAAGTTTTATTTGAGTGAAATACACAAATAAATCTTAATTAATTATTGAGACTTTTTGAGAATCTTAGTAAATTTAGACATATGCTAATATCATGATATGTATTTGAGAATAAGAATAAGTATAATTTTTTTATTACTAATTTAAAAAAAGAGTGAATAAAACTCAAAAAGTAAAAGAAAGAAAGATTAATAAGCCAACTCTTGTCCGATAGATTCATTTTATTTAATTAGTCTTTGATAAAACATGAATTTAAATATTTTACTTATATTTATGGTAAATCTTGCTCCCTCCAAAAAAATTTTCATGTTCCCGCTCCTTGTGAGTGCCTGATTGAGGCCTTTGGTTTGATTTAAAAAAAAAAAAAAGAGGAAAAGGCTTTTGCTGTCACCAATCACCATATTCGCAAACCATCAACCCTTTCTCTTTCTCTATACCACTTCTCACTTTCTCAGATCTCATCTTTGTTGTTTGCCCTAGCCGCGAGTCCTCAACCGCGAACAAGCTCGACAGATCGACACTTCCAGGCAGCTGCTGCTCAGTGCTCACTCTGGGCTCTGGCGCTCCTCGTCGTCTCTCAATCTCTCCAGTCCACGGCTCCTCATCTCAATCTCTCCAGTCCACGACACTTCCAGGTTATGATTTTTTTTTTTTTTCAGATTTTAGTGCTGATTTTCTCTTTTTCCTGACAAGATCAGGATGTTGAAGTCCAGAAATAATTCCTATCTCATTCAGATTTTAGTGCTGATTTTCTCTTTTTCCTGAGTTTTTTCCAACTTCTGATTGCTTATGAGTTTTTACAAAAAAGGATATGGAAAGCGACTTTGTACGTCTGTTAAAAAACGAACATAGATAAAAAAAACTTACCACGTCACTCGCATTGATGTCTGCCTGAAAACGGACTTGGAAAGGTTAAAAGAAGCTGAACTTCTTGTTAAGTCATTGTATTTGTATGCCACTATTATTTCTGATTTCTGCTTGCTAATCTTTAATTGCAGGTAATCTTTATTGGCTGTTTAACTTTCTTTATGAAGAATGTGGTGTTTTGGGTTCTATTGTTGCTTTTTGTATCAGTAATATTTTCATCCTAGCTTTTTGTATCTGTAATATTTTCGTCCTTCTGAACTAGTTTAGATCTAGATTAGCTATTTGATAATTATTAAATAAAATAAGCTCAACTGTGAGGTCTGTTTCTTTTATTTTTGCTAACGATGAGGTCTGGTTCTCTTTCATTGTCATTGTTCCTTAGTCTGAACAATGGATTATGAGTTTGACTTAGTTGATATGAGTACTTGATTTGCCTGATTGATTTTTGTTATGCACAATATAGTCCTCATTATCTGCTTCCTGTTGCTTGCTATCATCCTATATTAGAAAAGCTTAATGTCAGCTACTTGTTGTATCATTTTTTCAAAGTGCTAAGCTACTAATTGAAAAAACAATGCTGCATTACTTGTCATTTGTTGAGTGATATAAATTATGATAATCAGGATTTTCTTTTTCCTCCGCAGGTCTTAAGAAAATCATCTTTTGTTTTTTCTATGGCTAGCAATCCCTCCGAGTCACAACTTCTTCCATCAGATTTTCACTGTTACGATGCCATTTTCTTTTTAAACTACTCTTTCTTTAACCCTATAATAAGTTGAACTCTCTGCAACCGAATATTTATCCTTGAAATTTTGCAGAGTTTATTGACCCCTGTATATTTATGTTATTTACATGTTCATTATATGGATTTCTTCTGGTTGCCAGTCTTCCAATTCTGATTTTTCTCAAAATTACAGGTTCAATGGATGATCGGGATTCTATTACATCATCTCCTATTGAAAAATCTCATGGTGCTTCAACTTTTCAGTCTTCCAATTCTGATTTTTCTCAAAATTTGTTTGAGAATAAGATTTGGGAATTGTACTCCACTATACCTGAAAATTTTTTAAAGGACTGAATTTATGGGTTTTGGGGTGGACTGATAGCATTCTCAGTTTCATTTTTGTGTGAGCGTTGCCATTCATTGAATTTTGGCTGACACTTGGGGAATATGGACCAAATAATATTGTTCATATCATTTTAGACTCAAATTACTTGATCATTTTCTTACTTTCTGGTGATCTCTTTGGCTTCAAGTCTGGTTATTAGTTATTGGTTTGTTTAAAGAAGACTGTTTTCTAATTGTGCATAGTAGAATTAGCTGAAATTTGCTGCATAAACTGGTTTTAGCAATTGAAACTACACTTGGTCAAATTTTGGTTCATGCATTGCTTCGGGACCCACTTTGAATTGCATATTATTGTTGGTCTACTGAAATTATGATTTCTTATTACTTTGCATTGTGTGTCTTTGTAGTAACTGAAGTTCACTTCTCAATTACGTTTGCTGAAAAGTGCTCATATAGTGAATGCTAGATTTGAAATTGCTTTCTATTACTATGGATCAGTTTATTGACTTATGTATTCTTTCTGGGTGTGATTATTGTGGAAGCATTCGAAGTGCCCAAAATATCCATTTGTGTTTTGAGACTAGTAGAGGCTGAGTTCAGATTTTTTTTTTCCCATTTAAGCTCATCATGCATATGCTTCTAATATATAACTGACGTGCTCTGCAGGTATTGGTGGCAAGACTGCTTTGAAGCTCATTCACCAGCATAGTTGTATAGAGAACATATTGAAGAACATAAATGAAGAGAGGTTTTTGTTATTTTCCATTAAAAATCTGTTTGCCTTTGTATTGTGTTCCTGTCTTGATTTGTGCTTAATTATTTTACATCAATTAAGTCAACTAAATCTGTTAGGTGATTGGCTACTATATCCAATGAAGCTTTTATGCAATCCCTGCTGATATGAATAGGGAGAATCTGTTAGGTGATTGGCTACTAAATCTGTTTGTTGGATTAAATATTTGAATTTTTCTGGCCTAATTTCTGGCCTAATGTCTAGTATTTGACTTGAATGGGTTATAGCTTCTGTATTATGATATGAATAGGGCATCTCTACATTCTTGATATGATGATGGGAATTTTTTCACAAGGTATTGCAAAGTGTTTTAGTTTTCAAACTAAAAGGAGCATTGGCAGACAAGATATTTTGCTGAAACAACTGAGGTCAATCTACAATGAATTGGTGCAGCAACAATTGGAAAAGTGTATTCAAGATGTAAAGAAACCAATTATTAATTTTATTTTGAAGTCGGGTCTTGGTAACTTGATTGACTAAAAAAGTGAGTCTGCCATTGATAAGTTGATGAAGGTAATTTATATGTTTTTCTAATGATGCTACCTGTTTTTTATTTTCAGATGAATTTCTTTTCTCTGATTTTATATTTGTACATTTTGTGTTCAGGAAATATTGGTTTGTAAGGTAGGCTTTAAGGATGAGGCAATTGACAGGCGTGTAATTTTGTACCTGAATGATTGTGGTTGTGGAAAGCCATATTGCCGGAAAAATGCAGCATATGTGGTTAAAAATCAATTGAGAAAAGTCAATCTTAAAGAGGTGGCAGATGAGGTTATGATCAAGTATGTATCATCTTCCATGTTCATTACATATGTCTTTAAAACTAAGAAATGTGTGTATTGATTTAAGCTTTCAGCCATTGTTTCTGGTATCTTACAGCTGGAGGTGTCCGTGTTATGAATCTTGTTAGTTGCATGAGTGCATATTTATGTACCAACATCATTCATTGCCAAAAAACTTAAAAGTTTCACTAACTTGTTAGGGTTTTAAGTTAAGCAGCTAATGTTGGACATGCAGAGGATTGTAGAGTGCCTTTGCATAATTTTATCTCTTTTTTTTGGGTTTAGAGCTTGTTTTACTTGTACTTTGTCTTTGAAATGAAACTTCTTATTTTGTTCTTATGCACTATTTCTTTCTTGTCAATGAATTTTTCATCAATAAACTGTAAATTTTCTTGGAAATTCTGAAACTTCTTATGTTGTCTCATGTCATGTCTTTTTGGTTTAACTTGATCCTTATAACCAAAAAAAAAAAATCTTGCATTCTTGGGTTATTTGAAAGAATTAATCTTGATTTCAGTGTTGCTGTGCTTTTATTGACAGGATCAAAAGGTTATTTAGTTATTTTTACTGGCTCTCTGGATTTTGTTGAAATTGTATGATATTGTTGGTTTTAATTAAGTTGTGCCATGTGTGTTCTGTGTAACTCTGATTTAATATCTCTTTATATCAAGTGTCATGTGCATTGCATCTCTTTTTGCAAGAGTCATACTCCTAAATAATAACATTTGTCTTAGTTTAGAAATATTGTGGCATGAAAAGAAAATAATTGAACTCAACGTTCTATTTTAAATAAAACTCTTGTCGTTTTTGCAAGGAATAACATTGATATTTCTTGATAAATATTGATACTGTTCTTACCATTCAACAATTGCATTTTACCATGTAACTTTGTCTTTATGATGAATAACCAATGAGATTTTGAAATTCAGTATGAAGAAGTACATATGACAACAAATGCCATGGTTGGTCAAGAAGATGAAGAAGAACAAGAGGATGAAGAAGAACAAGAAGAAGAAGATTCTTATATGGAAGAAGATGATAGTGATGGTGTTTGAAATATTTGTGTGGTTTGTTTGATATATTATATACATTTTTACTTCAGTACTTTTGTTTTGTAGTTAATTTATTATCATTTTAGAACTTGGTTTGAATTTGATTTTATTTGCAATCAATTTAATTTCACTTTCAGTTCTTTAACTATTATAGGTTATTAATGTTGACTTATCGTTAAATTCAAAATAACCAAAAAAATAATAATTGGAGAGAATTAAAAAAGCTTAGAGACGGATTTATGATGGAAATTATGTTACAAATTTTTTTTTTAAAAAAAATTTCACTTTGCAATGGATTAGTGACAGAATCTATTTCAGAAATTAATAATGAAATTAATTCTTTTTTTTAATTTTGTGATGTATTAGAGGCGGAAATCAATGCTAATTTTGGACAAATTAGAGACGGAAATTCCGTCGCTAATCCGTTTCAGAAATTAATAACGAAATTATTTTTTTTTTGTTTGTGACGGATTAGAGACGGAAATTCCGTCGCTAATCCGTTTCAAAAATTAGTGATGGAATTTCCGTTATTAATCGTCTCAAAAATTAGCGACGGAATTTGTCATCAGAGACGGAATTTTCGTCACAAATTAGAGACGGAATTTCCGTCACTAATCCGTCTCTAAATTAGAGACGGAATTTCCGTCGCTAATCCGTCTCTAAATTAGAGACGGAATTTCCGTTTCCGTCGCTAATCCGTCTCTAATTTAGAGACGGAATTTCCGTCGCTAATCCGTGTCTAAATTAGCGACGGAATTTCCGTCGCTAATCCGTCTCTAAATTAGAGACGGACTTTCTGTCGCTAATCCGTCTCTAAATTAGCGACGGAAATTCCGTCGCTAATCCGTCTCTAAGTTAGCGACGGAATTGAAAATTCCGTCGCTAATGGAATTAGTAACGGCCTTTTTAGGGACGGACCATTTTCCGTCGCTAATCCGTCGCTAACAGATTAGTGACGGAATTAGCGACGGAAATTCCGTCGCTAAAATTATTAGCGACGGAATTTCCGTCGCTAAATTCCGTCTCTAATACCCAGTTTTTTTGTAGTGCTAATGGCGCTGGTTAATATGATACTTTTTATAGTGTATATAATGTGAAGCTTTAAAAGAAGAAGAAGAGACTGCAACTACCGAAGGCATTGAAATTTCAAAATAAGCTTTCACATATATTTGTCACTTTAACTTTTTCTTGGTTTTTTTTTTTTTGTTGGCATTAACATGGATCTAAAATTTGATTATAATTCATTCATTCATTGTGGCATCTCAATGACAACTTTTCTTGGGCCGAAACCTCAGACAAAATTAAACAAATTTAGAAGTTTATAAGTGTGAAACAATAGGGGTAGGTTGCACATATAGAAGACTTTTTTTTTTTTTTTTTAATATATTGAGAACCTTACTCACAGTTCATAGTGGGAATTCACAACCACAATTCTTTTATCGAGAAAAATGTAAAACTATTGAAAAAAAACAAACCCACATCAAAAAAGTTCTGCCACCCTTGGTCGTGAAAATCTCGTGTTTAACGCACTATTCCCACCAGAAGGAACCAATATGATAAATCATTGCTTTAATTTTAATAAAGCAAGATTACCCCTTTTACAAAAATTTTTATGCCAAATATATTTAATTGTGGCTTTTGCAACAAGGTCCGCCTATGGCACTGCAGGACGACAGAGCCAAAATTTGATGTTGGTCTAAAAAAAATTGATGATTATGATAATTAATTGATCTGTCACCATCTGTGAGAGAAATTAAACAAAAGCAACTTGAAAATTAATAAATACATGGCCAAAAAATTATTAATGTAAGGCATTTTCTTCCCAATTGCGACACTATGACGTGGGAAGAGATGATGAATGGATAGGAATAGAGATGGACCATATTATAGTACTACCAATTATTGTAAATTTGCAATACAAATGGTGAATTTGACAGCATAAACAATTAACATGATAACTAGTTGTTGAGCTCTACACAACAGACCAAAAATAAAAGCAACTTTACAATTTATAAATAAAACATGTATGTAACGTGAGGCATTAAAAAAAGATGACTTCAGTTACTTTTCCCTCTTAAATGAATGACTTATTATAAATTGACTCACATAATCCGGCCTTATCTTTTAGTTGGGCCATTATGACAAACGAAGGTGACAAAATTATGAACTACTCTCACTTATTCTTAATATAAGACCCATTTTAATAATAAAATTGACTTATAAAATAGATCTTATATTAAAGATAAGAAGTAGTATTGTTCTTAGATTAATCTGAAATTCTCATTCATTCAAATGTACAACTACATATTTATATACAATAAACACAATCTGAAACCATTCTTAATCCTGTACATTTTCATCAATTCTTGTTCGGCGGGCGGACGTTATTCTTGACTTCTAACACTCCCCCTCAAGTTGGAGCATATATATTTATCATGCTCAACTTGTTACAAAGATATTGAACCCGTGTTCCATTAAGGCTTTTGTCAGAAGATCTGCCAGTTGGTCGTCGGACCGTATGTGCCCTGTAGATACAATATTTTCTTTGATCTTGTCATGAATAAAATGACAATCAATTTCAATATGTTTAGTACGTTCATGAAACACCAAGTTTGATGCTATATGAAGTGCTGCTTTATTGTCACACCATAGTTTTGCAGGTAATGTTGTGATGATGCCAATTTCCTTTAAAAGCTGAAGTACCCACACAATTTCTTGTACTGACTGTGACATGGCTCTGTATTCTGCTTCTGCATTTGATTTTGACACAACCCCTTGCTTCTTACTGCTCCAAGATATCAAATTTCCACCAACAAACACACAGTAACCCGTAGTGGATCGCCTTGTGGCCTTTGATCCTGCATGATCCGCATCACAAAAGCACTCAACTTTAGTGTGCCCATAATCTGTATAAAGAATACCAAGACCTGGAGAGCCTTTCAAATAATGCAAGATATGTTCTAAAGCTTCCCATTGTGCCACAATTGGTGATGCCATGAATTGGCTGAGCCTACTGACTGAGAAGGTTATATCAGGACAAGTTACTGTTAGATAATTCAGCTTCCCAATAAGTCTTCTATATCTCTCAGGAAATGGAAACGGCTTTAATTTCTCTGGATCAATACTCTTCTTCAAATCATCAGGAAGCACATCAAACATACTAGTATCAAGATCCAGAAAGGGATTTGGAATCATGGGGATGTTGCTTGGTGCAGCTCCAAGTTTTCCAGTCTCCTTTAAGAGATCAAGAACATACTTTCTCTAAGTCAAAAGAATACCTTTCTTGCTTCTCAAAACCTCAATTCCAAGGAAGTACTTTAATGATCCCAAATATTTTGTCTGGAAGTGAGAGTTCAGGAAGATTTTAAGTTCTAAGATTCTAGAACAATTACTTCCTGTAATCACAATATCATCAACATATACTACTAAGAGAATCATGCCTGCATCAGATTGTTGGTAGAACATAGTGTGATCACACTTGCTTTGACGTAACCCAAACTTCTTGACCACATCACAGAATTTATCGAACCAGGCTCGAGGACTTTTCTTTAGACCATATAGTGACTTCTAAAGGTAGCACACTTTCCTATTCTCCCCCTGAGCAATAAACCTAGGTGGTTGCTCAATATAAACTTCTTCAAGAAGGTCGTCATTCAAAAACGCATTCTTAACATCTAATTGATGTAAATCCCAATGATAAGTGGCCGCCAAAGAAACAAGAAGACGAACTGAAGTGAGTTTAGCCACAGGAGAGAAAGTCTCAGAATAATCATGACCATATGTTTGGGCATATCCTTTGGCAACAAGGTGAGCTTTGAGGCGTTCCAAGGAACCATCAGCCTTAGTCTTAACAACAAAGACTCATTTACATCCAATGGCTTTCTTGCCAAGAGGGAGATCAACAAGAGTCCAGGTACCAGCTGTTTCTAGTGCCAAGAGTTCTTCTTCCATTGCGGCACGCCAACTAGGGTGAGCTAGGGCTTGGTAAAGGTTAGTAGGTGTAGGGATGGATTCAAGAGTGGCCACAAGAGAAGATGAAACAGGAGATAAAGACTGATAGGACACAAAAGATGAGATAGGATAAGTACAGTCAGCATAGCGTTTGGGGGGATAATGAGGACGGGTACCTTTACAAAGTGTAATGGGCAGGTTATCAGAAGTATCACCAAGAGAAGCAGGAACAAGTGGTTCAGCAACAGCAAGAGGAGAATCAGCGGAAATAGAAGCAAGAACTAGGGAGTCATCAACAGAATCATTCGGCAAAGCAGGAGTTGGCAGAGGTGAATCATTGGCAACATCAACATCATTGATGATATCAGGATCCGGAACAGTAGCCTGTATGGTGAGACAAAGATAGGATATACTAAGAGATCATCCGAATTATCCATGACAGAGGAAGACTCAGAGAAGGGCAAAGTCTTGAAGAAAGAAGAGGACTCATGAAACATAACATCAGTGGACACAAGGTAACGACGGAGATCAGGAGAATAACACCGATAACCTTTCTGAACTCGAGAATAGCCAAGAAAAACACATCTTAGGGACTTGGGATCAAATTTGCTAACAATAGGACGGACATCCCGAACAAAACAGACACAACCAAAGATTTTAGGATCAACTGGAAACAACTTAGTTGTAGGAAATAGAGTGGAATACGGAATATCCCACCAAGAACAGCCGAAGGCATGCGATTGATGAGAAAATAGGCAGTAGATAGAGTATCAGCCCAAAAACTTTTAGGGACAAAGGAATGAAACATGAGAGCTCGGGCAGTTTTTAAGAGATGACGGTTCTTTCTTTCAGTAACATCGTTTTGAGCAGGGGTATCAACACAAGAGGATTGGTGAAGAATACCATGACTTTGCATGTAATCGGTGAATGGTGCGGAAAAATATTCTTTTGCATTATCACTTCGTAAGATTTTCACAGGAATGCTAAATTGGGTTTGAATTTCAGCACAAAAATTACGAAAATGAGTAAACAATTCAGAACACTGTTTCATTAAGTAAAGCCAGGTGGTTCAGGAAAAATCATCAACAAAAGTGATAAAATAACGATAACCAGTCTGAGACAGAACTGAACAAGGACCCTAAACATCAGAATGTACTAACTCAAAAGGGGACGCAGCTCGTTTATTGATGTGAGGTGCCAAATGAACACGATGGTGTTTGGCAAACCAACATGACTCACAATCTAAAGTAGACACAGAAGAAAATTGTGGATATAATTTTTGGAGAGAGGACAACGACATATGACCGAGATGACAATGAACTTCAAAGAGAGATGACCCACCAGAACAAGCAACAGAACGTGGCACCTGATCATCAAGTATGTAATGCCCACCAGATTCATAGCCTCTACCAATAATCTGCTTCGTCGTTAGATCCTGAATTAAACAATAGTCAGGGAAGAGTGAGATAAAACAGTTTAAATGACGAGTGAGTTTACTTGGAGATAAAAGGTTAAAGGTTGAGATCAGGAACGTTAAGAACAGAAGATAATGAGAGAGATGCAGTTGGTTTAATAGTGCCTGAGCCAGTAACACGGACAGGAGAACCATTGGCGACACATATGGATGACGGGTTGGCATAGGGAGCATATGAATAGAACAAGTGATGATTACCTGTCATGTGATCAGTGGCACCAGAATCAATGACCCACTTAGTTGAAGCAGTAGTAAGACCAGAGGACAGAGTACCTGTGGCTAAAGCCCCTACAGAAGACGATCCAGATCCAGAATCAGAGGTACCAGGTGTCTGGGTAATATGAGCAAGGCCACGCTGTTGATCACGCTGCTATTTATTTTGCAATTTTCGACAATTTTTCTTAATGTGTCCAGGTTTCTTGCAATAATTATAGATAATACTACCAGAAGTCATTATATGAGGATTGTTATTTTGTTTGTACCCATAATTCTTGTTCTCAAAGGGACCACGCCCAGCTAGAGCACTTGCGGTTGCATCAACAAAAGAGTGACTTAAGCTGTCAGCACGAAGAACCTGGGAGAAAACATCTTGAAGAGAAGGAAGCTCTTGACTAGACAGAATCTGAGAACGAATAGTCTCATAAGACGGATTGAGAGCTTCAAGGAAACTTATGATAGCCTGAAGTTCCAAGTTCTTGATACGAGTTGAGAGATCTGCTTGCGGAGACATGACTACCTTCATTTCTTCATACATCCTCTTGAAATCCAAGAAGAAATCTTTCAATGAACGGTCTTGCTGTTGGGAACGATAAAAACCTTTATAGACTACATGAACCCGAGTAATATTTCCTTTGCCAGAAAACATAAATTCAAGATAACACATAATTTCTTTGACAGTGTTACAATGACTAACAGAAGATAAAATCTGTGGTTTAATGGAATTTCGAATCTGAAACAGAAGTTGAGCATCTGCTCTTTTCCAAGACAAAAGTTTGGTTTCATCACCAGACGGAGGATCCTCAGTTAAATGGGTCTCCATCTCAATCCCCAAAATATAAAATCTAACGGTTTTGTTCCAATCACTATAGTTGGTCCAGTTCAATTGTGAAGCAGTGATCTTAGCAGACATAGGCAACATATCAGAGTGCTTAGATTCAGCCATGTAGACAATAGTCACAAATTATATTACAGGAATAAAATGTCCAAGACAAATGGAACCAAACAAATCTTAAACTAATATAAAGTTTAAGAATTATAAGAACAACCAATCAGGACCAAGCCACAAGAAGACAAAATGAAGCCCACCGTAAATAGAAGACAAAGCAATAATTGTCGCAGATTTACTCAACCAAAGTAGCTCAACATGTAAAAAATAAGGAGCTCAAAGTATATCACAAATGAAGCAAATAGTGAGAGGTACCCGACACACCAAGTGTAGAACTGAAGGATACCACCACCGGGAATGGAACGGGCTCGAGAAATCGATCGGAAAGCACCTAAAACTCGTCGGAAAAGGTGGCCAGAGAGATGACCACGCGCCGGCGCGTGGCGGAGACGGCGAAGCTTCTGAAAGCGCGTGAGAGCTCACGCTCCATTGTTTCAGGACGTCGTTTCAGGGTTTGACCGATCTGAGGCTGGGGAAGCTTTTGGGAAGGCGCGTGTCTCTGAAATCTACACCGATGAACAGGGATCTGAACTGGAACTAAGAGATCAAAGCAAGAACTTCGCTAGAAATAGAAGGGAACTGAAAACAGAGGAGAACAGAAGAACGAGGCTCTGATACCATGTTCTTAGATTAATCTGAAATTCTCATTCATTCAAATGTACAACTACATATTTATATACAATAAACACAATCTGAAACCATTCTTAATCCTGTACATTTTCATCAATTCTTGTTCGGCGGGCGGACGTTATTCTTGACTTCTAACAAGTATTATATATCAAAGGAATATGAAATATTCTATGCCCCTTAATTTGATCTACTGGCTCCCTCGGAGTCATATTTCAATAAGTGATCCTAAAAGAGAAAATTAGAGAAAACTTGAAAAAGCACTCAATTTATAAATAAAGCGTCCATAACATCGTAAGGCATTAAAAAAGACAACTTCAATTAGTGTGCATAAGTTCTTGGGAAAACCATGTCCTAAAAGCTAGCTATTGGAGTTGGGGAACCCAGGTCTTCATAAAGCCCCTCTTTTAAAGAGAACCCACCCGATGTGGGACTCATTACACTCACATGCATGATTTTTCCTTTCAAATTAATGACTTATTATAAATTTACCCTCAAAACCCAGCCTTATCCTCTTAATTTTTTTCTTTGATTTGGTATAATGATATTTCATTACTATAAGGATATGGTAGTACACAATCCAACAAGAGGATAAAAAGGCTCACAAACTCAAGGCCAAAAACATAAACCCTAACCACAACAACAACATTAATGATAATAATAGCCAAACTAAAAGGGGGTAGTCACTGACAAGATCACTAGAAAAGTGTGTCGTCTCGTCACTGGAATCTGCAGAAAGGAAATCATTGTCACCGGCAATCACGCCATTGAAAGAGGTGGTGATTCGAAGGAATCAATTCCAAAGGATCCACCACCCTTGTAGGCAAAGAAACCACCAATAATGGTTTTTGAATAGTATGAGAGAACCCATACAAGCAAAACACCCATAGACACACCGCACAAATTCAGCACCAGAGCAGGAAGAGAACTCACCGTCAACCACCCATAGAACAACACCTCTTGACAATGCATAAGGCCAACATTAGGTCCTTGGATTCGCCACCATCGAACAAACCTAACAATGGTCCTCTAAGGGGTAAAGCATATAGCAAAAACGGCCATCGAAAAAACCCTTTCCCCAAAAATGCAAATCCGAGCCACCAAATTAGGATCTAATTCCAACCAAGAGGTATCATAATTAGATTCCGCAAATCTGTTTATTACCTAAAAAACAAAGAACACCACCACTAAAACCCAACACCACAAAAGAAGTAAGAAAAGACGAACATTCCCTTCACCAACGGAGACCGTCGGTGAGGGAGACGCCATAACTGCAGTTCGTACAAAGGAGAGGAAAAAGGCTCTCACCACCTCAAGAAAGATCTGGAGAGGGGGAGGAAAAGCTCATCGACAGTAATTTAGACCGCTTGAAGTTATTGTAATGGAGGAAGCTGTATCCTCTTAATTGCGTCACCGTGAGAAAAGGAGGGAACAAAATTATGAATTACTATATTATTACCCCTGGTCCTTTAATAAGATTTGGTTTCGTCCTTTATATAAAATTTTAGTTTGGGTTGTCTAAATATTAAATGCATTTTCACCCATTTCACCCATAATTAATTTAATTATCTCTTTATTTTTTTCCCCACAATTTTTCTTTTACATTTTCCTCACTATTTCTCTCTCTTACCCTTATATATAAGGGTATATTTGAAAAAACAATATACATTTCTCACATATTTACTATTACTTTTAACTAATTTTAACAGATTTCTTGAACCCACATACTTTGATTATATGAATCTTATAAAAAGGACAAGAGCGACATCAAGGAAATACAAAATACCATTTCAGTTCCTAATAAAAGTCATTTTTAGCCAATTCTCACTGAGGAATTATAGTTGAGTGAATATGTATTAAACTGTAAAATTTTTCTCCTTCGCTCTTATTAGTTTTTTCTATTTATCTCACGTACTGATTGGATTACAAATAAATGTTTTGGTCAATTATCAAAAACACATTATTAATTTTGTCTACCCCACTATTGTGGCCGGCGCCAAAGCTCACATTTAATTTTGTCTTTGAGGTGCCTCAATTAATTAATTATAATAAGATAATTGAAATGGAGATTAGAGCATTCACATTATTAATTTTGTCTCAACTTATATAAATATGCTTAGCAGCAAACTAAAACATATACACTTTGGAATCAGGCGGTAGGGACAGAGACATTTTTGAAAAGTCAAGTCCTTTTGTTTATCTGATGAAAAGTCAAGTCTTCAATGTCTTGTTTTCTTAATAATTCATATGATGCATATTGTTTCCCCCAAAAAAATTGGTAAAATCCCTGAAAAGGTACCTCAAAAGTGTGAAAAGACAGAGAGGTATTTCAAAATAGGAAAATCCTACAGATATGCTTTTAACTGATAAGGGATTTTCAATTTGGAGAGCAAATGACCAAAATGACCCTCTCTTTATCAACACCCTTTGTCTCTCTCTCCCTCTCTCTCTCTCTCTCTCTCTCGTTCTTCTGTCTCCTTCTCCTTCTCCCTCCCTCCCTCGTCTTCTTCATCCTCGTCCTCTAGTTTGTGACAGGGTCATTTGCTGTTAGTAGGCGGTTGTTGAGGAGGAAAAGAGTGGTGGGGATCGGTGGGGTTGGTTGAATTGAGATGGTAGAGTGGGTCTAAAGTGTGTGTAGTCCATTTCAGGAGAAAGGAAGGCGTCAACGAGGCTTGCGATATTGCCCTATTTTTCCATTGAAGCAAAGAAAAGGTGGACTGTTCTGATGGCGAAAAAATGCCAGAGAAGAAGAACTTATATATCGGTTTCCTAACTTATGAATTTAGATAGTTTCCCGAATTCAAATAACTCTTTCGCAAGTTTAGATAAGTGTTTCCCATATGCCCTGGAATGTTTGTGAACGTAGTAGGCAAAATCCCATGAAATTGTTAAGAGTTTCCCTATTTGATATAAGCTTTTATCAATCTTTTATAATGATTTCGCAAATTCAGACAAGAATTTCCACAGGTTTCCCCACATTTTTCTCCACTTGTTGGACAAAATCCCCTAAAAATCTTAAGGATTTCCCCATTTGAGATAAGCGTTTATCAATGTTATATAAGGATTTAGCAAATTCAGGCAAGCATTTCCGTAGGTTCCCTCTCATTTTTCTCAACTTGGTTGACAAGATCCCCTGAAAATCTTTTTGTTTTCCTCATTTGAGATAAGCGTTTAACAATTTTCTTTAAGGACTTCGCATGATCAAATAAGCATTTCCGGACGTTCCCTCCACTTTTTTCTCAGCTTGCTTGACAAAATGCCCTGAAAAAAATTAAGGGTTTCCCTATTTGAAATTAGAATTTATCAATGTTATATAAGGATTTCGCAAATTCAAACAAGCATTTCCACTGGTCTCACTCACATTTTTTTCAAATTGGTAAACAAGATCAACTGAAGATCTAATAGTTTTCCCCATTTGAGATAAAAGTTTATCAATGTTTTTTAAGTGTTTCGTGAACTTGGATAAGCATTTCCGTAAGTCCCTCACATTTTTCTCAACTTAGTAGACAAAATCCCTTAAAAATATAACAATTTTCCCCATTTGAGATAAGCGTTTATCATTGTTTTTTAAGTGTTTCACGAGTTCACATTTCTCACAACTAGCGCAACAATGTCCCCTTACCCTTGCATGCTTTTACCAATTTCTTATTACCAGTTGTCAATTAAGTTTATGTATTTATCAAGTTTAGATTAGCATTTCCACAGTTTCCTATACTTTTTATCAACTTGCACTACAAAATCCCTGACATTTGCATGATTTTTCACAATATCGCTTAAGCGGTCGTCATGAAACGATTAGATTTTCCCATTTGTAGATAAGCATTTCACATGTTAGTTCACAACTTTTGCAGCTTTATTTTATAAACATCAGCATGCCATAACATTGCAATTGTCTTTTCAGATTCTATCAAAATGGGACAATATCTTTCTTCTTCCACCCTATACATTAGTTTCAAACTAAAGGAGTGGACAACCTATACACAAAAACCCTGACATATTGACATCTAGGCCTTATAATGAGTTATGACCTTACATAAACAACAATGGGGAATAAAATGACAATACCCAAAAACCAGCAACAACAAACATTGTTCTAATATTTTCAGTAACAACAGGACATTAAGAAAGTGGTTCACCCTCATAGCTCTAACTCAACAAGTTGCAAATTAACATTCACAAAATTTGATAAGGGTTTTCACAAGTTCTGATAAAGGTTTCACAAGTTTGGACACCAACAAAGCCTGCCAACTGAAATCTCCCAACTTTCTGTTGATGATTTTATCGGTTATGAACCTTCCCAGCACTTTCTAGATAAGATTCAGAACAACAAAAATCTCCCAAATCAAATAAAAACTTGAAATTCCAAATTCAAAAGAATCACCTTCAAATCCTTGCCATACTTTGAATCCTCAGGATAACATCGTTCCTCCTTCGCTCCTTCAACACCCCGATTTTCTCGAATAGGACATTCAGTTGGTAGTGCCGGAGAGCTCTTGAGACATGTGGCAGGGACGAGATCCGATGGCATGGACGAGATCCAACGGCTCACAAACTACCGCTGGAGACCTTGTCACAAGCTAGAGGACGAGGATGAAGAAGATGAGGGAGGGAGGGAGAAGGAGAAGGAGACAGAAGAACGAGAGAGAGACAAAGGGTGTTGATAAAGAGAGGGTCATTTTGGTCATTTGCTCTCTAAATTGAAAATCCCTTATCAGTCAAAAGCACCTCTGCAGGATTTTCCTATTTTGAAACACCTCTCTATCTTTTCACACTTTTGAGATACCTTTTCAGGGATTTTCCCAAAAAAAATTAAAGTTTCTTTCATTTAATTTCTCCATTCAGGTACTACTGATGTTAATGTCATGCTCTCAGAGTAAATCATTGAGAGTTGGAAAAATATGTTGATCCTATTCTTTATTTTCATGTTATTAGAACAATTATGCAGAATAATATTTTTAGAACAAGTTTTGGAACTACTCCCTCCTCTCCTTAATTTAGGACATATGTGGAAAGTTGATTTTGGTAGTAAATATAAGATATATTTTTTGTATTTATCAATATTTTCCTAATTTATCTCTATTGATGCTCCCTCAACAATAATTAAGAAGAAGAGGGAAGGAGGGAAACAAGGAAGATGACTATGATATTTTAGAAAATATATGATATATTAATTAACTTAACTAACTTCCTTAATCTAATTAAATTATATAAATATGTCTTATATTGAGGACAGATAGAGTAAAAAATTTTAGAAGTCTATTTGAATCATTATTTTGAAAATCATATCTAAAAAGATAAAGTGAAGGTTGAAATAATGATTTTCTATATTTACATAAATGGCCTTAAAAACAATGTTTTTACCTCTTGTAGAACGAAAGGAAATGAAACATCAAAAAGATGTTTTGAAAAGATGTTTTAATTTTCTCATAAAAAATATGTTTTGATTTTATTATTTTTTGGGAACAACTTTTAACTTTTTTTATTTTATGCTAAATTACATAAAACACTTATAAACTTTGGGTTAGCTGTACATCACCTCCCTAACCTTTAAAAATTTAAATTGAGGATTTTAATGTTTTATGTTTAAATTGTTAACTCCGTTGTCGTTAAAGTTTAAGGTGTTTTCCATATCATACTGAGAGTAGCAATAATGGAGGCTATTATAAATATTTGAGTAAAATACTCTGACCACCCTCTAATTTTACCTTAATTACACATACCTCCCTTCTATTTTGAAAACATACACTTAAGTCCAAACAGTTAACTCCATTAAGAATATTCTAAAAAGATTTCAAAAATATATTGTTTTAATTAAATTTATTTTGTCTTGCACATTTTTACTAAAGTTGCTTTAAAGAATTTAAGAGTTTTTTATTTGTTCCTTAATTTCTATTTTTATCTTTACAAGTAGTTATTTGTTTGATGATTTTAGCATTGGTTAATGTAAATATCACAAACGTTGAATATTCAAGCAAGATTTTAAATAAAAATATGCTTGATCAAATATGTTTATAAATATTTGTGAAAAAAAATATTAAATTATAAATTTAAATGACACATACAATCTCATACTTATATAGTTCATTATATTTGATAAAAATATGTGTTTAATATATATTTTAAGTCAAAATTAATTTATAATATCAAAATTAATAAATTTTTTAACAAATTAGAAAGTTAGAGAATCTAATAGAATAAATTTATGGTTGTATAAATTTTTATTAGCCCCTATATATATATATATATATAATTCTAATACTGAAGAGGGGCATTTTGATAAAAAAAGTTCAAAAGTCAAACTTAACGGTCAACTAACTGTTTGAGTGGATGGAAATAGAATCTCAAAATATAAGAGAGATTTGTGTAACATATATTTTAGTTTTAAGGGAGGTTTATATGGGTTTCCAAAATAGAGGTGAGGTCTGTGTAATTAAAGTAAAACAGAGGGGATGTTGGAGTATTTTACTCTAAATATTTTATAACATTTACATCGTATTGATAATCTTTTGGCATAATTATAAATTTTCAATTTTCATATGTTTAATTTATCATTGAGGATGGGGAGGTGGCCTAATTAATTATCATAACAATCGTTGTCAAAAAAAAATTATCATAATCACATTTTAGATCTGTCCTGCAGTGCCGTAGGCAAAACTAGTGAGAGGCAATGACCCAATTAATTAACAATACTTCCTTTAGTCTAGAATATAAGTGTATGTTTGAATTAGTGGTAGAAACTGTTTTCTAACATAATTTACGGTATACGAGATAAATTTGTAAGAAGAGTTTTGTCTCTAGTTGCGTGAACATACTTTTTCACCCCTTTCTCAAACAAGCCCTAAGTCACTTTTTAGAAGCATTTATTTGTTCATAATATAAGTTGTTTTCCATAAGAATTAATATTATCCTAATTAGTTTTATCAATCATGTGTCAAACAATATACTAATCACTGTTTAAATGCAATTCCTCATATAGCTCACTCTCTTTCAAAATCTCATTTAATTCAGGAAAGAGAAAAAACTTTATTTAATAGGGGTAAAGTTAAAAAATCTAATTTAAAATTAATTTAATGAATTAATTGTTCTTCACTGATTCTGTTATAAAATCAAAAAAGTATAAGAGATTGAGATGAAGGGAATGAAGAAATACAAGAGAGAAATAGAGAGCAAGGAGGGAGTGATTTTTATTCATTTGGATGCAAACAAAGTGTAGTACATAGTGCTCTATTTATAGGCCCTCAACCACAACTAAGAGTTACACAAAGTAAATGGCAAACTTTAATCCTCATGAGTGCACACATTGTAACCTTTGAGTTATAGACATGAAAACTCCTAAAGATCATTCATTGGAGAGGTTATGGGATGTAGAAAATGAAAGGTCAAGAGTTGGGAGCTCATGGACATCCACCTTAATTAGTTTTACAACACTCCCCCTTAGATGTCCATAAAAAAAAATATTGTGCCTCATTAAAACCTTACTAGGAAAAACCCAATGGGACAAAAACTTAGTGAAAGAAAAAGAGTACACAATACAAATCGAAACTGCCTCATTAAAAACCTTACCAGGAAAACTCTGTGGGACAAAACCTTGGTTAAGGAAAAGAATACAGCATGGTCTCTATTTCACACGATGATAATATCCTATTTACTCCCCTTGATAATAACATCAGTTTTACTTCCCTGATAAGAACATCGCTTCTAATGTATTGTTGAGCATATCATTCTTTTAGCCACCAAACTATGAATGATACATTGTCACCAAATATTCTGCTAGATGTATTCCTCTTACATATCTTCTGGATATGCTAAAATATCAGTATATTATGCCTTTATCTTATTCATCATGAAAACAATGAAGAAAAATTATTCTGAAAATCATCAAAATATATCTTACATCCATATATTCAATTTGTTTTGAACAAAATAATATTATATAATATGTTAATAGGATTATCACACCAAATTTCATTTTTGTTATCCACTGTGCACTTGCAAGAACTAATTTTTATCAATAAAATCATAATAGATACAATATTAGCATAATACAAAAATATTCTCATAAAGTATAAGGTACTTATGGACCATTAAATTCAATGTATCTTTACAAGAAAATTCACCACGGTAAAAATATGTGATTTTGAAATCATTGATGCATTTGATAACTTGATCTACAAGTCAAGTAAAATGTAAAATTACTCATTTTTCAATATATTTTTCAATCAATTATATATGCTTGAATTATTTTCAAACTCGCACAACATTTTATATATAGAATGATTTTCTTGTATATGCTTCTGGCATTTTAGATCCTTCAAAGACTCTCATATAATATTCACTATCTATATGCATATGCTATATATAATAATATCTAATAGATGTATTATTTTGTTTGCATATACTGCAAGACTAATAATATATGCAACAATTATTGTATCCACTACCAAATATTGTACCTCATCATAATCATCATTAAACCTTGTGAAAATCTTTATTTTCACATGAATATTCATATATCACAAATAACTTAATATTTCAAATATTTTGGACTACAGGTCCATATTTGGACTACAGGTCCATAAATTTTACATGTTGAAAGAACATTTTTCATTGCGTCTTGTCCCCTTCTTCAGTTGGCCAATCACCTTTTTTTTTTCTACCGACATATTTATGTATAAGATCCTCATTTGATCACGTGATATTATTACTAAAATTGTTGTCGACAACTTTATCTTTTCAGTTCCATTTTTCTTGTTGTGACATAATTCATTGAGATCTCTTTATTACTTTCAGGTACATGAACCTCCTTTGAGGGTTCTGCAAGTAGTTATGTATTGACCTCTTCTAAAGTGTCTGCCTCCTTAATATGATTATCTTGATTATTTGCTTCTTTCTTTTTTCTTTTGGAACTGATTATTCTCTCATACTTCGGGCATGTCTCACTTTCATTTATGCTGATTAGACCACTTATAGCTGGAATATGAGATTTAGTAATTCCCATTTAGGTCAGTAATTGTATCTGACAGATTTTATGTAATATTTCATGAATGCAAACCAAATGAACTTCTGGTTCATATTGTTATATTCGAGGATCTATATTTGATAGTAATAATGCATTCTTTTTCTTTTCTTTTCCAGCTATTTAACTTCTCCCCCTCATGTTAGGAAAACTCTGTCAAATGACAATCGACTAATCATATAGTATAAGTCTCCTAAATCCATTTGTTTCCATTAGAAACATCCCTTTGTTTCATTTAGAGACAAACAAGAATAAGGAGGTTCTTACCCAACATTTATCTTAACTTCCTTTAAATATCCATCTATGTGTATTGTGGTGAATTAATAGAAATGCACATTCAAACTTTTAAAATGGAATATACCTGGCTCCTGACTAAAAGCCAATTATATTGGGAGTATTTGGTTAGCTAATATAAGTGCTGCAATATGTAAGATCAAATATGCCAACACTGAAATATAAATTTTGTTCTCATAAGTATTAATCTAGCTATTTATGGAGGTTTCAATGAATGAATCGTATAATCTGGAAATCACGCTTAACATAATAATTTATTTAAACGTTCTTGCAAACTTCAGGTTGCAAACCAATAGTAATATCACATGTAACCATCTTATAGATGCATCTATCAAAATTATTGAACATTGATATGGTTTACATGATATTTGAATGGGCCCATACATGAGTTTATTTATTTCCAGAAATATAGAGATCCATTCCAAATCATAACTTGTGATACTCTCATAATCAAATTTCTTTGAGAACAAGCAGCACATGATAACTCTTGAATTATATAATATGTTGGCTATTTATGAAGAATCTTCTAGTTCTTTAATGGATGTCACACGTAATCTTTTATATATGACTCGAATGAATCAAACAAGTCATGCCAACAATATATTTGTTTGGATCAGTAAACTGCTGGTTTACTATGACATATTGCTTAACCAACAACAAAACTTTTCAATTTCCATAAGTATTGATATAAAATGTCAATATGACATCCATTTTTCGGAGATCAATAGGTTTTGTGAAGAAGTATATGAGTAAAACTTTTCAATCACTCTTATATTAACTCTTCAATATTAACGCACTTATATTCTAACAATCTTCCCCTCAAGTGTGAGTCATATAAATATACTTTCTTTATTTCTCTATTTCAAAGACAAATTTGTATATAGCAAGCTAATAATATATCTTTCATTTCAAAACTCAAGTACTTCATAACTCACAACTAATCATGGATTTCAGTCAATTGGACTATCATTTAAACCCTGTAATAGAGTAAAACTCTAATGTAAATCTATGGGTTATAACTTTCCTTAATCAATTCTTCTTCTGCCCATAGAATTTAAGAAAAACTATATTAGTTCTTCAAGAACAATATCGACTTTGTTACATTTATGTTCTTCAGGAACTAATATATATTATCACATATTTATATAATTTTATTACTCATTAATAATAATAATAATAATAATAATAATAATAATAATAATAATAATAATAATAATAATATGCTTCAATTTGCCTCTTTTGATGCATATTCAAAATATAAAATGTTTAGAATTTACCACTACATAAAGAAAAATATGAGGAGATCCATAATCAAAATACATTAGGATCTTATTGCAATGAATTCTGATGTTTAGGGGCTAAAATTAATTTGAGAGAAATGTAAAGATAAATATTTTATAATACATAGTCTTCTTTCAAATATTTCTTACTGTTTGATCATCCATAAATTTGACTTGCACTATATATATAGTTCATGCACATTATGAAATTGATTTTGTCTAACAAATCATAAACTATTCATAATGGATTTTCTCATTCTCTTAATTCAAATATGATATAGGATTTTTTTCACAAATGTCACTTAAAACCAATTTGATTCCAATATATATCATATTATAACCAATTTGATTCCAATATATATCATATTATATCATAATTAATGTATGAAACTTGCACATATCATATAAGAATGTTAAGGAGTAGAAGAAATTTCAATATAATGAATTGGAAGAGGAGGCAATAAATTATCAATACTAAAATAAAATACAAATTGAGAAGTATTTGTATGCCTTTCAATAATGAAAGTTTGGAACTAAGAAAAATTGCATATATATATATATATAAGGCAACATAATAGTGCTCAAGAGGAGAAAAGATATAGAAGACAAAGCTAAAATGAAAAATATGACTAATAATGAAAGAAAGTACCTTGATGTTGAGATATATGAGTTGAATGTTTGTTGGGAAATCTTTGGTGCAACAGAGAAATACAAGTCCCAAGAAGAAAATAGAGATGGTAAACTCCATTGATGTATGAATAGTATTCACATACACAATATATTTAAAATTACAAATAAATTGTACAATTATACATAAAGAAGGTAATTAAACAACTTAACTTTATAATTGAAGGTTATTTGAATAAATATTGAAAACCATTTGATATGGGAGTTATAGGGATTAATCATGAGGTAGTTAGAATTCTAAAAGGTCATGAAATCAAAATATATCAATAATTACCAATAATGTTTAAATTTGTAAATAAATTGGCACTATACTAAAATTTTAAAATGACCAATCATTACCTTTTTATCTATTTGATTTCATATATCACTCATGTTGATATCACAATGTTAAATAATAATTTCTCTCTCACAAATTAATCACAATCAATTTAAATTTAAACATAAAGAATCAAAATCATATAGCTTTCAGGGCTTACAATTATCATATAACCTTCAGGGTTTACAATTATTTCTTTTTGCTATACAAGCTGATCATCTTTCTCCGTAACTTATTGCTTTAAGCATCATAACTATTTTTTATATTTTTCACAATATTTCATGGTCTTTTTTGGCTTCACAGCCATTTTGATCTTTATTTTCAATAAATTAGTACATATTAGTCTATATGACTTCTGGTCATATTATAACATTTTTTTCTATCCATATGACTTCTAGTCATAGTATGATATTTGCTCATAATTTTGATCACCTTAGAAATGTTATTATTTCCACGATTGTAGTTCAATAGCTAAGACAAAATATTCTCAGCTTTCAACTATCAATTCTACAAATGCAATGTGATCATGTTCATTTTCACTCTTACATATTTTCTTTACTTTCAATAGTATCATCAATTTCTCCAAATATTGGTCTTCAGGACCACAGCAAAAATCTTTGTTTAGTTTGACATTTGAACCTTTAGCCTTCAGGGCTTTGATATTTGTAACAATTACATCATCAAAGTGCCAAAATTTTTCTTGTCAATTTTGCAATTTAATGAAACCAATAGCGTTCTTTCTCATAAGAGCTAGTACAAAAGTGATGTAACTTCTGGTCATCTAATCACGAAATTAAGAATATTATGGCTTCTGGCCTCTCGATAAAATCAAAATACTAGAAAATAAATTAAATCAATTCAATTTCATAATCAAAAATAAATAATAGATAAGCCCATGATCATATAGATCACATTACATGCTCATATATAATACTATTATATATTAATGTAATATAATAAATAAATGAAAATAAAAGATTGACATAATGATATAACAATAATGTATTAACATAAATAAATGAAATGTAAATAAAATAACAATAAAACAATATGAAATAAATGACATAAAATAAAGAAACAAACAATAATATATAATATAAAATGTAAATAAAATAAAGAAATATAAATATTAAATAAGTGTAAGTAAAATGAAATAACATAATATAATAACATAAAATGTAAAGAATACTAGAATATAAAACAAATAAATATACATTTTGCATAATAAGAGATTAATGGAAAACGATAAATAAAAGTTAAAAGAAAGAAAACTTGCGGAGGATAATATAATCTCAAATCTTAGCCATGGAACCCGATGTATAAAACAATCGGTAAAAGAGTCTATCTAATTCCATGTAATGGCTTAGATTATCCCAGATATATGTAAAAGATAACAACATGATGGATAAAAATAGATAGCGTAAAAGAAAAATAATAAAAATAATATAGAACAATAGATTGATAATGTAGACTAGAAAGATAAAATAACAGAAAGAATAAACAATATACAACATAGTATGGAAATGAGAAAGTTAGAGAGTAGAAGAGGTAGAAATCTAGACCATAGGCCTTCTGAGCGAGTTCGTGCTGATAACGTGTTATAAAATCAAAAAAGTATAAGAGATTGAGATGAAGAGAATGAAGAAATATAATAAAGAAATAGAGAGCAAGGAGGGAGTGATTCTTATTCATTTGGATGCAAACAAAGTGTAGTACATAGTGCTCTATTTATAGGCACTCAACCACAACTAAGAGTTACACAAAGTAAATGGCAAACTTTAATCCTCATGAGTGCACACATTGTAACCTTTGAGTTATAGGCATGAAAACTCCTAAAGATCATTCATTGGAGAGATTATGGGATGTAGAAAATGAAAGGTCAAGAGTTGGGAGCTCATGGACATCCACCTTAATTAGTTTTACAACATATTCTAATTACATGGTTGAAAGTTATTTATATTTTGAACTAGAGTAGCGACATCCAGAGTACTAGCTTAAGAATATTTTACAAAGAAGGTGGCATGGGGGAGTGTTAACCCATGACCCTTGCCTCACTGATAAGTTTGTGACCATCAATACATCAAACCCATTTAGTTAAATTGTGCAAACATCTTTATTTGTAAGTGTAATAAACGAAGTTTCCTAATTTACATCATAATTCCCTTATATGTTTTTATTAATTTCCTTATCCTTACTTGTTAACTCATTAATTGTAGTTATTTTTATACCTATACTCACTGCCAAAGTTTTTGGGAATCTACAAAAAATGGTAGTTAACTAGTTATTGATTTGCATATGTGTTATTGTTAGTTCCCTTATATGTATTTGTTAATTTGCTAATTGTAGTTGTTCTTATGCCTATATTCACTGTTGAAATTTAGGAAATCTGGAAAATGGGAATCATCTCTCATTTTTCAGATTTCTAAACTTTTACCAGTGAATAAACATATAAGAATAACTACAATTAGCAAATTAATAAGTACAAATAACGGAATCAATTAACAACGACACATAAAGGAATTGTGATGTAAATTAGGAAACTTATTTTATTACATATATAAATTTTTGTACAATATAAATAAATGGGTTTGATGGCTTGGTAGCCACAAACCTTTTGGTGAGCCAAAGGGCCATGGGGTTCAACCATGTAAATAAAAATAATTACTACTCTATATAGTCTATAATTATTTTTATTTGTTATTTTTTTTATATAAAACAAATCCTTGTAATTGAGAACCACAATACAATAACAATATAAGTGAATCTTGTCCTCCTCGACCTCAATAAAAAAAATAAAAGAAAGAAAAAATAAAGAAAAGAAGAATGGAATTTTTTAAAAAGAGTGGGGCCCATACTATATTATAATATATTTCTCCCACTCCTTCCTCTCTCCAGCCCATCATCCCGTGCCGTCTTCTTCCATTTTTATATTTTAAATTCTTATTATGTATTTTTATATTTTTAAGTACTATAATTATTTTATTTTAAGTATTTCAAAAATACTTAAAATTATACATCAAATGCCAAATGTTTTTTTTAAAATTATGTGGTCTATAATAAAAAATATTAAAATTATGATATGAAAAATCGGTTAATTTTAATGGCAATTTTAACAATTGAGGAGTTTACAGACAGAACATAAAACATTAGAGTCCTCAATTTAAGGTATTAGAGGTTAGGGAGTTGATGTGTATCTGACTCAAAGTTCGTAAGGTTTTATATATTTTAGCCTTTAATTTAAAAGATATAACCAAAAATACATTTTCAAACCATTTTTTTTTATAAAGTAGAAAATCAAACATGCCCATAAAATTTTTTTTTCCCGCCAAGGAGTTGGAACTTGGAAATACAACGGAGAGGATTATTTGATGATTTGATGACTTATTATAATGTATAATGTCCCCTTGTTTCGTCATTTCTTTCATCATTGTGGCCCAAATTAAGGGGAGAAGACTTGGATTTTGAAAGTCAATTTTATAAATTGTCCAGTTGCTTTCGTTTTATTTATTGAGATGACACCATCAATTACATATCATGAAAATCAAACATGGCATGTAACAAAAAAAATAATGCCTCAATGATAAAAATAAATAACCCCGCAAAAAGTCAATGTTTTTGGTAGGCGTTATCAAAGAAAAATTTTTTGGTAGGTGGAATCTTTAGTCAAGTTTCTCTAATTTTTTTTTAGGAGCTGCAATAAATTAATTAATTTTGTTAAGTTGCTTGCTAATTTCTTTATTTTGGGTGCTACGTACAATTAATTATCATGTTAATTGTTATGCTGTCAAATTCACCAATTAAGAAGCAAACTTACAATAATTGACTGTATAATAATATGACTGTATAATAATTGTCTATCTCCTGTCTTTCATCATCTTCTTGCATCATGGTGTCCTAGTTAGGAAGAAAATGCCGGATTTTGAGAGTCAATTTTATAACTTGGTCCTTAATTTAAAGAGCGAAGGGGCAAAAATATCCATGTAAATATCTCATATAAGCGCCTGGCACCATATAAAAATTTCGGGTGCAAAAATACCCATGCACTTTTCTAAAAAGAACAAAAATGTCATTCCCGTTAAATGCTACAAACGTCAGTCTCTTTTTGCTTTTGTGGGCCCCACCTATTGTCTAAGTCACACCAAATATGCCATCAGCCATGTGTCCAAATGCAGTAAAAACCTCCCCTCTCCCTCTGTTCTTCCAAGCTGGATATTTTCAAAACTCCCTCTAGATTATTCTTGAGACAAATGGTATGACTCCAAAAGTGAGTCCTCAAGTAGCTTGAACGTATAGAGAATTAACAATGATAGAAGCCTCAAAATACCCTGCAAGCCCAAGTATTAAGCAGAAAATTCCTCCCAACGTTTGACATAGCGACAATATCCATAATCTTCCTCTCATCCCAAACCTCCTCACCATAAAATCCGATATAAATCCTCTAGGCAACCACAAAAATGCGTTCGCCAAACCGAAGCTACCAGCTACCATCTCGATGGAGTGAAGCTTCAAATTAAAGGGCCGTGAAGAAGACAACGAGGGCTGTGAGGAGGATGAGTGAGGCGAAGACCGACGAGATCACAGGTGGTGCCCATGGCAATAAGGGCGAAAGCGACGTTAGAGATAGAGGCCACGCTCACGTTGCCGATATCAGATTATCGGATACATAATGGTGAGGTTGAGATTGTGATGGATAACGACCAGGAGAGGTGGCATGGCGAAGCTGGAGGCGAAGCAGGAGAAGGAGAGCCATGGAAGGTGAAAGATGGCTTGGCGACGAAGAACATGATCTCCGTCGCTTTGTATTCTAAGTCTTTACAAGAGCAAATTTTAGGTATTGCTTTATCTAAATCTGGTATATTGATTTTCATTGCCCTATGTTGTCACTTCTCCCTGAAGAAAATCAAGCATGGAAAAGGGAGAAAAAATTTGGCCAGATTGAACGAAGAAAATGAAGGGGCTAGTGAGGTGATAATGATCTGACTAGTCAAAGCACAGATGGCTTGGCAAATCTTAACATTTGGACAATACGTGCAGCCCACAAAAGCAAAAAGAGACGGAAATTTGTATGATTCAACGGGAATGACATTTTTACTCTCTTTATAAAAATGCATGGGTATTTTTGTACCCGAAATTTTTATATGGTGCTAGGCGCTCATATGAGATACTTACATGGGTATTTTTATCCCTTCGCCCTAATTTAAATGCAAAAAATTGACGTAAGGTGCTGAGGCCTTCTTTTTCTAATTATTTCACAATATTTTTATTGTATTATGTCCAAGATCCAGGTCAATTTTCTCAATTAAGCCAAGAAAACGAAAAGCTATAATAAAAGGTATATTTTGCTATTGATTGGGCATCAGGTCACATGTTGATGAGAGTATCAATAATGAAGAGTTGGAGACTGCTATAAATATTTCACAACATTTATATTGTATTGATAATATTTTGGCAATGTATTTATAAATTTTCAAGTTGCTTTGGTTTAATTTATCATTGAGGATGAGGAGGTAGCCCAATTAATTAACATAATAATCGTTGGCAAAAAATTATCATAATTACATTTTAGATCTGTCCCGCGTACCGTAAGTTAACCTAGCTAGTGGGAGGGGACAATGACACAATTAATTAAACAATAATTAAATTTTACTTCGTCCCAGTTCAGAATATATCGTTAATTCCCTTATATTTTAGTTGTTAATTCTCTTATATGTTGTTGCCAGTTCCCTTGTACGTACTTGTTATTTTACAAATTATAGATGTTCCTATGCGTATATTCACTGATAAAATTTTGAAATTAAAAAAAAAACAGAGAGTTGTTAATTCTCATATTTGTACTTGCTAATTTGCTAATTATAGTTGGGAAGGGGGGTGTCTGCTGCCCCCAAATTTTCTCCCACTTTTCAAATGTTTTTTCTTGTTTCTTTATATCATTAGATTCTATATAAAATGAGTGATATTTTGATATCTTGTTTCTTTATACCACTTTTCAAATGTTTTTTTTTTTTGTTTCTTTATACCATTAGATTCTATATAAAATGAGTGACATTTCTATATACCATTTTGCTAATTATAGTTGGGAAGGGGGGTGTCTGCTGCCCCTAAAATTTCTCCCACTTTTCAAATATTTTTTCTTGTTTCTTTAAATCATTAAATTCTATATAAAATGAGTGACATTTTGATATCTTAGGGATAAAAAACGGTGTTGTTTTCAATTTTCTACAATGTTTCAAAGATTAAATACTTGAAATGAAAAAAAAAAACCGCATATTTTTATGTAAGGGGCAAAAATACCCATAAACTTTTCTCAAAAGTGTATCCACCATCATAAAAAAATTTTTGATGCAAAAGTAACCATGAACTTTCAAAATTGAGGCAAAAGAGACACTTCCGTTAAAACTAACTAACGGCCGTTAACTTTAATGTAAAAGTATCAAAATACCCCTATCTAAAAAAAAGGTTAAGTGGTAAAAATACCTATAAACTTTTTTCAAAAGTGCCAAAATATTCATAAACTTTTTTTAAAAGTGTGTCCACCACCATAACCTTGTTTTTGAAATAGGGGTATTTTGGTACTTTTACACTAGAGTTAACGGCCGTTAGTTTTAACAGAAGTGTCACTTTTACCCCCCTTTTGAAAGTTCATGATTACTTTTACACACAAAAAATGTTTATGATAGTAATGAATACACTTTTGACAAAAATTTATAGGTATTTTCACCCCTTACGGAAAAATATGCAGAGTTTATTTTTCATTACAATACTAAATGCTACCGGAAATCCCAATATTTCATAGTGTGGGAAGCTACTTAACCCATTTTTTCACGTGTATAGTAATTTCACCAATGGGATGGCCAGTTCACAAATCTCATTCAACAGAAAATTAATAACAAACAACGTAACACCCAATACAATCACGAATCTGCAAACAGCAAGCCAGCAACATAAACAAGGAGAAAACCGGCAGGAAGCAAAAATAGCAAACAATAAAATGAAATAAACATCTCCCCTCGCCTTGGGAAGACCTGATCATACGCGCGTTCGGGTTATGGAGAATTCACTTCAAGGATGCCCACTCAAATTCAATAGAATCTTCGCCTGATGTTTCAGATGTCTTGTATATCATCCTATTTCTATTAACCTTCTTCGCGTATTTGAGTGAAGGACACAATCGACGAACTTCTTGTTCGTTTATTTCAAGCTTTTTGGTATACTTGAGGATCAAAATCTCCACATTCCACGGATCTTCTAATTTTTTGAGATTCCCTCCCTTTATGGATAGCTTTTTCAATTGGCTCAATTTGTCAGGATGTAACCATGCTGGCATGTGTTCGTCAGGAAAGCCTTCCAGATCCAACTTCTCTAGTTTTGGCGGAAAAGAGACAACTTTCAGTGGATCTGTGCTTGAAACACCCCAAGATATTTTGAGACACTTTACCTCTTTTAACTCCTCCAACTTGTCAAATTCATCGTTCAGATTAGCAGCCTCACTCCCTATATGTATACTTAGTCGCTTAAGATTCTCCAACTTCTGAAGATGCCCTATTCTGGTGGGAGTCTTGTGTGAATTGCCTATTATGAATCCCTCGAGTACTTGGAGTGAAGTGAGCTTTTCGAGCCCCTTTGGCATGCTTTCCAGCAAGTAACATTCTGATACATCCAAGTGTGTGAGCTTTTTCAATGATGTAACCGCATCAGGCAAGGTTTCTAGATTATGACAAGCCTTGAGGTCCAGAATTTGGAGGCTGACCAGCTCTTTAATGGAGTCAGGAAGTGTTGTGATTCTTGAAATCCCGCGCAGGCTGAGATACTTGAGATGCTTTTGGGTCCTCAAACCTTCTATGAACGATTGATCTTGAACTTCGATGTGATGGGAAGGAGAATTAACCTGCCAACGACCCAGCTGTAGCACCACAAACTTCAAGTTAGCAAGCCATTTTGAGTCAACACTAAGAAAGCGCCCGCTGACATTAAAAATGGTCCTCCAATCCTTAGTTTCGGATCCATTTTCACTCATCAAATTTGTATCATCATCGATCAAACAAATACGCTGAGATTTCTTAGGATCAAAACGTGGTATCCCTTTGTCTATGTGCAAAAGCTTCTCCTTTATGGCTACTGAGAGCAACATGTAACGGATCCAAGGGTGAATCGTACATTTATTCACCGTTGATCTTGGGCGGTTGTCAATGGGGTGGGGCATAATAAACCCAAGCTTCAAAAGCTTTCTAAATATTTCTTCGCCTTCTTCTTCATTCAGGACCAGACCTTCCCCAATCCACCAATAAATAAGAAGCCTTTTTTTTAAAACAACATTTTCCGGGAAAATTGCCAGGAGCAACAAGCAAATTCTCAGTTCAACTGAATCAAGGAATTTATAACTCACCCGGAGACTTTTCACTATTTCGTTATCATCTAACTTTTCCATGATTTTCTTTTGTAAAGAAGATAATGGTTTGAAACGATTCTGATTCTCCCCTGTATCGGTGTCATCATTCCGGGACGCCGCGGCAAAGTTGCGTAGTGACTCGATTTTCCCCTTAAGCTCTGCAAGGACAGAACTGTAATCGGAGCCTTTAATTTTGTGATGACTGAAAATCACCTCCACAAATTGATCGAACAGTTCCTTTTCCGCCACCATGGATGCGGGGAATTGATTCTTCAAACTGTTTCTAATTTTATCCATATCGGCTGGTGAAGAAGCTTGATGGGTATCAATGGTTTCGGTGGGATGACTCAGTGATACGGGCGCAGCTTCTGATGGATTTGTTTGGACAGACATTTTCAAAATGGCCGATATCAAACGTTGTCCAATTACAAGGTTGGCTACAGGACACTTCAAAATTAAGCTTTGGGGTATATATGAGGAATAGTTAACTTTATCAGGCTTTCTTGAGGGGGTGATGAATCCAAAAATGATAACAAGAGCTAGCCATGGAGGCATAAGTTCAGTACAGAAACGAGAGAATTAAATAAACCCATAGCAGTTAAAGAACGCCAGGGCGGTTTGCCTCTTGAAAGTGGTCGTCACTCTGAGAAATCTTCATCTCTTGAATCTTTGTCAATGATTAATGCTCCCTTTGATAAGAGAAAAAAAAATTGGGAAGGAAAAAATGAGGAAAAAAATTAGCTAGAATAAAAAATTAGTGAGAAAATGTTCTCACCTTTAGCGAAGATATAGATAAAAGAAAACAGGGTAAGGTAGCAGTAACAATAATATACTTATAATAAAACTATATAAACATGGAAAAAATAAATAAATAATAAAACTATACAAAAATAAATAATAAAACTATTTTCAACTAAAATATCTGAAAAATATATTTTCATATTTATATATTTAAAATCAAATATTTTGTATACACAAAGTAATTTTAAAAATCCAATAAAAAATTGAAAGAAAAAATTTATGAAAATTTTAGAAAAATATAATTAAAAATATAAAAAGATAAATTGATCCTGTAAATTTATCAAATCTTAAATTAGATGAGGAGTATGAATATGAGATTATCAATATCTAAAATGTCCTTAATTTAATTTATAAATTTTTGAAATCAATAATAATATTATTAATAATATTATATTTTATATTAATAAATTTATTTTTATATTTTATAATTTTATATTTAAAAAATTAGGGATACATTTAATGACACAAGTTTAAGATATCAATAATATGTGTATCTATTGGTAAAAAAAAAATTATGTATCTATATTAACAATATTATATTTTATATTAACGATTTTATTTTTATATTTTACAGTTTTAAAATTTAAAAATTAAGAAAAATTTTGAGGACACAAATTTTAAATGATAAATAATAATATATCTATCCATATTCTGAACTAAACACAATTTAAATATTTGTTCAGAATTTAGAATCTTATATTTCTAATTCAGTTCGGATGTTAGACTTTATAAATTTATAATATCAATTTATTTTTTTCTATTTTTAAATATATATTTTTTATTTTTTCAAAAAATTTAGTGACATTTAAAATATATTATTCATATTTTAATATGTATAAAGATAAATTGAAATATATATATATATATATATATATATATATATATATATATATATATTACATTTATGAAGGTGACTTGATAGAGTCAGGCAAGGTTTTTAAAGTCGATTGATAGTCGGATCAGCCAGATCGTCGACTGGATAAAGGAACGACTTGGCTCACTTAGACCGTATGAAGAGTTAAGCTGGATTTGACCGTCTAAAAACAGTATTTGAGCCGTTAGTCAAAATCCAGTCGCTAGTTGAGTCACTAGCTTAAACGGCTATTGAAGAACCGGATGAGTTTGGCACAGAATGTAAAAGTTCAGAAAAAAAGGAGAGGGAAGACGACGAGGATGAAAGACAAAGATTAAAATAGGATAAAAAAACATTAAAAAAGAAGGGTGAAACTCTAGCCTGGGATACAAACCTGATCTTATTGTTGACTCCGATACTCATGGTCATCCTTCATCGGCAAGAACAACTGGAATGAAGAATAAAAGTAACGACCAAGAGGCACCACTGGAGCCTATCGGACTCACAGCCTGATGGTGAAAGTCTTTCCCTTTGTTCTTCAACTAGAGTTCAAACAAAGGCAACTTTTCATTGAGAGGGAGGCACCCACCTTATAAAGGAAAAGAAACCATTGTGATCTGTAAGCAACTTGCCTAGTGATTCGTGAAAGAAGGGTGAGGAAGCGTTTGCAACACGCATTTGCCAGCTAATGGTACTATTTAATAATTATTTTTAAAATTTCAGTGTTTGTAGGAACCCAAATTATTTTTTAATATCATAGGGAGTTTAAAGGGTAAATGTTAATGAAATATCTTATAGATTTTCTCTAATAAAATCTTGCACAATATGTTATGGCGTTAAGGTGGAAATCTATTAATGAAGTATTATTTGAGAAATGTCTATCACAAATATCTTTTAAAAGGGACAAAAATACCAATGAAGTTTTAAAAATGGGCGTCCATCACAATTTCTGTTAAATCCGTACTAGCGGCGTTAAATTATAATAGAAGAAAACTCCTAACGGTGTTAAATCATAATAGAAGAAAACCCCTGACGGCGTTAATACGGATTTAACGGAAATTGTGGTGGATGGCCCTTTTTAAAACTTCATTGATACTTTTGCCCCTTTTAAAAGATATTTGTGATGGACGCTCCTCGAACAATACTTTATTGGTAGATTTATATTTTAACCCTATTTTATAATTAACTGTTATCTATTTAAATTGATTTAATTTATTATATATTTAATTTTATTAAAAAATATAATATATTATTATATATACATATAATTATTTTTTATTAAATTTTTATTTAATTATTACATCACTGAATGTTAGACTATTCCGACCATTTAAACCTGCTGATATTTTTTACTCAATCTCCAATCTAGTTTTTAAAACATTGGATTCGGGTGGACTAAAATTAAAGAAAAATTTCGTTCCCAAACTCTCTACATGTTTAATAAGAAAAGTTGGGGGAAATGTGGTGGCCGACATCACTCCTCCCGTATTTTCTAATGTGGTTCTCTCTCTCTACTTTTTCTCCCAACCCAATATTAGAGCTTTCGTCATCTTCTAGCTAAGTAGTGCCGGAGACTGCCAAGTTCTTGAGCTATTTATGCCATGGCTTCCGACATTGCATTATATCTGAGGAAGAAATTCGTGGTTTCGCTGAGCGATGTGAAGACACACTTATAAGATCGTATCTTCCGTAGATTTGAAAGCATTGGAAAGTATTTGGGGGACGATAGTACATTCCTAACCAAACCTGAAATAGTACATTTGTGAAAATTAGTGCTGAGACTTTAGGAATTCAAACTTTATGTGATCTAGTACTTCGGTCCCTTTATTAGTTTATTTTATTTTATTGATATTTCAGTTTCTTTATTTAATATTATTTAAATAAGTTCTTGAGTAAGCTACGTGAGGCTTGTTCAAGTTTTCATCTGTGGGTCTTATTTTTCTGAATTATTTCCTATTATTTTGCTTTATTTTTTTTTATAGGGAGTGTGGGAGAGATGTCAGGATAGTTGGAGAAAAATATGGGAAAGAGGATTGTGGCTCTAGATTATATATGAGATCATATTGTAATGAGTTTTATGATATAGAAATCTAGTTACACATTCTCAAAATATTCTCTCCAATTTATCTTTACGACTTGGTTTCATTATTCTCTTTTTTTATTTTATGGTATCAAAACCATTGGTTTTTGGGAAGTTTGGTATCATTTAGGTCTCAAATGGAGGAAACGTACAGAACGGGATGGAGAAGCTTGTAGGCAACAACTACAAGTATTGGAGGATGTGTATGGAGGCGTATCTTCAAGGTCAGGACTTATGGGAATTGGTTGTTGGTGCTGATACAATTCCTCCTGATGCTCTTGAGAATGCCGAGTCACGACGAAAGTGGAAGATCAAATGTGGGAAAGCTCTTTTTGCGTTGAGGACATATATCAGCAAAGAGTTTATTGATCATGTTCGTGACATCTCTTCTCCAAAGCAAGTTTGGGAAACGCTGGAAAGGCTCTTCACCGAGAAGAACACAACAAGACTGCAATTGTTGGAGAACTAGTTGGCAATGCTAAAGCAAGAAGGTATGTCGATTTCAGAATACTTTTTATGTATAAAGAGTATTTGTACTGAAATTTCAAAGATAGATGCTGATGAAAATATTAGTGAAGCTCGTCTACGTCGCTATCTTATTCATGGTCTAAATAAGGAGTATGGGCCTTTTGTCACTTCCATACAAGGATGGTCGAATCAACCTTCTGTTGAGGAATTAGAGAATTTACTCTGTAATCAAGAAGCCTTGGCAAAACAGATGGCGAAGAGTTTTGAAACTGATGATGTTCTCTGCTCAAAGGGAAAGCCGAATACAAAAAAATGTGTCCAAGAGCATGAAGGAAGAAGAAGATTCAAATTCAGAAGAAGATGGTAGCTCACACACTAAGAAGCCCATCACATGCTTCAGATGCGGGATGACTGGGCATATAAAGAGGAATTGTCTAGTGAAGCTTTCCAAGGCCAATGTTGCATGCACAAGCGAGGGAGATGATCAACTCAACTGGGATCACTGCTTTACTATTGAAGCTATTGAACAAAAGTCAACCCAAGCCTTTGTTAATTATGCTTACAACAAGAAGAATGAGTGGATCATTGATTCAGGTTGTTCTCACCACGTAACCTAGAATGAGACCTTATTTTCAGAAGTGCATGAACACCATGGAGACTAAGTTATTGTCACTGCTGATAACTCTACTCATCTAGTAGCAAAAGAAGGCATTGTGACGATTGATGTAGCAAATGATATAAGCACAAAAAGTGTCAAGCTGCATGATGTTTACCATGTTCCAGGTTTGACTAAAAATCTAGTTTCGGTTCCTCAAATTACTGATTCTGGAAAGTATGTATTATTTGGCCCAAATGATGTGAAGGTGCTTGATAATGTGAAAGAAATATCTACTGATGTTATTTTTTCTGGCGAGAAAAAAGGCTCTTTATTTGTAATGTCAGCAGGCAAAACTTCTGTGGAAAAAAACAAGTCAAACCGATAATGTTGCTATTTGGCATGCTCAGTTATGTCATGTTGGCTATTAATTATGACATCAAATTTCTTCTAAAAAGTTAGTAGATGGAATGCCAGCCTTGAAAAATGTTCATGAAGATTTGATTTGTCAAGGCTGTCAATATGGCAAGTCCCATCGTCTTCCTTTCAAAAGGTCATTGAATTGACAATTTGCATTGTTTGAGTTGGTTCATACAGATTTAATGGGACCAATAAGAACACCAAGTTGTAGTGCAAATCGTTATGTTATGGTACTGGTGGATGACCACTCAAGGTTCACTTGGGTGAAGTTTATAAAAGATAAGAGTGAAGTGCTATCGAAGTTTGTGGAATTCAAAGATGCCATTGAAAGGAGTTTGGAAAGAAGATAAAATGTCTTCGAAGTGACAATGGTGGAGAATACATGTCAGACGACTTCTTCAAATATTGTGACAATAACAACATTCTTCGTCAAATGACTTGTCCGGATACTCCACAGCAAAACGGGGTTGCAGAAAGAAAACTTGGGCATCTTTCCTCAGTTTGTCTTTCATGGCTGTATGACAAGCAATTCAATGTGCGTGTCATGTGACAAACAGGTTGCCACCTTGGCCAAATACACATAAATCTCCTTTTGAAATTCTATATGGTGAAAAGCCTAATGTAAATTATTTTTGAGTGTTTGGTTCTGCATGCTATATTCATATTCCTAAGAATCATAGGACCAAGCTTGACCCAAAAGCAAAGAAGTGTGTATTTGTTGGCTATGACTCTTATAGGAAGGATTGGAGATGCATGGATCCCGAGACAAAGGAGTATACTACTTCTAGAGATATGGTGTTTGATGAGGTGTCATCACCATTCTCTACTCCAAAATTTGTTGCCCTTAATGATGACCAAGACAACTTGGAGCCCTTGTTTCCTAAATCAAATGTGCAAGCACCTAGTGGTAAAGAGGTAGAAGCTGAGCCACCAGTTGAGGATAGAGAAGATGGTGAAAAAAAAGTTGTGAAGCGGTCATCAAGAGAGAAAAGATAGCCAAATTACCTCAAAGATTGTGAGGTAGAACTTAACAATTGTTCGGTAACTGCATGTTTCTTTGCAGGGTCCTTAACTGCAGAAGAACCAACAAGTTATGAGGAACGAAGGGCTGTCCAAATCGGGAAAAAGCTAGCAATGCAGGAAGAGATTGATTCTCTAGACAAAATGAGACATGGGATTTAGTACCCAAACCAGCAAATTGTGAGCCAGTCACTTGTAAATGGGTCTTTCAATTGAAAAAGAAATCTGATGGCATTATTGATAGGTTTAAAGCTTGTCTAGTTGCTTGTGGTTTCCCTCAAAATTATGGATTAGACTATGAAGAAACGTTTAGTCTGATGGCAAAGATGGTGACAGTGAGGACTATTATCTCACTTGCTGCTTTTAAGGTTGGAAATTATGGCAACTTGATGTAAAGAATGCATTTCTTTACGGAGAGTTGGATCATGAAGTATTCATGGAGCAACCCCCTGGCTTTGTTTCAAATCAAATTCCAAATCATGTTTGTCATTTGAAGAAAGCACTGTATGGCTTAAAGCAAGCTCCACGAGCTTCTTCGTAGGGTAAAGTTTCTCAATATCTTATTTTTTGTGGATTTAGAGTTTCTGATTCATATTCCAATTTATTTATAAAATCAGAATCAAATGTGCATCTTTTGGTATTATTATATGTTAATGATATGATAATAACTGGAGACATTGAATCAGAAATTTCTAACTTAAGAGATGACTTGTATGTTCATTTTGATATGAAAAATTTGGGGGAGGTTGGTTGATTTCTTGGTTTAGAAGTTGAAAAACCATCTCAAGGGTATTTTGTATCTCAAGAAACATATGCAAAAAGTCTCTTAAAATGTTTTAGCATGGGGGAGTCAAAAGAAAAGGCCACCCTGATGGAGCCAAATCTAAAACTGAGGAAAGATCAAGGCAAGTCATTAAAGGATGAGAAGAAGTTCAAACAACTTATTGGAAGTTTAATTTATCTAACCATCACAAGACTAGAAATTTCATATGCTGTTGGCATTGTTTCTTAATTTATGCAGAATCCAAGAAGTTCTCACTTGGATACAGTAAAAAGAATTTTGAGTTATGTGAAAGGAACTATTGGTTATGGTCTTTTATACAAGAAGTGTGACAGCTTTGTGTTGAGTGGTTTTACAGATGTAGATTAGGCTGGAGATACAAATGACCATCACTTAACTTTAGGTTATTGCTTCAACACAGGCTTATCAGTAGTTTCTTGGTGCAGCAAGAAACAAAATGTTGTTGCCTTATCCAGCACTGAAGTTGAGTATGTGGCAGCAACCATGGCAGCACAAGAGTGCACTTGGTTAAAGAGTTTAATTGGAAACATGCTATGTGAAGTTGACTATGCTGTGCAGATTAAACGTGATAATGAAAGTGCCATCAAGCTTGCAACAAATCCTGTTTTTCATGCCAGGACAAAACACATAGAGGTGCGTCATCATTATGTTCGTGAGAAGGTCTTGAGTGAAGAGATTGAGTTAATGTGTGTTCAAACTAGTGCTCAAGTGGCTGATATATTCACTAAGGCCTTGGTGAAGCCGTGAAGCCTAATTTTCAAGCTCTTCGGGATGCTCTCGGAATTGTGGATCGGAAATTCGCACTAAGGGGGAGTGTGAAAATTAGTGCGAGACTTTAGGAATTCAAACGTTATGTGATCCTGGAACTTCAGTTTCTTTATTAGTTTATTTTATTTTATTGATATTTCAGTTTCTTTATTTAATATTATTTAAATAAGTTCTTGAGTCAGTTACGTGAGACTTATCCACGTTGTTATCGGTGGGTCTTATTTTTCTGAGTTGTTTCCTATTATTTTGCTTTTTTTTTTATAAGGAGTGTGGGAGAGATGTTAGGTAGTTGGAGAAAAATATAGGAAGGAGGATCGTGGCTCTAGATTATATATGGGATCATATCGTAATGAGTTTTATGATATAGAAACTCTAGATACACATTCCCAAAATATTCTCTCCAATTTATCTTTACGTTTTGGTTTCATTATTTTTAATTTCATTCTTAACCAAATCTGAATCCATCTCACTGCTTCACAAGCTTAACGACACCCTCACCGACTGGCAAATCCTTAAGGAGCAGAAGAATGTTGTTAAGGAATTTTTCTCCTTCATCGATGAAGCACAGATGAATAAAGCATTAACCCCTATAGAAAATAAACTTAATGACGCCTAAGGTTCTACAGGGACACCCATACCAAACCAGTCAAATTTCCTGTTGGATCGGTTTACATCAATCCACAATTCTGGTTCATCTGATATTTCGGGTTTTGATGAACATGTGCAAACCATGAGGAAGTACCTCTGGGAGTCAGGTGAGGGATTCAAGGCCGTCGGGATCCACGGGATGGGCGGTTCAGGGAAGACGACGCTGGTTATAAAGGTTTTGAACCATGTAACAGTTCCTGGCAAATTCGAGCCCAACAATATCATGGGGCTTGCTTATCGGACTTAACTAGGGAAGATGAGATAGATGTCAAAATTAACAAAAAATATATATTGCATGATTTGGGTTTTGATATGGATAGCATGTCGGGAAACGACCATGATGAAGATATAAGAAAATAAAGAAGAGTGAAGATATGGAAACTGATGTGTCTATTCATAGAGTATATACAGGGTTATATAGATAGGTGTTATGTACACGTGTCATAGTTGGTTACAGTAGAACTGATTTAAGTTACAACAGTATAGAAACTAACTTTATTCTAACATCTTCCCTCAAAAGAAACTACCCTCCTGAACTTCTAATACTAAGAAATTTCTTAAACTCAGTAAAAGAATTCTGAGAGAGAGCTTTAGTGAAGCCATCTGTAACTTGATCTTGGCCAGGAACATGCTGAACTAAGAACTCCTTTTTGATGGCCTTTTCTCGAACAAAATGGAGATCCAGCTCGATGTGTTTAGTTCGGGCATGCAGAATAGGATTTGCTGTCATCATAACAGTACTAAGATTGTCACATAGAATACGAGCAGGACCTGAGAAGTGAACACGAAGTTCTTGTAACAAGGACTTAATCCATAAAACTTCTTCGATAGTGGAGGCCATACTGCGATACTCTACCTCTGTACTGGATAAGGAAACTATTGCTTGCTTTTTAGATGACCAAGCAATCAAGTTTGAGCCAAGATAGATACAAAAACCAGAGGTACTTCGCCTATCATTGCAATCAGATAACCAATCGGCATCACAGTAAGCTGTGATAGTTCTATGAAGACAAGGCCGAATGACAAGACCATATGTAGGTGAACCAGCCAGATAACGAAGAATACGTTTGACTGCCTTCCAGTGAGTAACTTGCGGGTCATGCAAAAACTGACCAACCTTGTTGACAGCATAGCTAATTTCAAGTCTGGTGATGGTGGCATATTGAAGTGCTCCAACAATAGAGTGATAGAGATGAGGATTAGCAACTGGATCAGAATCATGTTTGAAAAGTTTAAGACTAATAGTCATGGGAGTTGCAACTTTCTTAGCATTAAGCATGTGTGCACGAGCTAGAACATCTTTGATATACTTAGTTTGAACTAACTGAACTGAACCATCTGATCTTGTCTTAACCTCTATGCCCAAGAAATAATGCAAGGGACCAAGGTTTTTAAGAGAGAATTCATGATCTAGATCAACAATAAGCTGCTTAATACTATCATGAGATGATCCAGTGATAAGGATATCATCAACATAAACCAAAACATACAAAAGTTCAAAGGAAGTATGTCTAATAAACAGAGAAGGATCACACTTACTTGAAACAAAACCATATTTTGTAAGAGCACCTCCCAAACGTTCAAACCAAGCACGTGGGGCTTGCTTGAGACCATATAAAGCCTTTGATAAACGACAAACTAAGGACTTATCCTTGCTCTTAAAACCAGGAGGTTGAGTCATGTAAACTTCCTCTCTCAATGGCCATTGAGAAAGGCATTGTTGACATCAATTTGATGAATATGCCACCTTTGAGAGACAGCAATGCTCAGAATAGTGTGAATAGTAATAGGCCGAATAACAGGACCAAAAGTCTCATGAAAATCATACCCCTCTTGTTGATGAAAACCCTTAGCAACAAGGCCAGTTTTATATTTAAAAGAAGAGGTGACTAGATTAACCTTCTTGCGAAAGACCCATTTGCAACCAATTACTTTATGGTTAGTAGGTAAAGGAACAAGAGACCAAGTGCCATTCTTCTGAAGAGCATCAAACTCCTCCTGCATGGCCTGGCGCTAATGAGAAGACTGAAGAGCATCCTGAAAACTGGCAGGTTCAGAATCAGTAGTAGCCAAAAATACCTTAGTGTATGGCTCAAGTCTGGTGGAAATTAAAAGCGCTTCAACCTCGGCCATAGTGTATGGCTCAAGTCTGGTGGAAATTGACATAATGAAGGGATCATAGTCTTCAGAGAGACCATCAAAGATGTAGTCTAGCTGATTCGACAAGGAAATCAGTGATCCGATTGCAGCCAGAGCATCGAAATTGGTTTTAACTTTTAAGAGATACTCATTCAGTAAATGTAAAATCTTCCCTTGGATCCGTTACATGCTGATCTCAGTGGCCAACAAAGAGAAGCTTCTGAACTTAGAGGACAACATACCACGTTTTGATCCTGCCCTTTCTCGGCGTACTTGTTTGATCGCTGATCATACTAATTTGGCACGTGATCTAAGAGAATCCACACTCGAGACTTTGAGGACCATTTTTAATGTAAACGAGAGATATCTTGATTTTCAAGACCAATGGCTTGCTAAACTCAAGAGATTGGCAGTTCTTCAGCTTGGTCGTTGGCAGGTTTCTCCCACACATCACATTGAAGTTCGAGATGAATCGTTCCTAACAGGTTTGAAGACCCAGAAGCTTCTCAAGTATCTCAGCCTCCGTGGGATTTCAAGAATCACTTCACTTCCTGACTCAATTAAAGAACTGGTCAGCCTCGAAATTCTGGACCTCAAGGCTTGTCATAATCTAGAAACTTTGCCTGCTGCTATTGCATCATTGACAAAGCTCACGCATTTGGATGTATCAGAATGTTACTTGCTGGAAAGCTTGCCAAGGGGACTCGACAATCTCACTTCGCTCCAAGTCCTCAAGGGATTCGTAATAGGTAATTCAACGAAAACTCCTATTAAAATAGAGCATCTTCGAAGTCTGACGAACCTGAAGCGATTTAGTATACATATAGGGAGTGAAAGTGAGGCTTCCATCTTGAAAGAGGAATTCAGCAAGTTGAAGGATTTAGAAAAGGTCAAGTGTCTCAAAATATCATGGGGTAAAGTTGTTAAAGATGAAGAGTACTCTCTCTCTTTTCCACCTGGGTTACAAAAACTGGATCTTGAAGGCATTCCTCACGAGACGAAGCCAGAATGGTTGAAGCCCAGCAACATGAGGAACCTGGAGAGGCTATACATTAAGGGAGGGAAACTCAGAAATTTATTTGATGATGAGGGCGAGAAATGGAATAAAGTGGAATATTTGGTGGTCAAGTCTAGAGCTGAGCCGCAAATAAAGGTTAAAAATCTCAAGTCATCAATGTTTCCTTCTCTCAAATACGTGAAGGTGGTTAAGTGGTTACAGAACGGTGAACAAAAAATTATCGATGAGTGGAACCGGGATGGGCTGTGACAGGTTGAGATTCAAAATAATTTCTACTTCCAAATTAACGTTCCTCCACCCACAAGCCGCCGCTCCTCTCTGGTTGATTTTGCTGTTTGCCTTTTCAATTTGTTGTGTTCGCTGTTGCTGAAATCTTTTTCTCTATTCACAAAATTTAATGAATTTTCCACTGCACACAGTTCTGAAGCTCAATAAAAGAACATGAAATCTTTTTTTCGGCCATGTATATTTACATATATAGAATTGAAAGAATTTATATACTTGATCTGTTGTACAATTTTGGGTCAAAAACATGCAGTACCATGGTCCCAATAGTGCCATCCCAAGCTCATTTTTTCTTCGCCTTAGTGTGGTGTTTATTACTGTTGTTTTTTATTTTCCTTTTAGTTTGGGTTTAGGTGCAAACTTATTTTAAAAGTTTTCATGGAAGAGTAATGTTATCCTGAAAATTTTTGTAGGTTTAATATTACCCCAAAAATGTTAAAATAGAGTAATGTTACCCTTTTTCTGTTAAAATGTGAACGGTCAACATCAATTTTTTAACGAACAATGTTAGTTTTTTATAGGTGTCAGACAGCATTACTACGTTTTAAAATTTTCAGGATGACATTAAACTTGAAAAATTTTTTAGGGTGAGATTACTCCGCAATAAAAACTTTCAGAATAAATTTGCACCCACCTTTTTTAGTTTCTATTGGTTCTTGTACTTCTTACCAGAATTTATCATGTATCAGTGGGCCCATACCGTTTTACTTGGTTTTCGATAAATTGTCTTTTTTTTTTTAAGGAAAAAAAAAAGTAAAAAACGTAACCTCAAGTTCATCTGCATCCGTAGGAAACATTGGTCTGCAGCTCCCTGTGGATATATTATTAGTTAAGTACGTCGCTTTGATATACAAATTGTCCAAACGGAAGCCCATATTAATTATATTCTCCCTCTTGTTCTAAAGGTAAGAGTCTAGTAAAGTTTATTTCAGTATGACCATAAATGTTATATATCAATTTAAATATATTTATCTCTCAAATTTATATTTTTTTCTAAAATTTTCCTATTGACTATATATATTAGGGGTTTTTAATTAAAGGATTAGTTTATGATACAAATGATTAAAAGGGTATTTTAAAAAAACTAATCTAAAATTTATAAATTAATTATTTAACTTCTATATTTAAGATAAGACAGAGTATGATGCTTACAAATGTCCATCAATGGCCTCAAACGTCCATCAATGGCCTCACCATCTTCATCTTCAATTTCATTTATCTTGTGGTATTCCATGGCTGGATGTTCAATTAAGAATGTGGTTTTTATTCTTGGAGCTAATTCAATGAGTTGCTGCACCTGAATTTCTTTTCCCATGCAGCAAGATGAGTTGATTTTTGAGTTTAGAGCTTTAAAGTTTAAAGAGAGTGTTATTTATTTAATTTCTTCCTCATTGCATTTTGGTAATTAAATTATAAATTTAGGTTTTCATTGTTCTTTGAGGTTTTCTTAATCAATTTCCATTTCAATCCACTTTAATTTTAAAAATATAAAAATATTTATTTTAAAATATTTTAATATAATTGTAATTTAGTTGATAAATAAAAAACTCAAAAGTCCTTTTTAACTTATTTTATGCCAATCATCGCACTTAGTTAGTAGGTAGTTAATAAAAAGGCTCCTCAAGAGATGATTTAGAATTCTACCCTATATTATAATCCTTGATTATTTTTTGAAGAAGTTACCAAAATATAAGTTAACACGCTATCTTCAAACTCCATCGGTTAAAACCTCTATTGTACAAAAAGAGGAGATCATAGAAGCTCACCCCAAGAGTGAGAGAAACCCAAAGGCACCACTCCTAAACTTTTATTGTCTATAAATACCCTTTACCATTACTTCATTCAGAGACATATATCAAAATTTATTGTCTTTGTCTTTAAGTGTATGCATTAAAGATAAAATCAAATTATTACTTTTAAAAAACCATACTGAAGGGTGTTTATTGTATTCTTAAGAAAGCTTGTCATCAACCCCATTTGCACATGAAGGTTAGAATAGATTGGGATGAATTTAGTTTGAAGAAAAGTGTTGTCTACTATTTGAAAATGACAGAGTCCTTAATGTTGATAGTTCTTATTTCAAGGTTGACCAAATGAAAATTTCATAACTTCATTATGTTTCACATTTACCTCAGCGAGAAGAATGTCATGTAAAACCAATGTTCCATCATGATTAGAGGTTACAATCCTTATGTGTGATCATCCTGAATGAGTTTAATCACTCCCATTAATCATGTCATTTCTTAATAATTTAGCATTTCAAAATACTACAAAACTTCTAAAAAGAAATGGACATCTCATTAGAATTCCCAAGACTTCTCTGCACCTTCACTAAAATATGTAGTCTTAATCTCTCAGAATGTTTTCCTTCCAAACTCTTTCATTAATAAGGAAATTCTATATAAACTAAGGTTCCAACTTTCAGAATTTAAAAGGGACTAAATGCAAATTTGTTGGAATCTCATCAAAGATATAAAGTTGTTTTGAGTGCATTCCTTAAGAGAAAAATCTATATGCCAAGTTACTGTCCCCAATCATGTACCCATCATGTCATGCATATCTTTTATTTGACTTCACTATGTTAATTTGTTTAATCTACTTATAAGTTCATAGTTTGTCTAGGTTGCATAACAAACTAATTAAACATAATTAGAATGATCTCAACAAGACAACAAAAATTCATAATCCAAAATCTCAAGAAAGAGAGAAAAGGAAAAGGAATAGAGTATGCAGTATTGATTATTCAAAGCCTCATCTCTAAGCTGCAGCCGCTCCTCTATCCAAACAACTACTCTGGCCTCTTCTCTTCTCCATAGTCCTCTCATCCTCCAGTGTAGAAGAAGAAGAATGAAACTCAAACTACTTTCTTTCTCTTTTGTTGTTATTCAAGACGATGATGGATGATGTTGATTATTACATGCCGTTGCCTCCCCTTTTCTTCCAAATCGTGCTTGCTTCCTTTTTATATTAGAGGGCTTCCTTCAATTATACATTCCCAAAAAGGTGCCACCTTTGATCAGGAAGAGAAAGGAAATAATATTATAATAAATATAATAATAATAATAAGAACAACAACAACAACAAAGCTAAATCCTTTTTTCTCTTTTCCTTTTTTTATTTGAGAAAACTTCTCATTATTATTTTTCTTTCCTAAACTTCAAAACTTATATTCTAAGTTGAAATCCCACAAATAATGTACCCAAATTAATATCTCTTAATTTTTCAAGAAAATCTCTTTAATTTAGCATTGATGACTTCCTAAATATATCCAAATAGTTCTCAAATTTATTAAAAATAGAAAGTCGTCATATGTTCAATTCAAATTCCATATATACACAATGTCAAATAGAATCTTAATTCATTAATTTAATCAATTAAATCATTTATGTGAATAAAATAATATTCACTCATCTTCAGAAAATTAATATTATAAAATTCATATGTGATTATATATGCATGCTATAAGAGGGTGCTCTAGCTACCTCCTAACACGCAAGCTAATTATAAATATCAATGATGTGCACTTAAGTTCTATATGTGCACAGCTTAATGGAGAACTTAATCAATTAATTTAATTAACATAAGTGACTAAACTAAATTCAATCCTCCCACTTTGATTAGATTAATATTACTCATTAATTTGAGTTGACATTTTAAAATACATAAGTGATTATTTACACATGCAACAAAGGATGTTGTGGCTACTCTCTAGGATTCATGCTAATCACGAATATCAAACTTGTGCATTTAAATTCTAAATATGCACAAAACCTTAATAAGAATTTAATTGATTGCTTTAATCAACAAAATATGACTAAATAATCAAAAAAAAAATAAATAAATTCTCCCATCATTTTGTACATTCAAATTAAATTTAATATATGTACATCTTAATGGAGGTATTAATTAATTAATTTGATCAACAAAGGTGAATAAATAATCAAATTAAAAATCTCCCATTGTTTTATGTATTCAAAAATTGTTTAAAAAATTTATTTTGACATATGTCAATTTAAATTAGTTGTTACAAAATTAGAAAAGTCAGATAATTGCCTAAAATTAATTTTTCAAATATTTAGAGAATTAAATAAATCATAAAAATAATTTTTAAAATTTTCCAGAATGTGAAAGCTGCCAAAATGATATAATAAATCAACCCTTTTTCTTAATTTAAACAATTTAAAATGATATAATAAAATATTATACACAAAATAGAGTGTTAATGCAATGAACAGTAAGTAAAAACGATGATTATTAAGCCCAAAATGTGTTTCTGGAAATTGAAAACATCATGGCCCAGGTAATCAAAATGTAACATAGCCCATACAATCATTTTCCAGAAAAGAAATGAAACAATAAAATCCAAGAAATATTGCAAAAACGTCATTATTAAAAAACTAAACATGAAAGCCCGTAGTATAAATGTTCTTAATTATTTAAGAACCCAAAATGTGGCCCAAAAAGCACATTGAATTAAATTAGGAAATGAAATATATTTCCCAACTCCAATTAAATTCTTCGGCCCAGGTGAAATGAAAATTTTGGAAGCCTAGAAAACAGTCTCGGCCCAAATTCCTTAAATTACAATAAGACAAATGAACAAATCAGAATTAATTACACACAATGCAGGCCGAGTTCTTAATGCCCCAGAAAACAATTAATAAACAAAACCCAACTGCTTCGGCCCATAACTTGACAAAACAAACTAGAATCAAATAAAACAAAAAACAATGTTAAGCCGAAAATGTGTCCAGCCCATTTCCTAAAATAAGTGAAATGCGCGTTTCACTTTTGGGAAGAACAACATCGTTTGCGCGTGGATGAGGGATGTTTCTAGCAAGTCTCAAAACAATGGGTATGTTTGGTTGAGCGATTGGATAAGTGACTTATTTTTGCTTAGACTTATGGAATCTGAAAATTGGAAAAAAGTAAGATTGGGTAAAATGATGAGTGTTTGGTTGAGCGATTGGATAAGTAACTTAAAGTAACTTATGTAAAAGTGAAAGATGTTTGGTTTGGCTTTTGCATAAGTAGCTTTTGTTTTATTTAAGAGAAAAATTTTGAAAAAAGTATGAAAAATGAAAAAAATGAAGGACTAACTATGGAAAATGAATTCATTGACAACTTAATTACCAAATGGGACCTGGGAAGATGCATTTGTTAAAGTGACATTCTTGGTGATAAATTGATCCAAACCATCCAATGGCGACAGTGTTACCACAAGGCACATACTCAGACATTTTCATGCTGCTAACCCATCTAGATAACAGTTATTTGCACACTCTTCACTCGCAAATCTTTCTTTTGTTCGGGGACATTAATTGGGTCCGATAATCTGGATCTTCCAACCGGTAGGTACCTTACCAAAAATTACACGACAAATAGCATAAGTTTCAAACGGCAGAGCATTGTAACGTATCAAGTATGCCAATAGTAAACTAAATAATAATATTACAATTAAAATACGAATAAATTACAAATTGTAGAAACATAGTTTTTGATGAAGTTAAATATAACAGAAATAATCAAATCAAAGGTCCCGTACAATTTGGTCCCTGATCGTGTCACGAACATGATTCATTTGGGTTGAGCGAGTCCGAGCATCATTTGTCGACAATGGGTCTTCATCTTGAGTATTATCTAGATGAACAATATTATTATCATTTTCTGCTTCCCTAAAGTCCACATCCGTTTGGGAATTTCTTCTAATGAAATTATGTATAGCCATTGTGGCACAGACAATGCGAACTTGGGTTTCGAAGCTATAGTTGCGCATATTTTGTAAGATTGCAAACCTATTTTTCCAGACTCCAAAAGTTCGTTCTATTGTGCACCTCAAGCTTGAATGATAAAAATTGAAAGCCTCATTAGGGTTCCGAAACCCCCGGTGATTTCTGAATTATGGGAGGTGATAACGTTCACATCTGTACGGACCAAGATAACCAACCGTTGTTGGGTAGCCGGAATCGACCAAATAATATTTGCCTGAAGGTGTTAAAATAATTGTAAATGTGAGATTAAGTTAAACGTTAAATGTAGACAAAGAAACGTAATTGAAGTGTACAAAAAATTACCTTGTGGTGGATGTGGGAAATTCATGGTTCGATCAGAGACAGCAGAGTGAAAAACACGAGCATCATGTGCTGAACCTTCCCATCCCGCTAACTGGAAGGTGAAGCACATATCCCAATCACAAACAGCCATAACATTCTGTGTGGGATATCCCTTTCTCCCGATAAACACATCTCGTCCCGGTCCAGTTATGACACATTTGATGTGAGTACCATCAATAGCTCCAATGGCATCCTTGAAATATGGATAATATCGATTATCGGCTGCTATTTTTGGATGACATTGACGGAATTCTGGATCGCACGGCCTAATAATTTCGGTTCCAAGCTTAAGGCACGCCTTTAGAACCTTGTGTAGAAGCCTACTTACAGTTTCGCCCGAATGTTTAAATATTTCTTGTACTAGCCTATTTCCTATTCCGTGTCCAATAGTGAGCAATAACATGGCAACCATTTCTTCAATGCCAGTATTTCTAGATTCTGTTAACCCATGCTCACACAACTTAATGCACAACCTATGAAAAACATGTTTTTCCATTCTAAACATCTGATGACATTGTGAACCATCATTTGTCAACATTTCTTGTACCCAATAGTGGCCTGTTCCCTGACTCGCTCTAGGCTGTCGTCTGCACACATATGGCATTAAGTATTGACAGAGCAACACGCATAAGTGTCCATTTAGTTCCAACTGAGCCTCAAAATTTGAGGCGTCATCACTTTCTTCATCTTCCTCCATCCCCTGCAACCTATTTTGGTTGGTACGATTTGGCATTACTGTACCTGTGATTATAGTGAAATTGTGGTGTGAGCAGGATGAATAAAAAACATAACATATACTATAAATACCAAAAGGTTTTAAACCGTTCTACACGATGGGTCAATCAATCCGTTTTCAAAACAATAAATAAACATAAGTCATTAGTTCTACAACAACTATCTAGACATAAAATGCAACAACAACTACTCGTCATCTGTGATATAACGCAAATAAGCCATGAGCATGTCAGGGTCTCTCTTCAATGACACAAACGCATCCCGACGTGTCTTGCTTTCCAGCGCTCCAATACACCGAACTCCAAAGGCTTTGTCTGCCTTCACCTCGTCAAGCTCGAGTAGATAGTTCACAACCTCGGTCATGCTATTTTCTTGAGGTGCCGTTAAAGCCGTTGCACGATCCATAGTCACATTAGCAATGACACTGACGGCATCAGCTATTTGCTTTGCGGCCGGAATTTTCTGTTTTTTGCTTTTGCTATGCCCTTCACCTCTCTTCCTTTTCTGTGAACTTCCGGATGCGCTGGGACCACTGCCTGAGGGCATTGCTGCTTCTAACCCAACGCTTGCCATTTCATCTGTCACTCCTGTACTAAACGCAGGGGTACCACCGAACTGCTCATCCTCGCTGTCCCCAGAGCCTTCCTGTTCATCCATCATGGGTCTGTAAACGTCATCCTCAACTTCGTCATTTGTCTCCTCATGTACGCGAGAGGTTGAGAAAACGCGGTCTCCCATCGCCGAGCCATCTTTGAATATTATTCGTAACTCCCTTTCATTCCTTAGGCAAGCATACCTAAATTTCTTATATGCGGGATGCTCCTACATGCATACAAGTAACAAGAGTCAAAATGAATATTTAACTCAAGTACATTCCAAACAGCGAACTCATTATACTTGTAAAGTGTGCACATAATATTTTTTACCTGTAATTTCTCCTTCCACCAGTCGTTTGATGCAATCACATTGTTCGTCACAGGGTCTCTACCCACACCGGTCTCTCTGATTAAACAATCCCATATCCTCAACTCTTTCTTTAAGATATCTAACCTATTTTTAAATTGTTTCTTCCCATACAGTTTCCCAGTCTTTTCAGTGAATGTGGAAATAATATTCTTCCATCCTGTTGGTGTAAATAACTGCCCTTTGCGTTCTTTTTTGTATATCTGGTCTACGCATGCGTTGATAAATATGTCTGTTGATTCTAAATCCCACACAGCTTTTGTCTCCATATTGCTATAGCACAAAGGTCACACATAACACACAAGGCAACCAAATTATTCGATATACAGTTTATTTAGTGCTTGTAGAATTTTGCTAATCCTCACTAATCTATACCCCAACAAAGCATTCGTTATTTAACGTTATAGAATAAAGGAAGCAATATCATTTGACATGAAAATATTCAAGGTTTGGAAAAACTAACAGAATTCCTTGTGGCAGAAAATCCTAAATAATTCTTATCCAATCAAATTAATCCCTCCCACCTTCGTTTAAATAATAGTCACTAAACAAATTAACTGGCATAACTATACCCATAACCATTAGTAATCAATAATCTAGCAATGCTCAAACCTCTTGAGCTTCCTAACTCAATAAACCACAACAGAATATTATGTTCGATGATATTGTATATTTCCAAGATTGATATGAACATCATCTTCCTATGATTCTCTATAATAAAGACAAACCAAAGGGTTATGAAGAAGAAGGCACTCTGCACGAAAGAATTTTACAAAAGGAGGAAACTTCAGGCATAATTTAAAAGATTGGAACAAAATCTTATTATCACTCAAAGGAACCCACTAAAGGGAATGTTGCTGTTCAACTTAACAGAATAGAATGTGATTCTCCCTTTTATTTTGTTTTTTTCATTTTAAGTGAATTATAAAATGATGGGCCAAAATTCATTATATATTTAGCCAACAAATTCATACTCATTCTTTTTTAAAAAAAATGCACGTTAAGGATAGAAAGCACGACCTTTTATATAACAGTACAAGTTTGTAAAGTTGCAAATCCAGTGTAATTTAAACAGCGAGCTTTTTATAAATATTAGTTACATGTACGAATTGTAAAATATGAACAGCATCAAACCTAACAAGTCCTCAAGCTTTCATCATAACACATAAAACCATTGAAAGTCTTTACCTTCAAGCTTCATCACAATCAATTGCTCTGTTTCTTTGGTGGGGAAGAATATGAGTTCTTTTAGCGGGAAAATGATGTGGAATGCACTATAATAAACAACTTCTTTTTGTTTATTTGTTCCTAACATCACTCTTGCATGTAAATTACTACTAAAAGTTCTCTACAAAGAAACAAAGATACGTGAGTATTGAATAAGCAATTCTGAATCATCTCACATGAGAAACATCAACCACAACTGGCACCCTTTCCCTCTCAACGACTCTTCTTAAATTTCTTTCAAATGCACTTATCATTCCCAATTTTCGAAAGAAAATAATGAAAAGGAAAAATATGAAAGTTAATGGATCAAATAATACCATGTCCTAGGAGAAAATCTCAAAATCAGATAAGTTTATCATTTCACTTTAACTAATTCAAGATGGAATATTCAATACCTTAACATGATGCAGTTGGCTGGAACGAGTAAGATAACATATGATGCTAAACCCAAATCATAAAAGAGAACGCCAAGTAATTAATTATAACAATTAGTGTTAAAACAGGAAAAGAAGCTTTAAAAGGAGGGCTCTCTGTTTTTTGATAAAGTCGGTTCATTTCCAAATGGCGAAAGCAACTAAGCATACAGCACCAGCACTAGCAATTAACTTGTCTCTCTTACCCTATAACACTAAAACTTTTTGGACCACAGTTTTATTGCCATCAAGTGTGCTTCTCACACAATTCTTTTTACAAAGAATATAAACTGAATTCCCTCGGCTATTAACTTGTCTCTCTATCTGAGACTCTTCCATTCTAAATAGAGGAAAACAAGCAAACACAACCATATGTCGATGTACCCAGACCAGAGGAAAAAAAAGGAAGAACACAACCACAGAAACTCAACGTCAACCGAAGACAACGAAGCACACAACATTATCACACACACCGCAGAGCAAAGGTAACCGAAAAGCAGAGCAAAGGTAATATCTCTTCAACATAGACAAAGGCAGAGATTTCAAACCTCACCAGCCTCACAATGCGCACAGATAACCACGAATGAGCAGATCTACCACCACACCACCTTCAACCGTATAATGCTAATCCGGATCGCGCCGCCGAAGCTCACCAGCTCCAACCGTTGCAGACCCAAACTCACCCAAATCCGGTTTCAAACACACAGATCTGCCACCGTTTGGTTTCCACCGGCCTCGACCCAACTCCGTCGGACTCCAAGCCACCACCGTTTACCTCTAGCCCAATGGCCACTGAGACCGAACGGCGCTTTGACGGCCACCGCCGACCACAACCGGACAACGAAACACGGAGATGGAGAGAACAATGGTGGCCACCCGCTTGATTCCCTGCCTACAGAGGGTAGATCGCGAGTGTGAGGAACTGAGGATGAAGCGATGAAGCAAAGCGCAAGAAGAAACATCAAATGTCGAGTGAGAGGAGACGAGAAGTAGGGGAGAGAGAGGTTAATAATTAGGTCGGAATATTAATGATAAATAACGGTCCTTACCTATATCCTATCAAATACCCACAACGGTCTAAAAAAAGCAACACTCCGATGCTTATTCAAAAATTGCTTAAAAGCAACCTAACCACTATTTCTCAATCGGCCAACCAAACCATAAAACTTAAAAATTTAAGTCAAAAGTTTACTTATTTAAGTTAAGCAGGTGAAAAAAGTCGAAACAAACACACACAATGTCTTTTCGGCTTGAGTCAAAACGCACATTTTGAACGTCTCCTTCACCCACTCTAACTTGAGCCCTACTCGTCCCGGCGACCCGGATGCAACCCTGACCGAGTCCGTTGCTTCTTATGATTCAAGGTGGCTTTTTCATGTTGTTCTAGGGCTCAGAATCCCACGATTTCGTTTACGCATGTAAAACGACGACTCCAACGGCGATGTTCTCGTAAAAAAACCACAAGCATGATCTAAACATCAATTCTCATATAATCACATAATCGAAAACAAAACGAATTGAATCGAAGCAAACCGGCGGTTCCAATGGCGGTAATCATGGCGCAACAGTAACGAAATGAAAGTGATCAATGATTCAATAGATAAACATGATAATCAAAATGCAAAGTATGAATTCAAAATGAAATAGAGATGCGTTTTCTTCTCTCATTTTCAGGCGATGGCGATCCTTGAGGAACATAAAAGTTCTTCTCTCGTCCACCAAAAGGAAAACATAGGCATACAAATTTGTGGATTGGCAAGTGATGTAAACATAAGCCAGATTTTCAGAAACGATCATAAAAACAGAATTATATGAATCATAATGTTGAAAATCATCTTTGTGCACAAAACAGCGATTGGATCGATCTAAAAGGATTATAGAACTCGTTCGAATAATTGCAGAAGGGGAAACATGAATTCGGATCCTTCAAATCTCTTGAAGGTGGTGACCGTTCATTGGATAAAATCAATCATCCTCTCATCCCTTAACTAAAATCAACTTCAGGCAATTTGATATAATAAACAATTTATTGAAGTAAATTGCAAAAACTCATATGGCCAGATGAATAAATTGCTGTAATGATATAATTCTTAGGATTTAAAAAATTAAATTTAAATGAAATTCGATCTCAAATCTAATAGATGAAACCGTATAAAATTACTACGATGAAATATTTAATTCCATGCTTAGATCATCCCCGATCAAAGAGATCAGAGAGCATGACTTTGATACCACATATAAGACAAAATTCAAGGAACATATAAATAAATCACAATCACAATATATAAATTTTCCTATATCTATAATAGCAGAAGACTTATAGAATACCTCTCGCCGTTTCTAAACTTCAATCATATAGAGAACTCACAAACTCTTGTGAAAGAGCCGCAAAAGGAAAATAAAGACAGAAAATAATTGTCAAATCTCTTTTTGACTGACTGTAAGGCATAAGAATGACAACTGGGTTAAAGCCGTCGCCAGTTAGGGAACCTCAGGAGAGCAGTTTAGGTTTTCTAACACTTTGGTATTTCACTCAGCCGTAAACTCAAAAGTGCATTCTCTCACTATCAAAGATATCACTTAAATAGCCGAATGATAAATTACCTTGACTTGGGTCTGGATCTGACTTATAAGCCACATTCATGATATTTTATCATTTACCTAATTAATAACTAATAATAATTATAATATATTAATAAAATATCTCACAATATTCTAAACATAAATCACATTACACCATCTAACTTTTATCCCAACTTAAATTTTCTAAAGTCAGATAAAATAGAGGCCACAATTGTTATGTTGTCAAATTCACCAATTGAATTGCAAATGTGCAATAATTGGTAGTACGATCTATAATACCTTTTAGAACACGTCTAATAAAAGAGATCGGATGGAGTAATGGGACCAGCGGGATTTATAATTGAGAAAATTTCGCTCAGGGCCCGCTATAGCAAATTAATTTCAGTCAATCCCAAAATTTTATGAAACTTCATTGTGGTCAAAATGAAATTATTTTTTGTGGGTGAAAAGATAATGATGTCCTTTTTTTATTTATTTATTTTTCAGAAAAATATTTACAAAACAAATAAGGACATTTACAAGACAAATAAAGATATTTATCAGACAAATAAAGGGATTCAAAAAAACTTAGGGAGTTAAAAACACTTTAGTAGTTTATAAGATAAATATGACAGATCACAAGATAAATATGGACATTTACATAACAAATAAAGATATTTACAATATAAATAAAGTAATTCAAAAAAATCTTTTAAAAACATTTTGGACATTTATAAGACGAATATAGAAATTCACAAGATAAATATAATATTTATAAGACAAATAAAGTAAGGACTTCAATGTCTTTTCACTTGTAAAGATTAATTTCATTTTGATTATGAGTGCAGCGAAGTTTTATAAAGTTTTAAGGGTTGACTGAAATTAATTTGCTATCATGGGAATTAACTAACATTTTCCCTTATAAATAACACACCCTTTGAAAAGTCAAATTTGGAAGGCGCAATATTTTTTTAAAGTTCTCTCTAATTTTGTCTTTTAGGATCCACACTTGTAATTGATTAATATGACTTATTAAAGTATAATTCCGAGGGAGCCAGCAGAATCATATCAAGGGGAGTAGAATATTCCATATTCCTTTGATATATAATACTATTTTTTTAAATATAAGATCTGCTTTATACAAGTCAATTTTATTATTAAAATGGTTTTATATTAAAAATTAGAGAGAGTGGTTGATAATTTTGTCGCCTTCTTTTGTCATAGTGGCCCAACTAAAAGGATAAGGCCGGATAATGTGAGTCAATTTATAATAAGTCATTCATTTAAAAGGGAAAAGTTTTTTCCTTGCCAACAAGGGAAAAGTAATTGAAGTCATCTTTTTTTAGTGCCTCACGTTACGTACGTGTTTTTATTTATAAATTGTAAAGTTGCTTTTGTTTTGGGTTTGTTGTGTAGAGCTCAACAATTAATTGTCATGTTAATTGTTATTCTATCCAATTCACCAATTGTGTTGCAAATTTACAATAATTGGTAGTACTATAATATAATATGGTCTATCCCTATCTATTCATCATCTACCCACGTCATGGTGGCCCAATTAGGAAGAAAATGCCTTACATTAATAATTTTTTGGCCGTTTATTTATTAATTTTCAAGTTGCTTTTGTTTAATTTTTCCTAAAGATGGTGACAGATCAATTAATTATCGAAATCATCAATTTTTTTGGACAGATCAATTAATTATCGAAATCATCAATTTTTTTTTGAGACCATCGTCAAATTTTAGCTTTGTCGTTCTGCAGTGCCATAGGCGGACCTAGTGGCAAAAGTCACAATTAAATGCATAAAACTTTTTGTAAAAGGGGTCATCTTGCTTTATTAAAATTAAAGCAATGATTTATCATATTTGATCCTTCTGGTGGAAATAGTGCGTTAAACACGAGATTTTCACGACCAAGGGTGGCAGAGCTTTTTTGACGTAGGGTTGTTTTTTTTCAATAGTTTCACATTTTTTTCGATAAAAGAATTGGGGTTGTGCATTGCGACAATGAACTGTGTGTAAGTTGCTAATATATTAAAACAAAAGAAGACGAAATCCTCTATATGTGCAACCTAACCCTAATGTTTCACGCTTATAAACTTCTAAATTTGTTTAATTTTGTCTTTGAGGTTTCGGCCAAAAAACAAGTTGTCATTGAGATGCCACACTGAATGAATGAAGTATAATCAAATTTTAGATACATGTTAATGCAAACAAAAAAACAAAAAAAGAAGTGACAAATATATGTGAATACTTATTTTGAAAAGTATTATATACACATTATATACACTATAAAAAGTGTTATATTTTTTACTAGGAAAGTGACAATATGTTTGGAGACATGTCTTAAAAGGTTAAAGTAGAGTATTAAGTAGGTTCCTCAATTAATTATTAATGAATTATAAGAATAAAATAATTGTCTCTGATGACAATCATGGAGAGGAGCAATAATGGAGAGCATTATAATCAAGGTGAAGGATTATATTGATGCGTTCCGCAAGTATACGGGTCGTGTCAAGTAATAAAGTGATAAGTAGAATATCATCTCACGAAGAATCAATTAATTAATTTTTAGGTATTAAAATTTCAATTTCTTTTAAGTCAAACGAATTTAGTTATGAGAAAATTCAAAGAAAATTAATTAACGAAAACTATCAATATCAAACACAACCTAGAGTCACTAATCCCTCACTAGCGCCCCAAATTTTAAATCCATTTAATTAGTTAATCTCAAATGTTAATTTTGTTAATCTCGAGTATTAATAACTATAAGTTTCTGTCGGTTCACTCACAACCATCTCTTAAGTATAATTGTTATGTCTAACATAATTACTCAAGAGGCAAGATAACTCAAACACATTCTTCAACAATTATATTGGGCTATTAGGTATATGTCTATCCTAATCGCAAATTAAATCATAATTTAATCCCATATTACTTAATCTCAGAGTCTAATTAAAATTCCCTTCGTCAAGGTAAATCATAATACTCAAATTCACATCTAATGGTGGCTAATCATCAAACAGACATATCAAAACAAGATTAAGTGACCAAAATTAACATAAATCATAACTAATAAATCATGGAAATAAAATATGGTTCACTGGTGAGTTTATAGTTTTCCTAGGTCTAAAAGAAAATTAGCCACTAATGACTAAAATAAAATCCATAATAAAATAAAAAAATTCAGATTCAAAGAATAAAAAAAAACAAGAAAAGAAGCAAGACTATCTGTTGTTTCTAATTCTTCGTTCTTTTCCTCTTAACCTCCGCTTGATCTCCGCTATTGCTCTGATGTGCTCGGCTCTGTCTATGTGCGTGGGCTTGCGTGTCTATCCAAATCTTCTTCAAATCTTTCATCTGATTCCCTTTATCTCCAATATGATATATTATATATTATAACAATATATAACCACTTTTAATGACAGCTCACATTTTGCTCTCTCAATAGGTCATATGTTGTGGACTCCACGTACTTCTTATATATATATATATATATATATATATATATATATATATATATATATATATATATATATATATATATATATATATATATATATATCCCTTACGATTTTCTTCATATAAGACACACACACACATACACTCTATTCTTCTCCTATCTTCACACGGTTTCTATATATATATATATATATATATATATATATATATTCTTCTAATTTCTCACCACCTAAATATCATAATATTTCCTACAAAATAAAATAGAATATGACTATATTTTATATCAAATTTCTTTTTATCTTGAACTTAATTAAAAGATAGTAAATATATAGAAGATAATTAAATATGTATGAAATATTAATAAATTTAATCAATTATGTCCTAAAATCTACACCTATTTAATTTAAAAATATATATTTATCAAGGATTGTGTCAGTTTATGTCTTAGCAACTTCTTCAGAATTAAACCATGGATTGTAATATAGGGTGTAATCCCATATCGTCTTTTAATGAACCTTTTATTAATTACCTGGAAACTAAATGCGATAATTGGTATGGAACAAGTTAAAAAGGATTTTTAAGCTTTTTATCTTCCAGCTAAGTTGCAACTAGACTAAAATGCTTTGAAAATAAATATTTTCATATTCTTAGAATAAAAGTGGAGTGAAACGGAAATTGGTTTTGAAATATGATGAAATCCTCCTAAAACAACAAATTTGATCTATCCTTATTTCAAAAGATAATGGGAACATGCTAGTTTGACAAATATGCCCAAAAGATCCTTTGAGCTAGCTTGAGTTAGGTGAAATAATTCTCTTACATAGGGTAAGACTTAATCCCTCTAACCGAAACCCAATTTAAACTCTGACAATTTGAATAAATGAAATGTAATGACACAATTAACCAAGAATCTTTGCATTACAATCACAATTATATATTCATAGCAGCTTTAAGTATAAGCTTAACCAAGTCAATATATAAGAAATTACTACTAATGAAGTTTAAAGTGTCAAATACATAACATTAAAATCCAAATAAACATCTAACTTCAACAAAAATGCATGGAATCCCAATGCAAAACTTTAGTCTAATATACTAATTAAACTCTAAACCTAGAATTTAACTGATGCAAAAGATTAAAGATAGAAATTAGATGGTAAAACACTTCTCTATTAAGCTCCAAGCTCAAGACTCAAGCCATTGCTCTAGAAGAAGATAATCTAGCTATTGCAACTCATGGAAATTGCTTCAGAAATCAAAGCCACGTTCTCATTCCAAAAGCCAACCATTTAAATACAATGGAAGAAGAGATGTGACGATGCAAAGGCCAATGAAGTTCACCGGGAATGGAGAACGAAGGTGACGGCGTGGTGGTGATTCGCTGGAGAGAGCGAATAAGGAAAACCAAAGAAGACGGTGGGGCAAAGTGAGGGTGAGGCCCGATTCTCTCTGTTTCACTGATCCCTCTCACCATTGAAGCTCTAGAGGACACAGGTGATGCATAACTTGACATATAATTTGTTAAGTTCAATAATCCAAATTAGAATTTGAGTAATTCAATCGTCTTTATATAAGATTTTCCCTTATAAATATTGTGCATGGGGATGGGGGTTCATTAGAATTAGGAATATCCCTTTCCAATTATAAAACTAATCACTTCATGCGGGAAGGGCAAAAAATTTCTCTCCTAATTTGGTTTGCTTTATGTGTAAGAGTTAGGATTTAAACTCACAATCACTTGCTTAAGAGACAAATCCGACCATTCACATTAACCTAAAATAATACTCTCTCATGTCCTTAATATAAGACATATTTACCTAATTTGATATATTAAGAAAGTTAGTTAAGTTAGTTAATATGATGTGTATTTTCTAAAACACCATAATTATCTTTCTTAATTCTCTCATTCCATTTCCTCATTGATTATTGTTGAAGGAGGATCAATGGGGGAAAATTAGGAAAAGATTGATAAATATGAAAACTATGTCTTTTATTTAGGAACAAGATCAACTCTCCAAATATGTTTTATATTAAGAAACGGAGGGAGTACTAATATGATCCTTAATGTAAGACTTGTTTATATAGTTTAAGGAGATTAAGTAAGCTAAATATATTATGTAATTATAACATATATAACATGATTTCTCTAAATTACTTCTACATAACATTATATTATACATTAGTTTACAGGTTAGGCAAATTAGTTTGGAGAAAAATGATAAATATAAGAGATAAAATGAAAAAAGTCTTATATTTGGGATCAAAATTCATCTCCAAACTAGATCTCACATTTAAGATTGTAGGAGTATATTGTATCATTATGTGTCAAAATTGCTTTTTATTTTCATTTCTCAAGAGCTACACTAACTCAAAACTCTATTCCCTTATACTATCATTTCTTTCATCATGGTGCAGTGGTATAAATTAAGAGGAAAACCTAGATATTGAGAGTCATTTTTGTAACTAAGATCTTAATTAAAAAGAAGAAATTAAAACACTTACAACTCTATTCCTATTTATATGTCCAAATTACTTAATTCCCACAAACCAAGAAAATTTGGATTTGGCTTGCCTCCGTTGCGCCTTAACGTCCTCTGCATCAAAACTACACCATTTTGGTGTAGTTTTGGGTGTAAAATGATTAGCTGGTCTTTTTTTTTTTAAAATGGTATTAAGTATTTTGAAGGATTTTTCTGAAAGCATCTAACATCTTAAAAATGTTTCAAGTAGCATACAGTATATTAAAATAATTTTTAGCGCTTTTAACCCCCTTCAAATATTTTTTCAGTTGTACCCAGTGTCTTACCAGACTTAATGTAATCTTACCCTTAACGTATTTTTTCATCTCCAAAAATTACTTTAAAATATTGGGTACTACGAGAAAAATATATTTAGAGTAGGTGGAAATTAATAAACCAGTATCCTATGTTTTGGGTGCTAGTTACTATTGAGAAAAATACATTAAAGGTAAAATTATAATCAATCTCCTAAGACACTGGGTACAACTAAGAAAATATTTTAAGCAGTTAAAAGTATCAAAAATTATTTTAGAATACTTTATGCTACTTGAATATTTTAAAGTAATTTTTTGAGCTGAAAAAATACATTAAAAATAAAATTATATAAGACACTGAGTACAACTGGAAAAATATTTGAAGGGGTTAAAAGTGCCAAAAATTATTTAATATGTTGTATGCTACTTGAAATATTTTTAAGATGCTAGATGCTTCCAGAAAAATCCTTCAAAATACTAGATACCATTTAAAAAGAAAAAAAAAAGAAAAAACCAGCTGATCATTTTGCACCCAAAACTACACCAAAACGGTGTAGTTTTGACGCAGCGGACGCAGCAGATGTTAAGGCGCAGCGGAGGCAAGCCAAATCTAGAAAATATATTTAACTCTATAAATATAGACTAAATTGATAGTTTTTTTTTCTAATTTTGTCCTAATTTGTGAATGTGTATTTTTCATCTCTTTATATTTAATAGGGGTAAAATTATAACACTCTCATGTATTAGTGAACTTATCACTTATAACAAGGACCAACAATTTTTTCGAAAGTGGTAAGTTAATAAAATTCTTCTCTTTTAAAAGATCTCATCACCTTTTTTTGGGAAAATCTCACTCGGGTCCTGAGGATCAGAAAATATATATATATATATAATCCTAGTGTAGATTTCTCTAACAAAAAAGTTCCAATGTAAAATCCTCTATCAAAAAGGTTCATAGGGACCTCAATGAAATAGATTTCAAATGTAAACTTATCTTATTGACAAGTGTATATGACTATATTGACAAGTAGTAGAATGACCATTAACAAACTCATATATATTAACTAAAGTAGTTTCCGTTGACAAATATATGTGATTATATTGACAAGTCATAGAATAGCCATTGACAAGCTCATCTATGTCACTTAGGTCCTTAAGGACCTTTTTGATAGAAGATTCTATATTAAAACTTTTTTGACAGAAAAATCTATACGGTGACTTTTTTAATATTTTTTCTGATTTTTGGGGCCCGAGTGAGACTTTCCCCGTTTTTTTTTTCGGAAGATCTCATCACCTATACATACGTTGCATTTATGAGTTATCATTTATCAAGTTGCTTTTGTTTATTTTTCGCCCCTTGAGATCGATGCCACAGCTAATTATCATGAAAATCAAAGTTTGAATCTGTCCGGTAGTGCTCAGTGCAACCAAAAAAAAAAAAAATAGAAAGAAAGAAAGAAAAAGAAAAGAATGCGTCGGCAACTAAAGAAATCAATGCACACATTTGAAAAGTCCAAAGTTTTTGATACATAGGTGAAATCTTTTGTCAAGTTTCTCTAATATTGTTTTTTAAAACCCAAAATAATTAATTAATTTTTTATTTTTTTAACACTAATTAATTATTTTTTTCAAGGTGCTTTCGTTTATATTTTTTTTATTTCGGGTGCTACGATTAATTATCATGTTAATTGTAGTGCTGTGAAATTCACCCACCGAGTTGGAAACTAGCGATAATAATACGACTTCGTACAATAAATTCCCAAGTCTATTCTCATTCTTCCATGAGTTCATCATCTTCCTCAATCATGGTGCCCCCAATTTTATAACCCAGACCTTAATTTAATTGAAAAAAAAAAAATTAATGTAAGGAGCTTAGGTCTTCTCTCTCTGTTTTTTTTTTTTTTTATAAAACATTTCGCAATGCATTTAGATTGCATTAATAATTTTTTGACCATTTATTTATAAATTTTCATGTTGCTTTTGTTTAATTTTTCTTGGAGGAGGTGCCATAATTAATTATTATAGGAGTAAAATACTATAACTTCCCATATTTTAACTTAATTACATTTGGTAAAAAAAAAAACATAATTACACAGACTTTTCCTCTATTTTAAAAACATACACTCAAGTCCAAACTGTTAAATGTTAATACCTTTAAGAATGTTCTAAAAAGATATTTTTTAATTAAAATTTAGACTAGAACAAATTTTATTTACTAATATATCCTTCAATATATTAAATTCCTAATTTTGGTTCAAAAATTTTTGAATACTTTTTATATTTTTATTCTCCTTAAATTAATTTTTTTTTCTTTTTGAAAATATTTATAAGTTTAATGTTTCTATCATACTAGGACAACTTTAAGTAATTTAGTTAATGTAGTCCTATAAAAGCGTGATTGAAAACTTGATTAATTCTTTTGCTAAATATATACTTGATTAGATGTATTTATAAATGTTTGTATAAAAAATGTGTTTAAAAATTTTAAATTATAAATGTCAATAATTTATATAATCTCCCTAATTCATATAATTAGAAATCTACATTTGAAACCACAAGCTATTGGTTGAGATAGTAAGAGGCTTTACCCTCATAAAGAGGAGAACATAAGTTCGAAACTTGAGAAGCACACTTGTTAGAAGAAGTAAGAACCCTTTGCCTTTTAAGTCTCAAAAGGGAAACCCTTGATTTAATAATAAAAAAAGAAATATACATTTGAAATATGTTTTTAGTCATTTAAAAGAAACCCAAATAAATGAGTTTCAATAAAGGCGATGAAAAATTTATAATATAATAAAAATAAATAAATTTTATAAAATATTAAAATTTATATATTAGAGTTATTTTGTTGTTGTAATTTTCTGACGAATATAAATGTTTCAATACTCAATTCTAATGTTAAATCGGGGGAATATAGGTTAAAGTAAAAGTTTTAAAAGTTAAATTTAACCCCAAATAACAATTAGAAGTTTATATATGTTTTCAAAATAGAAGAGAGGATTTTATAGTTTTTTTTTTCTTGTGAGGATTTTCTAGTTTAGATAAAGCAGGAAGGTGTTTAATTTATTTTACGCTCATATTTATAGCTGTGCTGCCAGCGCGGCAGGCGAACCTTGTAAAGAGGGGGGGGGGTGGTAAATGTGACAATTATTTAACTAATAATTATATTTTAATATCTTGGTTAAAAAATTAAATTTTAATTTCAATTTGGCAGTACTACTTAATGCAACCAAAAAAAGGTTCTGCAAGGACAACTACTATAACTTATCTGTCAAACAAAAATAACAAATATATCTGGACATCCATTTATTCTGTATGATAGTAAGTAGTTTAGAATTTCATGATATTTTAATAAAAGTAATTAAATCTCCCCCATTTCGATGCACAAGATGTTCCATATATACATATAAGTATGTTGATATATTTTTCATGTTACATGATTTTATTTTGATGATGAAAGTGCAAATTGAACTTTTGTTGACCAAAGGTTCCGTGAAGATGTAGGAGGATCAGAAGTCAGTTTCTTTGGCAAAATGACATTGTCTAAGTCTTTCACATTGTACTCACAAACACTGCAGTATGATTCAGTTATCATGTGCTTTCGTTTGTCTTTCCAATAATTTAGATTATTATAGCATGACATATTATTATTTTTTATACAAAGACATGATGATATAAAATTGTATAATAAAGACGAAGTATTTATATTCTAATGTGAAAATCACATTCTGCAACCCCTAAAAAATTACACTTAGACCCACCTGAAAAATTATTGCAAACATTGACCCAGGATAAACGCATTCTGTCGAGCAAAGTGAAGTAATATTCGTATTTTAATAGGAAAATTGCACTCAGATGCACCTAAAATTTGTATTTGCAACCTAAAACAATGCACTTAGACCCTAAAAGTCAAACTCTTTATATGTCACCTCCAATCGGTACGTCGGTTGCTGAGATCAGGAAAAAAAAATGGGTGGGTTGTTACTTGTTATAATGGTTCGTAAGGCAAAAAATAGTTTTAACAATAAAAGTTTCACAATAGACTCGCCTTTATAATTATACGTGTCCTACAGATCTGATAGCACTCAAGCTAAGTCGTATTTGGCCTTTGCTCCTTCGCTTGCATCTTCTGGTTCGATCCCATTTTCATTGTTTTGCTTTTCCTCAGCTTTGGAATTCTATGTTCTAGCACTTTCTTCAACTCTTTCTCCTTCAATTTGCAGAGGATTTTGTGTTCTATCTTCTGATTTGCTAAAAGTCCAGAGTTTTTGTGTTCACTCTTTGTTTATAATATTGAAATTAGGCTTGTTTCTTTCATTTTCTCACTTCTGAGAAATAATTGCCCTCTTTCCAAACTCCTCAGCTTGTTTCAATCATTTTCTCAGTTTGTGAGAAACAAGAAAGTGTCTCTTCTTTAAAGATCTCTTTCCTTGTTTCTCTGGATTCAGCTTGCCGTCTTCTTGCCAAACATATGATCCAACAATTTTTTTTTTTAAAAAAAAGGTTGTTTTTCACTTCCTTCCAAGGTTTGGTATTGTGTCTGTTTCTTTGCTGCTGCGTTTCCATTTTCACTTCCTCTGCATCTTTCCTTCAAGTTGCAGACAGCATCCATCAAAATTAAACTCTTGATTTGCTAAAACAGTCCTCAATTCTTGAGTTCACTCTTTGTTCTTACTAATCAAAATTATCTTCTTGACTATATATTTTTAAAAAAAAAAAAAAAAAAAAATTGGCGTCTTTGTTTAAAGATCCCTTTTCCCTGTTCCTCTTCATTCAGTTTGTTGCTTTCTACCCAATCATATCCATCCAAAAATTCTTTATCAAAAAACTTCAAATCAGAAATTTGATTTTTTCCCCCTTCCTTTTTCTTACTGCCTGTTTACCTGTAGTCTATCAGAGCGGAGAAGTTCAACTCGCTGATGATCTTATAGTGATAAAGGTGAAGTCTGCCTTGTGGTTAGGATATTTTTGCACTAGTTAATTGCTGTAAATTCTGCTGTGCTTATTATTTTCTCCTTGGGTTCTTAACAGCCGAACTTCCCTAAGGAAGGAGAACCTCAAAACCTCAACGACTCTGGGCCAAAAGGGACGACTATTGTTGCAATATAATTGAAGATAGCAAGGGTAAGGCGCCTTTTAATTCGCACTTTTTTTATGCTTGGTTTGGATGCTGGGAAAATGAGAAGGAAAATGGGATGGAGAGAATACTATGAAAAATTATTTTATTTTTAATAATCACATGCCAAAGGGAAAAAAATGAAAATATTAAATCAAAAAAGAAAAGTAATTTATTTATATATAAGGGAACACCAAGATCGAGAGTTCATCACAATTTTTTTAACTTGAAAAAATATATTCGGTATCCAATGCTGTGAGACTAATTCAGATTCAAATATTAATTCTGAATTAGTGATGGTAGATCTCTTAACATGGTTATTGTCATTTGTAAGTTTTGGATCCTTGGCTTTTTTTACGAGATATATATATGTATATATATATGTGCATATATATGTATATATATATATATATCTCAAATACCTTCTACTTAATCCAATCACAACTTATTTAAAAGCAACCGATGCACCTTGTAATGTGTTTCACTAGGTTAGTTGATAGATAAATTTGACTTTCTTATTCTTTTTATTTCTGAATTTTCTTTGGATTTTTGAGTAAGTTTTTCTTTTCCTTTGCAAAATTTTTAAAAGGGCTTGGAGAACTTCTAATTTATTTCGAATAGGTGGTTTTTTGTTTATTAAAGTTCTCGGCAAAATTATAGGGGAACAAGTAATCAAAGAAAACCAATAAGGAATATAATATGAAAATAGCTTTGATCTTCATTGGTATACCATCTAGAAACAATACATAATTGGTATAATGGTGTAAGGCTCCGTTAGATCCCTCTAGATCTTGAGTTTGAGTCTCAAAGAAGACAGTTGTGTTGGGAAGGGCGGTTACAAACTCGGAACTAAATACTAAATAATAACAGGTTATCAAATCAGAATACGAATCGTGAATTAAAAAACATATTTTTAGAATTGTGGATCGAAACATATTGTGAATCATAATATCCATGATCATTTTTAAAGATGATATTAATGTAAATTTCACATAAGAGAACATCAAAGGTTTGTAGGTATTAGCATTTTAAAGGCAAATAACATTTCAAGAAAAAAAAAAAGAAGTATTAGGAAAATAGGTTTTGATTCCGATAAGTGAGATGGAATTAGGGATAATCATATAAGTAAAAGAAAATTCCTAAATAAATATGGAAAAAATCAGAAAAAGAAATAGAAAAAGGGTTTTTCTAAAGTCAGGTCGCACTAGTTCCAATATGATCTGTGTGTGACTGGCTTCAAGAAAAAAAAAAGAAGTATTAGTAAAATAGGTTTTGATTCGGATAAGTGAGATGAAATTAGGGATAATCATATAAGTAAAATAAAATTCCTAAATAAATATGTACAAAATCAGAAAAAGAAATAGAAAAAGGGTTTTTTCTAAAGTCAGATCGCACTAGTTCCAATCTGATCTATGTGTGACTGGCTCTTCTAGAATCGTAGGAATCGTACTCCTACAATCTCAAGATACATGCACAAGTAAAATACATCAATAGATTCATATCTTTCCCATCTATTTATGAATCGAATAGTGAGATACCACTTGAGATTCACGGAATTCTAACTACTATGGTTGATAATATCAAAAGAAATTGATATATCATCTAGAACATTGACATGGAGTTCACCACTTTTCCATAAGCCGTGGCTCATTTCAGCGCTAATATATATATATATATATATATATATATATATATATATATATATATATATATATATATATATATATATATATATATATATATAATATGAAAAACACACGAATTTTAGCACAGAAAATATTGTAAAAAGTTTATATTCAATTAGGGGCCATCAAATGCAATTTTAATGCGTAATAATACTAGTTAACCTCTTACTTTAATTTAAAGTTCTTAACATGGTGCATTTTTATTTGTAAATTTTATTATTATATTAATTTATAAATGTTTAAAATTTTGCTTTCAATAAATGTTAGTATTTAATTAGTATGATGATTTGACCTTTATATTTGAATTTTGGTACATCTATCTTGGAAGCAAGAATGGCGGCAGAACTCAAATTAAAAATCAAAGGCTCAGAGGAGTTGAAGGAATGTATGGAAATGGAGCTTCTCCCTTCATCTTTCACACAACTGAAGATTTTAGAGGCAAGATGGTGCGATCAAGAGTTAACTAATTTTTTGTCCATTTTGCTCCATCGATCGCATGGGCTTAAGCGCCTAATAGTAAAAAACTGCAAACTGTTGGAACAAATTTTCGATCTTGGAGACTTGGCTTCTGATAAACAAGGACCTCCTTTATTCCCCGAGTTAGAGGCAATGATATTGGATGATCTACCTAACCTGAATTGCATATGCAACATCGATAATGTCAAACTTGGTAATCTAGTTATGTTAAAAATCATCAAGTGCGGCTTACTCAAGGGTCCACTTTCGGCTACTTTACTAGAAAAACTTGTTGTACTAAAGATAAATTCGTGTAAGATGATAGAACGAGTCATCGTTGACGAGGAGAACTCGGAATTGTTCCTTTATTTAGAGAATCTTCAACTTGTAGGCCTCCCAAAGTTGACCAAGTTCATCTCAAACATGGTACGTATGCTATATCTGAATCTGCTTACACCTTCACTTTCATTCTCTTAAATTTATCATGTCATCATTACACAAATTATTTAATTTCTTGTCTGACATTGCCTTATTGGCTGCAGGCTCTTTCCAATCCTGGGGGAATACTGAGTTTCCAAAGGTTGATTCATCTAAGAGTTTGTAGGTGTAACCAACTGAGATATGTTCTTCCTCTTTACGTCCTCGAGAATCTGCGGCAACTTGAAAATATCGAGATAAGTGACTGCGAGATGTTGGAACGAGTTTTTGGAGATGAAGATGAAACACGTATGAGGAAGTCTAATAATATTGTTCAGTTGCGTCAAGTAAAGAGTCTAATTCTGGAGAAGTTACCTATGTTTACTGAGTGCTGCCAGGATGGGAGTATTGTTGCATGGCTCTCGTTGAAGTGGGTAACAGTTGTTAACTGTGATATGATTCAGAAGTCATCATTGGGAATGATAGAAAGAACTCAGTTGACATCCATGGTGGTGAGTGAGTGCAATACATGGGCAAATAATGAAGATCCAGAGAGCGACATTGTATATCTCTTCAAGTCCTCGGTTAGTAATTGCCCTCATATTCCTTTTTCTTATAGGTTTTCATTTCAATATTCTCACTTGAGCTTTTTTTTTTTTTTTTTTAAGCCATTCTTTATACTTGTGCTGTTTTCAATTTAGCACCTTTTTTTTTTATTATTTTTTTCAATATTTTTGTATCAACTACTAATAGCCCTAAGTGCCAGATAACGTGCAACACCATCACCCATTCTCTCTTGCAGTCATTAACTGAGCAATTGATGCAAGAAGAAGAATGCGTTCGGGGAGAATGATGTTTTCATTGATCTTTCCTCTCTGTTGATCTTTCTCACCATTAGATTAACTTCCAAGTTAGGATTTAACATTTTATAATAAGATTATTATGATATTAAATACAAAAATAAATTTAAATTATTAAAACTATACCTAAATACTTCAACTCTGTAAACTTTTGTTAAAATATTTTATAATATTTTACTTATTATCTTCGACACTTTTAAACTTTTTAGATTAGTTTTTAATAGTTTAAATTTATTTATATATTTTTTGTTATTTAATATTATAATATGTTGTTATAAAATATTAAATCCCAATTATTGAAAGTTAATTTAATAGTGAGGAAGATCAATGGAGAAAAAATGAAAAGGAATGTCAATGGGGACACTCATCTCCGGTGGGTTAGTACACTTCACCTTTTCTCGTTTTCTTTATTCCTTTTCTTTCACATTAAAATTTGAAATATGATATTTTATTAAGTAACTACAATCGTTCTTCTGATGGAAAAGTGTGATTCTCGAAGTAGATGCAAGCCTTAGGATGAGCCCTTACTGTTGAATTAATTGCCAAAACTATTGTTGTTGGGTAATCTATTCTCATCATCATCGTCGTCGTTATTGTTACTATTATTATGTTTACATCTAAATTATCAATATCATGTTGGTAAAGGATGACTTTTCAGCAACTGCATCAACTGGTTGCAGAAAATATTGAAGATCTTTTTTTTCCCCTTAAATAAAGGTCTCGTGTTCTACATATCTTTTCATTCATAATTGGATTGAACAATATTTGGTCTTTTAAATTGTGTTTGTTGTAATATATCCTTGTATAATAGTATACAGGCTTGGGCTTAATGAATTGTTCATGTATTATTGGCAGAAAATTTTTCTACTGATATTTTTTCAGGAATTATTATTTGGACTTTCTTTCCCTGTTGGGTTAGCTATTACTTAATACTCGTTAAAACCTGCTAATTGTTGTCATTTTATAGAATGAATTCCCCGGACTTGAATTAAAAATCAACAACTCAGAGGAATTGAAGAACTATATAGAAATAATGGAGGATTGGCCTTCATCTCTAAGCAGTCTAAAGATTCTAGAGGCCAAACAGTGCGATCAAGGGATAAATAAATTTTTCTCCATTTTGTTCCACCGATCACATGGGCTTGAACAACTGACAGTGGAAAACTGCGAACTGCTAGAACAAGTTTTTTACCCAAGAGACTTGCCTCCTCCTCCAAATTATTGTAGATTATTAGCTGACTTGAGTCAACTTGACTTGCACCAGGGTAATTTGAGAAGCCTATTCAGCCCGAACCTTGAGAACCCTCCTGAGAGAACATGGAGTTTTAAAATGTTGAATCATCTAATAGTTTGTAGTTGTGACCAACTGCGATATGCTCTTCCTCTTTATGCTCTCCAGAATCTGCAGCAACTTGAAAATATTGAGATACGTGACTGTAAGATATTGGAACGAGTTTTTGGATATGAAGAATATATACCAATAATGAGGAAGTCTGAAAATACTATTGAGTTGCCTCAGGTGAAGAGTCTAATTCTTGAAAAGTTACCCAAATTTAGTGGGTGCTGCCAGGATGGGAGTATTATAGAGTGGCTCTCATTGGAGAGGCTAAGAGTTGTTAAATGTGACATGATTCAGAAATCATCGTTGGGAATGATAGCGAGACCTCTACTGACATCTGTGGAGGTGAATGAGTGCCATACATGGGCAAATAATGAAGACTTGGAAAGCAACATTGTACATCTCTTTCACTTGACGGTAAGTAGTCTCCCTCGTATTCTCTGTTGTAGGAGAAGCCTCTGAATTTATTTGAGGCATTAAAGGCTTCAAGCTAGGCCTAGCGCACTATGGCGGAGTTGGTAAGGCATGAGGCCTAAGTGCCTCAACATCCGGTTCGATCCCGGCCTGCACCCAGTAGGGTGCTACTCCAAAAAAAAAAAAAAGCTTCAAGCTAGCTCCATATTTTCAACTCTTCGAGCTTATTTAGAATGATTGCTTTTAATTAAATAAGTGTTGCAAGAAAAAAATACAGTACCCTCCACCCTCTTCCCTTTTTCTTTTTTTTTTTCCCCTTTCACTTTTACAATTTGAAAGAGTTATTTTAATCAGTAACTGCAATATTTCATTTTTCTTTCTGAAAGCTTGATTCTCGAAGAAGATGCAAGCCTTAGCAGGATGAGCAATTACAATTGAATTAATTAGCATATCATTATTACTACTACTATTATTATGTTTACGCCGAAATTATTATTGGTAAAGGATGACCTCTTCATCAGTAGCTGCATCAACATGTTACTCAAATTATTGGAGCTTTCTTTTTCTTTTTTTTCTTTTTTTTTAAAAAAAAAACTTGCGTTCTACATATATTTTCATTCATTATTGGATTTAGCACTTCGATCTTATTAATAGTATGGCCTTTTTGGCTTGAGGAATTGTTTATGTATCAGTAGAATATATTTCCGTCGATATTTTTCAGGAATTATTATTTTGACTCTCTCTCCAAGAATAGTTAATAGTTATTACTTGATACTGAGGAATACTTGCTAATTGGTATCACTTTATAGGATGAACTTTCCAGACGTGAAATATTAGAAATCAGAGACTCTGAGGAACTGAAAAAACATATGGAAATGGAGCGTCTGGCTTCATCTCTAAGCGGGTTAAGGATTTTAAAGGCCAAACAGTGCGATCAAGAGCTAACCAAATTTTTGACCATCTTGTTCCATCGATCACATAGGCTTGAGGAACTAACAGTATCAAACTGCGAACTGCTGGAACAGGTTTTCGATCTCACAGAATTTGTTGCTGAAGAACAAATAAATCTGAAATTCCCAAATTTGAACACAATGCAATTGCTTTGTTTACCCAAATTGGAATGCATATGGAACAAGGATCCAAAGGGGATTATGGGACTTGGTAAACTAGTTAAATTAGAAATCATCAAGTGTGGCCTACGCCATAGTCCACTTTCGAGTGCTTTACTGGAACAACTTGTTCTTCTGGAGGCATTGAAGATAGAGTCATGCGAGATGATAGAACAAGTCATAGAGGATGACACTGAAATAATGCAGGAGAGATTACTTACTTATTTGAAGGATCTTCAACTTGTAACCCTGCCAAAGTTGATCAAGTTCAACTCAGGGCATTGCAATTTCAGATTTCCTAATCTGCTGAGTTTGAGGATAGAAAATTGTCCAGAAGTGAATGCATTTACAATTGGATTTTTAATCAAGAAGAAGCTAATCACTGAAGGCATATCTGATCATGTGCCTCCGAATGAGATGATGGTACGTATCTGTTTAATTTCTTGAGTCTGCTTGGATTTTATTGCTCATTCTCTTACATTTATTATGTCACTGTTAAAGAATTTTAATTTGTTTCGTCGTTTGAGTATTCCAACTAAATAAGCATGCAGGTAAAGAATTGTCAAGTTTATCACCCAAAAAAAAAGAAGAATTGTAAAGTTTATTGCGAAATTTATGACGCAAGTGCTATGTAATAGTAATGACGATAGATCCTACGCGGAAAAAGGAAAGTTAACGAAGTGAATATTTCAATTTATTTAATAAGCTCTTTTCTGCAGGATGCGTACTCGAACTTAGAGAGATTGAAGCTGGTAGGCCACGAAAGTTTTGAGGAGATATGGCAAGGCCATGTTTCTAATAATATAACAAAGTGCGAGCTAAAAGAGGTAGAAGTGGATTCCTTCAGCAAACTGAGATACGTCTTTCCCTCAATTATGCTGCCAATATTGTCAGAGAAGTTGGTGACACTGGTTGTGAGGAATTGCCCTTCACTGAGTAATGTGTTTCAACTGTTAAGTGAGAATGATTCTGTCATTGAATTTCAAAACCTAAAGATTGTAAGGGTAAAAGGCTGTGATTCTCTTCAACACCTGTTTTTACCCTGCAGCTACCCCAAGTTGACAGAAATTGATATTTCAGACTGTCAAAGTTTGCAAGAAATTTTCATTGACAAGGAAATAGAAGCTTACGATTTAGAAATTTTCATTGACACGGAAACAAAAGCTTACGATTTCCCAAATTTGAAATCCATCGCTCTTGAGAATCTAGCATTGCTATCAAGCTTCTCCCTGGATACATGCCCAAATTTGGAATCCATCATTCTTGAGAATCTACCAATGCTACCAAGCTTCTCCCTGGACACATGCCCAAATTTGAAATCCATCGTTCTTGAGAATCTACCAATGCTATCAAGCTTCTCCCTGGACACATACCCAAATTTGGAATCCATCGTTCTTGAGAATCTACCAATGCTATCAAGCTTCTCCCTGGACACTTTTGCATTCCCAAAACTCCAAAAAGTGAGAATAGTTGACTGTGCTGCAATCAAAATATTTTCAAGGAACGCTCTAGCTGAAATGGTAAATGTATTTATTATATTTTCTATGATATCTTCGTTTTTTTGCCAATTACTAATCACATCACATGATAATCTTCTGCATAGGATTCCTCCGAAAGCCCACCATTTGGGCATGGCGAAATAATATTACCGTTTCCAGTACAACAGATTCCGGTCTTCGAAATGCTGACATCACTCAAAATCATCGGTTGCCGAAGCATCGAAAAGTTATTCTCCATTTCAGTGGCTGCGCACTTCTCCTCTCTGAAATTGCTAACATTATATAAATGTGAAAATATGGTTCATGTTCTTCACGGTGAGGGAGGAACTGGTAAAATAGTGTTCAAGAAGTTGGAGACACTTGTACTCAAACATCTGCCAAGACTCACCAGTTTCTGTGAAGAATTTCATTATTTTGATCAATTCCCAGAGTTAAAGATGGTCAGAGTGGAGAACGTTCCAAACATGAAGATATTTGTGCAGATGCGTCTCAAAACTCCTAAACTGAAACAAGTTTATGTGACCTATGTTACAAAATGCTGGCGAGAAAACCTGAATAAGACAATAATATACTTGCACGAGAATCATGGTACACCGTTAGAAGTACTCTAAAGTCATCCATCATTTTTAAGTTTTGGTTGATTGATCGTATTAATATAAATATCATAGTAAATTATAATTATTTTTCTGTACGGTTTTGTCTGATAGAGAAATTTGAAAGAGAAGTTTGGAAAACTGACCAGAACAGACCTGGAAGCAGCCTCAAACGTTATAAGGACGCTGCGGAAAATTCGCCACAGGTAGACTGCTGAACTCATATCTTTAAGAAATAAATTTCTGGGCTACAAAATTGCTTTGTTCCATTAAATATGGCTTACGTTATCTGATCTTAAATTTAAAGTTGTAACATTTTTTCTCAAATTTTAAAAAATTATTTGAGTCAAAATCTATTTTAAGAAAACGCTTTGATATTAAAAGTAGTGATATGACTTGTGATATTATGTCTACAATTTAAGCAAAAAAATATTTAAATTTCTTTCTTTAAATTTGTTCATTCAAATTTTTAAATTAAGTCAAGGCATATTTAAATCATTAAATTAAGGAGGAAATATGCTGGGAGTCTGGGACTTCATACTCATTGACTCTTAAATCATAACTTACATGAATATGATTCCATGTGTTTTTAATTGCATATAATTTTAAATTGATTATATTAGGAAATGAAAAGAACAAGTTGGAGGTTTAAGGAAGTAGAAACGGAATGAACATTAAATTGTGCAAGCTACAAAGAGATAACCGATAGAGCACAATGATGTTATATGATCTATGTAACCGACCTCATTTGATATGGGATTGTAAAGCTTGTCGTTGCTGTTGTAATTTTCCTTCCCTTCAAACTGAGCAAATCTATGAAGGAGTCTTGGTCGTGAGCGCGTGCAATGCCAGCATTCAGTTTGCTGGATCCAAAATGTTGAGTGGGGAAAAGCAGGGAAATGGAGAGCAATGGTTGTGAGGAATATGCTACTTTGTAATGAGAGTTGTTTTTCATACATTGGGAGAGTTTACCCATATCCCACTTCATTCTTGTCACTCGAGTTACCTTCACGTGAGAAGTTGTTGATCCTGTATTGGTAAAATCATGGAATTTGTTTTTAATAATTTAGGCATGTTGAGGTTAATCCCAAAAAATCATTATGAAGACGTTATTTTTTCCTAATTAAATAGTATGTTTGCAGGGTGATTATGCACTACTACAGATTTATATATATTTAACAGTTATTTTTACTCATAGTTAATGATTTTCAACTGTTAAATATCCGAGTGTTATATACATGTATATATATAACGGTTTTTAACCATTAAATATTGGGCCATATATTTTATTATGACCTATTTACAACTTTGTTACCACTACTAACAACTTATATATCAATATTGACAACTTTTTGTTGAGAAATGTTTAAAAAAAAAAAATTAGACAGTCGGAGCTTCGGTGAAAATTATGAGGAAATATTTAATAAATATCCAATTTACAGCTTTAATATTATTATTAACAACGTAAGTATTAATAGTGACGATTTTTGCTTGAGAAATGCAAACTATATATATATATATATATTAGATTGCTAGAACTACTATTAGGAAATATTCAACAAATACCTCATTTACAGCTTTAGTATCACTATTAACAATTTAAATATCCATATTAACAATTTTTGCCTGAGAAATTCAAAAAAAATATATTAGGCTGCTGTTTACAACTTTAATATCACTATTAATAACTCAAGTATTTATATTGACAACTTCTACTTGAGAAATTAAAAAAAAAAAATATTAGGCCGCCGGAGGTTGCTAGCAAGGACACCGGAATTCTGGTGACAAGCTGCCACTAGTGGTGGGCAAGGGGTTTCAAGGATTTTTTAAAAAAAAATAAAAAGTAAAGGCACTTATATATAATTTCACACATTTATCAATATTTCAAAATTCCAAATCAATAAATTTGGATTATTGAAATTCACTTCCCTTATTTTTCTTTTACATATTTTGACAGTATTCTTCTATCACTTTCCCTTTTGAAAATTAAAAAAAAAAAATTGTTTGGATAGTTATTTGGGTTAAACAGAAGTTTTCGCTAATCAGCATTAAGTGTCTAGAAGTTTTCGAAGGAACAATTTTACCTTTAAAGTTTAATAAATTAGGCACTGTGGCCATGCCCTAACAGAATCAACTGTCAACGTTTGTTGACTGAATCTAATTTGAGGTGGCTTCGTCATTTGGAATTTCTTGCCACGCATTATCTCCCTGTCATGCCATATCATCAAATATTAAAACAAAAATATGAAATACTCCGTCCGGTTTTACTTATAAGATAAAATTGACTTTTTTAGAAAAATTAACGAAGTTAATTAAATTATTTTAGAGTATTTATATTTTTTTATTTCTTCAAACTAATTAGTTTGACGAATAAATTAATAAATAATCTAAGAATACATAACATATGATATTATTAAATAACTTATTTAGCTTCCTTAATTTCTCAAAAAAAAAAAAAGTCAACTTTGTCCTTTGTCTTATTACCAAGTATGCCCTTCTACTTCTTCCCGAATTCGTGAGTTTGAAATCTCCTTCTGACTTCCAATCATCTTGCTTTCACTAGGAGGATTCTTAGCAAAGCACCCTGGCAAACAGCTTCTTCACAATGCTCACAATGCTCTTTTTGATCTTATGCGAGGCATCTTGCCCTTGTTTATAGATCTCACGAATCCTTCCACTATGGCAAAAAGCTTCTTCACAATGGCTTCCAGTCATCTTGCTTTGACCGAATCCTCCCCCCATCACCACCGTTGCATTGCTCTTCTCTCTTCCTCCCCTTCGTTTGAACACGACTGCCATCCAGGTGCAGAAAGTGGATGGGTTTGTGATTTCTGCAGATCTAGAATCTAACAAAAAGACCCAAAATTTTCTGCAGTTTTGTATTTTAGAACTAGCTTTTTGTTGTGGTTTTGTGAATCTTTTACCCAAAAAAATGTTGAAATTTTTTTTACAATCACAAAGGTAAAATCTTTTGTAAGTTGGAGCTTCTGCGAATTGAAACAAACCGTCAAGCCCCATCTCCATTTGATCTCCGCCGGCGACCCTCGACGGCAATGACCAAATACCGAGACAGAGCAGTGGGAATAATGGAAGTAGCAGCAAAACTATGAGGCTTAACTAGATAGAAAGCATTATTTGGGATTGGTTCTTCTTGAAAGAGAAAAGTGAGAGATATTGCAACAAGTGGGTACGGAGGAAAGAAAACGCAACAGTTCTTGAAATGGGAGCTGATAAAGAAGGTGAAATCTGGTTTGCATCTGACATGAAACGAAATGAGTAAGACCAGAGAAAAGCCAGATTGCTTTGATTATTATGCTTGACCTTCAATGACTTCACCGTCTATCTCTGAGCGTTTTGCAAGATCGATGATGAGTTGTGATTGTTCTGGGTTTTTTGGTGATTGTTGATCCATGAAGGTTCTGGGTTTCACCGTCTATTGTTGCTTGTTCTTTCAATTTTTTTAGTATTTTTACCTGGAAAAAATGAGGCGGATGCTACATGGCATGCCATTTCAACATACATTTGGTCAACAAACGTTGACTGTTCGGGTTTGTTAATGCATGGCAATATTGCCCCAATTTATAAACTTGAGATGCTATTGTCTCATCAAAAATTTTCAGACTCTCAATGCTCCTTGATGTCTTCCTTTTCTCAATCCGTAGCAGATATTTAAAATATAAATGATGCAAAGAAGACCTTTTAAGGGAATTTCCACGCATTTAATGTTTTATTGCCAAAAAAATCTCATGAACAAGCAAGTTTCCATTTACTCAGCAAAACTGGCCGCCCCTACCAAACACCACTGAAGGAAAGAAAAATGTTTTCATTTTGATTGTGGTTTACCTGAAAAATGATTTACGGAAGTTTATAAGAAGATATCCTGAAATAATAAATGTGAATAATTAAACTCCCATAACCAAATCAGACTTCCTATTCTTCTTCTTCAGTCTTCATCAACTTGAAAATGGCTGCTTTACCAGAACCTAAATCAGCACCAAATGACATAAACATAATCACAACTCGTCTGTTAATTTTACAAGTGAGCTAACACACACACACACAGCTTTACTTGCATGTGCCCTCTGCAGCGTCATAGATATCACGTTTGCCTTGAAATTTTAATAAAAATAAAAAGGATTATCTCTAATTATACTATTATTAGACTTCAAATTTTCACGTTCCTCAATTTCACTACTCCATAGTCCTTAACCATAACGTGGGTTGTAACTAGGTTGCAGTAGTGGCTCTTTGGTCCTCTAATGCAGCCCCAATTCCAATTGAGTTGCCTATTAGGCCATTTGGGTTAGTGCTGGTGGTAGAAATGATTTTTTTTTTTTTTTAAATCTGACTTTTACAAACTTAAGATATAATAAAAGTCATATTATAAATGTAATTTGTGTGTGGATTGATGGTGGTAAAAGTTACTTTTTTAAAAAAAAAAAACCAGACTCTTGAGCTTATTCTCAAAAACTATTTTTAGAAAAAAAAAAAAACCCAGATGCCAAAACGTCATCCCCAACACCCTAATTTTAAAAAAACCAAGACAAAAACTGTTTTTTCTATAAAAAAGCCAAGTTTAGGATGGCATCCCAATACTCCCCAAACCTTTGCCCCAAAATGTCTTAAATATGTACCTAACTTCACTGGCTAAATGACTACTTTTTAAAAAAAAAAAAATTAAACAAACAAACGTGGAATTTTATCAATACGGCCTGCATGAGGTGAGACCTTAAATCAAAAATAAAATGTCCCTACCTATTCAAGATTTTCACTCCTAAAAATGATTTCCCACATTGTAGCTTCCTTTCTTTGTTTTTTTTTAACAAGTGCATCAGGTAGAACCATCAAAATTTAAAACAATATGATGAGAAATTTATATATAAACCTGGTTTGCCACGTTATTTGTGATAAAATCAATTAAAATATAATAACTCATGAGCTAATTTGACATCTCCTAATTATTAACTGGCATAATAATAAAATGAAAAGATTTCACAACATTCACTTTTGCATTACTTGTGAAATCTTAATTAAGGATTTCATATTTTAAGAAAAATAAAAACATGAAATATATGGGCAGCCAATGACTAATGTTAATTGAGTTGCTATATTTTAACAAGTCAAGCCATAAATGATGTGGCAAACCAAGTTCAGGCAAGAATTTCTCCAATATAATAATTGATCTTAAAACGCCATTTTCCATAAAAACTTAAAATAGCACGAAGAGTTTTCAAATAAAATTTAAAACATATCATTACCAACCATCAAAATTAAAAATTCATTTTCAAATAGAGGCAAAAAGATCTTGCCAAAAAAATTAAAGCAATAAGATAGAGGATTTTAAAATAGAAGTTTTATCGAACAAAACTTAAAAATATAGATGAGCAGATTTTTCAAATCAAAACTCAAATCAATTTAAAAACTGCAAATTTATTTCAAATCAAACACAAAATATTAGTTAACTACAAAATATTGATTTTCAAATCATCAAATTCAAAATGAAAGAGATAGTGGATCTTACAAGCGTAGATTTTTCCAAAAAAAAAAAAATTATGATAATCATGAAAAAATGGATTTTCGAATCAAAATTTAAAAAATTGAAAATTGCCGATTTTAATTCAAATGAAAAGAAACAAGTAATATAAATATATTTTTTCAAATCCTCAATCGAAAAACAAGTTTAAATCAATCAATATGGTTGAAATAAAATCTAAAATAAGAAGATAGTAGTTTTAAATTCAAGTTCAAACAAATATAAAATTGCAAGTTTGATTCAAATCATCAATAAAAAAAGAGTTTAAACCAAACAATATGGATGAAATAAAGTCTTAAATAATAAGATAGTGGTTTTAAAATCAAGTTTAAACAAAAAAAAAAAAAAATTGAAAGTCTGATCCCCAATCAAATTCAATCAGTAAATTTAAAATGTTAGGTTTCTGATTTAAAATCAAAGATTTTCAAATCATCAATAAGTTAAAGGATGTTAAAACAGAAGATTTTTCGAATAAAACTTAAAAGTATATATGAGCAGATTTTTCAAATCAAACTTAAATCAATTTAAAATTGCAAATTCATTTCAAATCAAACATAAAATATTAGTTAAACTTTAAATAATAATTTTCAAATCATCAATCAAAAACCAAGTTTAAACCAATCAATATGGTTGAAATAAAATCTAAAATAATAAGATAGTGGTTTTAAAATCAAGTTTAATCAAGTAAAAGATTGCAAGTTTGATCCCCGACAAATCGAAACAGTAAATTTAAAATGTTAGGTCTCTGATTTAAAATAAAAAAAAATAATGATTTTCAAATCATCAAAATTTAAAAGAATATGATAATTAATCTTAAAAATCCATTTTTCAGGAAAAACTTAAAATAGTAAGAAGATTTTTCAAATAAAATTTAAAAAAAAAATTATCATTAGCAATCATTAAAATTAAAATATTCATTTTCAAACAGAGACAATAAGATCTTGGCCAAAAAAATTCAAGCAATAAGATAAAGGATTTTAAAATAGAAGTTTTTTCTTACAAAACTTAAAAATATAGATGAGCAGATTTTTTCAAATCAAAACTTAAATCAATTTAAAACTGCAAATTTATTTCAAATCAAACATTAAATATTATTAACTACAAAATATTGATTTCCAAATCATCAAATTCAAAATGAAAGAGATAGTGGATCTTACAAGAGCAGATTTTTTCAAAAAACAATTATGGTAATTAATATGAAATGGATTTTCAAATCAAACTTTTTAAAAAATTGAAAATTGCAATTCAATCAATATGATTGAAATAAAATCTAAAATAAGAAGATAGTAGTTTTAAATTCAAGTTCAAACAAATATAAAATTGCAAGTTTGATTCAAATCATCACTCAAAAAACAAGTTTAAATCAATCAATATGTTTGAAATAAAATCTAAAATAATAAGATAGTGGTTTTAAAATCAAGTTTGAACAAAAAGTTACAAGTTTGATCCTAATCAAATTGAATCAGTAAATTTAAGATATTAGGTTTCTCATTTAAAATAAAAAAAAATTGATTTTCAAATCATCAAAATTTAAAACAATATGATAATTGGTCTTAAAAAGCCATTTTTGAAGAAAAACCTAAAATAATAAGAACAGTTTTCAAATAAATTTAAAACAACATAGAATTTCGAATCATCAAAATTAAAATAATCATTTTCAAACCATCAATCATCAAATTTAAAGCATTAAAAGAAAGGATTTTAACATAGAATACTTTTCGAATAAAACTTAAAAATAAAGATAAGCAGATTTTTCAAATCAAAACTTCAATCAGTCTAAAATTACAAATTTATTTCAAATGAAACATAAAATATTATTTAATTTCTAAATAATAATTTTCAAATCGTAAATCAAAAAACAAATTTAAATCAATAAAGATGGTTGAAATAAAACCCAAAATAATAAGATAGTGGTTTCAAAATCAAGTTTAAACCCAAAATAATTGTAATTTTGATCCTAATCAAATTGAATCAGTAAATTTAAAATATTAGGTTTCTCATTTAAAATAAAAAAATTGTGATTTTCAAAGCATCAAAATTTAAAGCAATATGACAATTGATCTAAAAAAGCCATTTTTCATAAAAACTTAACATAGTATGAATAGTTTTCAAATAAAATTTAAAACAACAGATAATTACCAATCATCAAAATTAATTAAAATATTCATTTTGAAATAGAAGCAACAAGATCTTGGCCAAAAAAAAAATTAAAGCAATAAGTTAAAGAATGTTAAAACAGAACTTAAAAATATAGATAACCAGATTTTTCAAATCAAAACTTAAATCATTTTAAAATTGAAAATTATTTCAAATCAAACATAAAATATTAGTTAACTTCTAAATAATAATTTTGAAATCATCAATCAAAAAACAAGTTTAAGACAATCAATATGGTTGAAATAAAATCTAAAATAATAAGATTGTAGTTTTAAAATAAAGTTAAAAAACTAAAAAAAAATGCAATTTTGATCCCAATCAAATTGAAACAGTAAATTTAAAATGTTAGGTTTCTGATTTAAAATTTAAAAAAAAAATACTGATTTTAAAATCATTAAAATTTAAAAATATATGATAATTGATCTTAAAAAGCCATTTTTCAAGAAAAACTTAAAATAGTAAGAATAGTTTTCAAATAAAACTTAAAACAACATATCATTACCAATCTTCAAAATTAAAATATTCATCTATAAATACAGGCAAAAAGATCTTGGCCAAAAAAAATTCAAGCAATAAGATAAAGTACTTTAAAATAGAAATTTGTTCTTACAAAGCTTAAACATATGGATGAGCAGATTTTTTCAAATCAAACTTAAATCAATTGTAAACTGCAAATTTATTTCAAATCAAACATAAAATATTAGTTAACTACAAATATTGATTTTTAAATCATCAAATTCAAAATGAAAGAGATAGCGGATCTTACAAGAGCAGATTTTTCAAAAAAAAAAAAAAAAAAAAAAAAAGATAATTATGATAAAATGGATTTTCAAATCAAATTTTAAAAATTAGAAAATTGGCGATTTTCATTCAAATCAAAAGAAACAAGTAAAATCTTAAATATAAATTTTCAAATCCTCAATCAAAAAACAATTTTAAATCAATCAATGTGGTTGAAATAAAACCTAAAATAAGAAGGTAGTAGTTTTAAGTTGAAGTTTAAGCAAATATAAAATTGCAAGTTTGATTCAAATCATCAATAAAAAAAACAAGTTTAAATCAATCAATATGGTTGAAATAAAATCTAAAATAATCAGATAGTGTTTTAAAATCAAGTTTAAACAAAAAAAATTGCAAGTTTGATCCCAATCAAATTGAATCAGTAAGCTTAAAATTATAGATTTCTGATTTAAAATAAAAAAAAAATCCTGATTTTCAAATCATCAAAATCAAAATTTAAAACAATATGACAATTATATTGATCTTAAAAAGCAATTTTTTGAGAAAAACTTAAACTATTAAAATAGTTTTCAAATAAAATTTAAAACAACATATAATTACGCATCATCAAAATTAAAATATTCATTTTCATATCATCAATCACCAAATTTAAAGCAATAAGATAAAGGATTTTAAAATTGGAAGATTTTTCGAATAAAAGTTAAAAATAAAGATAAGCAGATTTTTCAAATCAAAAGAAACAAGTAATCTAAATATAAATTTTCAAATCCTCAATCAAAAAACAGGTTTAAATCAATCAATATGGTTGAAATAAAATAATAAATTAATAAGATAGTGGTTTTAAAATCAAGTTTAAACAAAAAAATTGCAAGTTTGATCCTAATCAAATTGAATCAGTAAATTTAAAATCTTAGCTTTCTCATTTAAAAGAAAACATATTGATTTTCAAATCATCAAAATTTAAAACAATATGATAATTGATCTTAGAAAGAATTACACTCAAGTCCCAAAGAAGAAGATAAATAAAGAAATGGTCCTTTAAAATTACAAAATAAAAAAATAGTCTCATTAACAACTTCAGGAGCAGGCCATTGACAATTCCAGGAGCTTGCATTGATAACTTTATAGGATCATTTTTTCATTTTGCAATTTCAAATAACCATTTCTTCATTTATCTTCTTCTTTCGAATCTGAGTGTAATTCTCGCTTGATCTTAAAAGCCATTTTTCAAGAAAGTTTTAAAACAATAAGAACAATTTTCAAATCAAATTTAAAGCAATAACATAGAAAGTTTTAAAATAGAAGATTTTTTGAATAAAAATTAAAAATAAAGATAATCAGATTTTTCAAATTAGTTAACTTCTAAAAGTTTTAAATCAATCAAAATATTGTTGAAATAAAATCTAAAATAATAAGATAGTGGTTTCAAAATCAAGTTTTAACAAAAAAAAAAAAGAAATTGCAAGTTTGATCCCAATCAAATTGAATCAGTTAATTTAAAATCTTAGGTTTCTCGTTTAAAATATAAAAAAAAAATTATTGATTTTCAAATAATCAAAATTTAAAACAATATGATAATTGATATTAAAAAGCCAATTTTTCAAGAAAAAATTGAAATAATAATAATAGTTTTCAAATAAAATTTTAAACAAATCACCAATCATCAAAATTAAAATATACATTTTCAAATAGAAGCAATAAGATCTTAGCCAAAAAAAATTAAAGCAATAAGATGAAGGATGTTAAAACAGAAGATTTTTCGAATAAAACTTAAAAACATAGATGAGCAGATTTTTCGGTGAAAGATAACATGAATCATGATAACCAATGCCAAAAAAAAAAAATGATAACCAATTCTTACCCATTACAGATTTCAAAATACTACTTTATGGTGTATTGATTAAAGAAATAGAACATGGACAAGCTAATAACATATCCACCGAAGAGAGATAAGAAAAAAAAGGAAAAACTCGGGAAGAAAAGCAAAACAAAAAAAAGAACTCGGTCCAATTCCAGATTTCAGGGACTGTATAGAGGCGAGAAGAAGTAGGAGCAGGATCCATTTACTTTAACAACAAACTGGTTTAACAGAAGAGTTAAAGAGCAACAGAGCATACCTTGGAGCACTTTCTTAGAAATTTGTTGGTCGTTCTGGAATTTTCAACGCGCTGGGCCCCGCGAAGTCATCTCCAGAAGATGCAACCTTATTCTGCACTTCAGTCTTCAAATATCGAAAGCCGATAGCCACTGAATATTGAAAAGGAGGTTCCAGAATGGTGTGTGCCGGATACAAGGAGGCTAAAAAATTGAGGCAAGCAGGGTTATCGGAAGGGAGATTCGGTGGCGGAAGTTTCAGAGATGCCAATCTTGGAAGGAAAATTGAGAGACAAGGGGACAACAAGACTGATCGATTTTTTTTGCTTCTCGCCGGATTACAGGATGAAGGAAGATGAGATGTTAGAAAGATCATATAAAAAAATAATAATAAAAGAGACGTTAGAAGGAGTCAGGGAGAAACATTGAAAGGAGGCGCCGATTGGCGGGATGGGTATGAGGATCAAGGAGGGAACTGAAAATGAGAGCGGCCCTTATCAGGGCTTTTGGAAATATTTCGGGTTCTGGGCCAGATGAAAGAAGCTCTTGTTAAAATTTTTTGGGCCCGGCCCTTGGAATATACAATCCGGGTATTTCATTTATTATATTTAGCTGTTTCAAATTACATACTCCCTTCGTTTCTAATTATAGGACATATTTATCTAACTTTAGAGAAATTAATGATAGTGGTTGAATTAATTAATCATATTTATTTTTCTAAAACACCCTTATTTAAAATTTAAAATAGCATCCAATTACGTTGATTTTTTGTTTTTTCTTATACCTCTCTTGCCTCACACATGACTTTTCCAAGCTCTCACACAATCCGTCGTCGTCAATCTCCCTCAACAACTTCTGATCTACTCTTATTAAATTATTATTGTGTTTAATTATTATTGAGAAAGTATTAATAGGGGGTATTTTGGGAAGAAATTGACAAAAATTAGAACTTTGTCCTATAATTAGGACCAATATCAACTCTCAAATGTTGTCTTATAATTAGGACCGGAGGGAGTATCATTATAATTCCAAATTGTTTGAGTAATTCATATTATATTTTAAATAAAACAATTTTCTTAAAAAAAATCGGCTTCATTAATCTACAAATATGATGATGATCATAAAATTTTAAGGTTCCAACTTCCAACAAAACAAAACCATCAACTTATAAACACAATTTTTGTTTTTAAAAAAATAGCTTCTTCTGTTTTTTCAAAATAGCGTTGATGTCTCAATTATTTTTTCTTTAAATTAGTGAAGGATTAAGGTATAAATTTATCCCATAAGTTTTGCTTCCTCAGGAGCACTAAGTACCCCATCAATTAAGTAGCGTTAACCCTAGTTTGACACAATGATACACTTGATAGTTATATATGGCACTCACTAATCGACTTCATCATCTTTTGTTCTGATCACTTCCTCCCTTCCTCTATGCCACCCCTTCTCTCTACCTTCTCCCATGGCATATCTCTTCATCTAATGAGCCCCACCCTCTTCTTCTCTCAAGATGCTAGCGATCTCATCTTTAATCACAACCACCCAGTCATGCAAACATTCATCCCTTTTGTTTTTGGCAGAAACAAATTAAATTACTAACTAGAGAACTAGAGAGAGGGACAACATAAACATAAAACAAAGAAAACCAAACCAACAAAAGTTCACAAAATATCAGGAAAAGCACACAACATAGCAGAGCTCAATCACCTCGTTTCTATCTTCATATTCTAAGCCCATAATTTGGGATGTTATACGTCATGTAGTTAATTAAAAGTGAAAATAAAAAAATGAATTAAAATTTTGAACAAGTACAGATAAAGTGAGACCTATAAAAGTGGGACTTATAAAAAGAAACAATCCCTATCCTTAAAAATTGTAATTTATATTTAGAAGGGGAGGAGCTGAAGATAAAATGATAAAATATTAAAATAAAGAGAACTACTTATAAGCAATGTATTGAAAACCGGACTGGATCAGACCGGCCGATTCAGACAGGAAACCGGTGAACCGGTTACCAGTCCGGTTTTCAGTACCTTGCTCATAAGTAGTGGTACTAGAAACTCTTAAAAATAGGGAATGATGGGTGTACTGCCCCACATATTTTTGAAACAAGTTATGTGAAATAGATAAAAAAAAAAAAGAGTAAGAATATAAAACATATGAGGTCCTTCCTCCTCTCCTTTTCATAAGTCTTGAAATTAAAAAAATTGACTTGTAATCTTAAAATTTGGCTTATAATATGAGGGGTTAAGGTGCTGTTATACCCATAAATTATATTAAATGTGTAAAAGTAGTCTTAAACTTTTCTTGAGTGTAAAAATACTTATAAACTTTAAAAATCAGAGCAAAGATAACATAAGTATAAAACTAGCTACTTTTTGTAGAAGACGACAGTGGGTCCTAACACAAAAAGTAATAGGTCTTTTTACGTTGATTTTTATAGTTCATAAGTATTTTTACATCAGAAAAAGTTTATGGGTATCTTTACATATGAGTTATAAGTTCATGGATATTTTTGCATCTTAACCCTAATATAAGAGATTAAGTACTCTATTAAGTCCTTAATAAACAATATTTCTGGGGATTGATCTTGATCATAAATGTAACATATATTTTTTATATTTATCAATCTTTTCCTAATTTACACCTATTAATACTACGGCAACAATAGTTAAGCAAGAAAGGGAATGAGAAAATTAAGGAAGATGATTAAGGTGTTCTAAAAAGTACGTGTCACTAACTAACTTCTTTAATTTAATCAAATTAGGTAAACATGACTTATATTAAGTAGCGGAAGGAATAATAAATATTAATTTTTTGTAAACCTTTGTAAGAAAACTGGCCCTATCGTGTTAAATCCCTTAACATTTCGATATTCGTAGAGTATTAAGCGCACAGTTCAGTAAGGCATAAAGAAATAGCGGAAACATACTGACATTAGGTACTTATTTACAATACAGGAGAATTCTCACAGGGTTTGAAAAAAAAAATATACACAAATGTACAGAGTGCTCAAAAGAAAGCAAAAGTACAAATATAGATAACCACAGCAGCTCTGGTATACACCAAGACTCTACACATCGGTAGCCCCTGTCTTTCTCTTCGAGCCACTAGCTTCTGCTTGAATGTTTTTCAATTTGAAAAAGGGTGAGATTAAAGTGTATCTCAGTAGTAACATGCTTTTCCGACATAGAAAATGTAAAAATAAATATGCAATACACCATGTCATGTAAGATGCTAACTCATGTTGTGTGCACAGTGTCCAAGGTCAAATGGCATGTTTGCAACCCTGGCTTAACTCGTGTCCATGGTCCAACGACATGTTTAGACCCTAGCTTATCTGCGTGTACCATCGTTGGATCCCTGATCACAGCTAGGTCATGTGCCTTAAGCACTGTCATGTTGCAAAAGATGGCATACACAAAGCATACAAATTATTACATAGTTTATGGAAAAAAAGTGTTACTACTTGAGTCCTTTTCCAGTTCCAATATCGATCCTAAACTGTTGTTTGGGCTTGAGTTATTGATATGTCCTAAAATTCCAAATATATAAGAATTGAGTTATTACTCATTCATGTATTGTTCTAACACATTTTGAGCCACTTAGGTAGATATTAGAAGTCCAAAAAAGTGCCTATAGGATTAGCAAAAGCTAGACCAACAAACACCGTTCAAAAATGAAAAATATTGAAATAGGGGTCTTGGCCCCGGCCAAAAATCCATTGGCCGGCAACCAACACCATTCAAAAATGAAAAATATTGAAATAGGGGTCTTGGCCCTGGCCAAAAATCCATTGGCCGCGGCCAAGAGAGGTCAAAAACATTTTGGCCCCAGGCAAGAAATTCTCTACTTCTTGGCTCAATTTTGAAAAATTATAACTAAGTCTACAAAAAGCGAAAATGGAGTGTTCCAAAATTCTATGGAAAGCTCTTTAAGTGTAGTTTCATGGAAAAATACCAAAGCTAGACAATGTTATCTAATTTTGATAAAAAAATTTTGCAAACCCTCCTTTGTTACAGATTACATTCCAGAAACATAATTTGACAGCAACTAACTTCAAAAATTCATATCTCTTAATATACTTATCTAAATAACACATTATATATCAAATTAAAGTTTAGCATGTAAAATTTTATTCTGGAAAGTTTTATGGCTACTGAACAAGATTATGTTACTAAAATATGCAACACCACCAAACTGTCAGAACTTGGAAGTTGAAAAACTCCCATGTTTCTGACTTAAATTTCAAAAATTATAACTCTCTCTATAGGTATCAAAATGATGCATTCTTAGGCTTATTTTAAATCTATGGATGTCTACTATATTCCTACAAAATTTCATAAATTTTAGATAAGGTTTTCCTGGTCAAAACTTAACATGAACTTGACTGGCTTCCAAAAACATCAGTTTTGATAGTTTGACTTTAAAAATCAAGAACTTATTCATTTTCACTCCAAATTGTACTCTTCTTGATTTTATCATCAACTAAACATCATAAACTATCTATACAAAACGACCCAATCAAAAACTCCATCTATAGCCTCTATTTAAGCTTATGCAAAGTTGAGGTAAAAACTCTATCAAAGTGATTGCAAGTACTTAACTTTTAATACATCCTAGGTTGGAAAGTACTTGGTAACTATGAGACTAAAAGGGGGTAGGCTAAGCCAAATTTGGCTCTTAATAGACCTGTAAGCATATATTTGCTAGAGCATTTATCATGGTGATGCTCTTGATGGAGTCTACCTATATGAGAATGAAGTGAGGACGCTTCTAAGAGTCCAAGGGATTGACTATGAAAAGTTCTCATTTACAGTGGTATACAATGGCTTGAGATCCCATGCGTAATTCATGCGCACCTGTTCATATGAGATAATTGGTTCAAAGATTAGTCTACCATATTATTTTGGATGGGTGAAACCATGTCTTACTTAGGTAAAGGTTTAAATCCTCGAGATACCTTTACCTACAACATGAGATTTCTGAAGCGATAAGAGTTTGTGATCATTTTAAAATGGTGGGGATTGTTGGAATATTTTAAAATGAAGAGATGTGTTTTTTTGTAAAGTCATATTCATTAAATTAAGGAATGTACATGAAGGGTTGTGTAAGGAGTTCTAATACTAAATGTCACCAAGGTCATGTCCTTTTAGTTTCTAACGACACCTATAAAAAGTTGTGGCAACTATTACTTGGTGGAAGGTTGTATTGGTTTTTAAAAAACCTACATACAATAAAGGTTTAACCTTTCATGGAAGAGTTATTTTAAATAACAATTGGTTATTGAAGTTATGTTAGTTGATGAGGGTTCATGAATTTAACATATGGTTATGACTATTAATTGAAGAGATGTTGCTTTAAGAGGCACCATTTCAAGGCATCATTTCATGGTCTATAAATACCCTACATCGTCACTTCATTTGAGACAACACATGACACACATATCACAAATCATTGTTGCATTGGCTTGAGTGTTGGGAGTGCAATCCATACTCAAAGGGTATTTATTGTATCCTATAAGAAATTCATCCATCAATCCAACTTGCACCGTATAAGATAAGTATAGGTTGGGACGAATTAAGTCTAAAGGAAAATGTTGCTCATGCCTTGTAGACATTGTGCACTAATTTCTTCTTCATCTCTTCTTCTTATATTCTACAGAGATCCAGCCTCTCTAACACAATGCAGCTTATTTTTTCATTCAAAAATTAAAAAACACTACAATAAGACTTCTATATGGCATATGACATATAATTTTGATAAAAATCTTACATATATAACAATGAATTTCGATAAAAGTGGAATTAAATTTTTATGGATATTAATCAAGAACACTCTACATGCATGGCCTCTAAATAAATCTCAATCCATTTTTGTTGCTTGCCACTTTTTGAGAGTTCCTCCAACTCCTCCATCCTAAATAACCTTCAAGTCAGTCTGCCATTAAAAAAAATAACAATGGAAATAATAAATAAGACACTTCTCCCATCTTAGATGTAAAAGCTAACATATGGCGTACCAACAAGCTATTGGTTGAGATGGTAAACGGTCTCACCCCCATAAGAAGGAGAACACAAGTTTGAATCCCAGGAAGCGCCCTTGTTGGGAGAGGTAAAAACTTTTTGCGCTCTAAACCTCAAAGGGGAAACTCTTACTCCAATCAAAAAAAGCTAACACATAGGTTTGTTTTAATTAGTTCTAGATATAATAGACCTCAGTTCAATCTACTTCTAAATTTATATTTTTTTTCAACTCTACCTATTGATTGCACATATTAATGATGTTTTACATGAAAGGAATAGATTCCCATGCAATTGATCAAAAAGGGTTCCATAGAAAAACCAACACATATATTTTTACAAATTACTAACTTAACTATATTTTTACAAAAACTTCTTGGAAAATAATGACCAATGAAGAAAGCACAACAATGCCCACATGGAATTATACATGAATTAAGGTTCAACATGACAAAACTTTTGTTTAGCTATCATTAGAGTAGGTCGACATTGCTCCTATTCGAACACTTTAAACTTATAGCGAAAAATTAAACCTTAACTCAAGGATAAAAATGAATTATATTTTAATGTGAAATGACCAAAATGCCATTGATTTATTTTTTTTTAAAAAAAATTCAAATGTTACTGGCAAGGTGGTGTGCTACCTAGGGCTGAGCAATGGACTATATGGGCAACCCGATGGTTTGTCCGCCGCCCGCCCATTTATAGCCCATGCCCGTTAAAAGCCCGCTCTTGCCCGTGACTGGGCTAAACCCGTGTAGGTTGGAATGGACATGGGTTGCCCGTTAGTACATCTTTTAAAAAACACTACACTTCTACCTTATTATTTTGTTGTTACTAATTTCTCAATATAAATTAATAAAAGTATCTAGCACTCGACCTTCAATACTAAAAGTAGATGCTAAAGATACTGTGGAGACTAGTGCAGCCAATAAATCACATGCAATTAGATTCAAAATTTTATACTAGGAAGCATGCACTTTTCACCATGCCAAAAGGTCAAATTTTGATTTACAATATTCAATTAAATCGGCTTGAAGATATTTATCCACCTCTGAAAGCTTATCAGCCCTCTTAGTCACAATCTTTGAATTGACTAAACTTTTTAAGTGTGAGATCAATGGCAGACAAGGACATTTCAGTTTCAACCTCTAGAACTACAACTTTTCCAACACAAACATTATCATCCACTTGTTCTAATGCTGACTTAAATTGAGATCCAGATGCTTCATTACAAGGAATGAAGCTACCTGCATATTGATCATATAAGCAATGCAAGGTAACCACAATCTGCTTCAACTTGACATATGGAAAAGTTGCTTCTAAAGAAAATTTGACATATGTCAATTTGCATCTAGGGTCTAGTATCACCGCTATAACCAATAATGGATTCATTTTCTCCAATTTCCCCCAGTATTTATCATACTTTGTTTGCTTCCTTCTTGTCAAGTCAATCAACAAAGAATTGGGACTATTTGCGCTTGCAATAAGGTTTGATAGAATTGCAACTATATGTTGAAAACATGTGTTATTTTTCCTTTAGAATTATATTATCTCTTATACTTAAATAAATATTATATATTATATTATATATACTATAATCTATATTCCATATTTTGGCAAAAAAATATTATATATTTATACTTAAATAAATATTATACACACACACACACTCACATATAAATGGACGGGCATAGGCAACTCGAGGGTGTGCCCATGGCCTGTTTTGTTTAGTGTACACACCGGCCCATTTAAGCCCGCCCGTTATGGGCCTTTATTGGGTTGGCCAAAATGAGCAATTTTTCACTGGACATAGGTAGGTTTACTGGGCCATGAGTGACATGCTCAACCCTAGCGCTGCCAATGCTCCGGTACCCAACCTAGGAGAACCGACATTGGCCATCGAAGAATATCTGACAAAGAAGGTGGCAAAGGAGAGTTTGAAGACCCTAACCCTTTGGCTCACCAAAAGGTTTGGGGCTACGAAACCATCAAAGCCGTTATTTTATATTGTACAAAAATTTATGTATGTGATAAAATAAGTTTCCTAATTTACATCATAATTTCCTTATGTATTGTTTTTAATTATTTATGTTGTTTGGACTTGTTAATTTGCTAATTATAGTTTTTTTTATGCATATATTCACTGCTAAAAGTTTAGAAATCCAAAAATTGAGAGTTGATTTCCATTTTTCATATTTCCTAAATTTCAACATTAAATATATGCTTAAGAACAACTATAATTAGTAAATTAACAAGTACATATATAGAAATTAACAACTCTCGTTTTTTATATTCTCAAAATCTGACCTGTAAATATAGCCATAAGAACATCTATAATTTGCAAATTCTCAAGTACTTGTCAGGGAACTAACAACAACATAAAGGGAATTAACAAGGGGAAATTCTGTTAAAAGATAGTTGAATTTTTCAAATTCTAATTTGGGTCACTAAACTTGAGAAATCATTAACTAGGTCATACGACCTAAATTGAGATTTATAAATTTTGTCAATTTTACCTCAATGCCATTGAGTTTTTTAAAAAAGAAAATCGAATATAGATTGCTATCCCCCATTAAGTTGTGAATTGCAAAATTTAACTTATTAATTTCTAAAGATGCCTTGTGAAGTTACAATCTCTACCAGAATTGTCGTATAACACAGATGAAGAGGGAACAATAAAACTTATGCGTCATTGCCCCCTCTAGGTTTGCCTACAGCACTACAGGACAGATCTAAAATGTGATTATGATAGTTTTTGTTTTGCCAACTATTACTCTGATAATTAATTGGGGCACCTCCTTGTCCTCAATGATAAATTAAACAAAAGCAACTTGAAAATTTATAAATACATGGCCAAAAGATTATCAATACAATATAAATGTTGTGAAATGCTATTTATAATAGTCTTCATTATTGCTACTCTCAATAACATGTGACTTGATGCCCAATTAGTAGCAAAATATTTTTTTTTTATTATAGCTTTTCGTTTTCTCTGATTAATTAAGCAAATAGATCTAGATCTTGAACATAATACAATAATAAAAATATTATGAAATAATTAGAAAAAGAAGAACTCAGCGCCTTACGTTAATTCTTCCTGACTGGGCCACCATGATGATGAAAGATTGGAGATAGACTTGTGCATTTTTTATCATAAGTCATATTATAGTACAATCAATTATTGTAAGTTTTCTTCTTAATTAATTGGTGAATGGGTGATGACAGCATAATAATTAACTTGATAATTAAGTTTACATTGCACCAAAAATAAATTAATTGACACAAGCAAGTTGACAATCAATACCAAGCCATGATATCATCAAGGCTTGGTATTGATTGTTACATGTGCGAGATGAAATATACAGTAGCTTTGATGAGAGGACACTAATAGATTTACATGATGATGTGAAAATGAAAACCTTTTTAACTATAATGATAGGACTGGGCATGTGTATTTAGCACCAAAAGGGAATGATAATATATCTGAGATATCCGATGATCCAAAAACATAAGTGAAAAAGTTTTAGGTGTTATAGTTGTTATTTGTTATACTATTATTGGTTATTAAGTAACATAAGTTGTAATTGATTGAAGGGTTGAAAATTTCTTAGGACTCTCACAACAAAGATCTATTCTTTGTCCAAGCATTGTGGAAAATGATTATCAATCTCTCTATTATGAAAGTGTTTCTGCTTGTTTGACAGCTGAAATTGGTGGAGGATCTAATGGGCTACTATGTGGAGTTGAGAGTGCACCTACACCAATGCTAGAGTTGAACTTTACGAAATGGAGGGGATTTTTTTTAGGAGTGGTGCAGACTTTTGCGCACACAGATGCTTTTAAAAATGCACTGTACAAGTATAGTATTACACACAAGTTTGAGTTCGAATATGTGAACAATAGCAAGTACGTCATTTCAGTTAAATCTAAGATTTTAGGTTGTCCTTAGAGGCTAACAACAAATGCTATCGGTAAGACGACTCCATTACCACGTGTGACGACATTCAGAGATGAACATTATCATAGTTCCCTAGACAATCTTCAGGTTACCCATGGTGGAAGATCTAACTTGACATCTTCAATTATAGTTGATAAGGTGAGAAATCATATTGACAAATGTCCCAATGAAAGAAGGATGACATTGCAGACATAATATAGTGTCACTCTTACATACAAGCAAGCATACAGGGCGAAGGAAAAAGTGATGGAAGACATACAAGGTAGCCCTATATCTTTTGAAGTAATCCTTTTACAAAATAGAAGGATCTACAATCTTTTGAAGTTACACTTTTGACAGTAATGTCCATGTTGTTGTAAACTTACTGTCAACCCACACATAATTATTTGGGAGACGGGTTGTTATCATATGCCTAATCTATTTTGTAAGTAATGTATTCACAATCTCTTATGTACCGCAATGTTAGGAACAAGGAAACATTATATAGTGATAAGTAAAATATTTGCATATTTTTCCCCTTATATGATGATATTTGAGCTTAATTTAATAAATTTGGGTGTAATTGATAAATAAATAATGATTTTGGCATAAAATAGAATTTATTGAAAAATACTAAATTTGACCATGTTTCAGTTTTTAGGCAATATTTAGATCTCTAGATGTCAGATTGGGATGATCTTTATATGGATAGAAAGCTAAGAAAAAGCTCTACAACTTTTACGTTGAAGCCAAAACCCAGTCCTGTCTCCAAGAGTTTCAAATTTTGTTTGGAAGTTGAGAATGTGAACTTATCCCAGTCTGACCTTTGCCCACTAATTTGACTATAATTTGAGCTACAAATGTTGAAATAAGGAGCTTATAATTGCATCTTCAAGCTAAGATCTAGAGCTACAATTTTCATGAAGATCACGTTGTGAAATTTGTCAAACCCCTTAAAATTTTGATATGCGCAGAGTGTTAAAGGCATAGTTCTACATGCATACATAAATAGTACAAATATACTAATAAAAAGTACTTGTTTACATACAGGAGTCTCCTCACAGGGTTTAAAAGTATATATACAAATTGTCCAAAAAAATAAAATTGAACTAATAATATAACCAACAACCCCACTCTCATAACCCGCACAGCTCAGTTGGCAGTATTTGCTACCTTGCCTTTGGAGCCGCTAGCTTTTACTGGAATATTTATTTATTTGAAAAAGGTTGAGATTCAAAAGAATTTTAGTTGTAACATACAATCATTCATATAAAATGTGAAAAGTAATTATGTTATGTTCCATGTTATGCAACAATTAATAACAATACCACGACATATATACATGAGTTAGGGGCTCAATCCCCCATTATTCGTAAACCTCGATTGTGATCTTACTTATCAACCAGATTGTGTGCCACCACACACAAATTTAAATGCGCCTCCACGCATAATTTGCCCTCCAAAAAAAACCATGTTTATTAATTAAATCATAAAAGATGACATACACAATCACATAAACATTGGCATAGTGTATGAAGGAATGAGTTACTATCTTGTATCCCTTTTTGCTATAGTAAACAGTTCCTCGAATTTCGTGTAAACAGCTCGGGCTATCAATTCGGTCCTAAAATTTCAAATATACAAGAATTAGGTTAATACCCATTCATATACTATTCTAGACTCTTCCAAAGTGTTTTTGTTGGTTATATTAGTTCAATTCTGTGAAATTACTAAAATGCCCCTAGGAACCCAGTCTAAGCCCCTTTTTACCCGGTCCGACCATACTTTTTCAAAATTTTGACCCACGCTTTCCTATATAGTTTTACATGTAGAATCCAGTTTTAACCTCAGTTTTCACAAAATCACTGCCAAATGATAGTTTTGCCCTTGACAACCCCGATTTAGGGTTTTATGGGTATTTTTGTAATTTCACTTTCTAAGACTTATCTCACCAAGTGATAAACATCAACTCTACACAATTTTCCCTCTTGAACACCATAGAACCATCAAATTAATGAAATTTCAGCCCTAACCCTTATTTCTAGCCTTGGCCAAAACTTAGAGGGAAAGAGGGAAAAACTGTGATTTTGATTTTTAACTCCAAAAGATTGTTCCTTTCCACTCCAATACACTTGATTAACCATTTAAACACTTAATATACAAGATTGAGGAAATTTGGGCAACATAACCCCTTAGGGTTTCCACTTCCCAAATGTGCAAAATCAAGAAGCGAACCACAAATCACCACCAAATCAACAACAACAACATCACAACATCAAAGAGAAGGAGATTATGGAAGTTACCTCTTGATTTCTCACTTCCTCTCTACTAGGCATCACCTCTCTCTCTCTTTCCCTTGATGTTTTGCTTGGCTAAACATGAATTTCATGAAGAAGAAGAGCCTAGAGAGGGGACTATATAAGTTTAGAAGCTAAATCACTAAGAACATTAAAGCTTATCTTTGGATTTCTTCCTCTTAGCTCCTCCTTCTCTCTAAACTTTCCTAAGCGCTCTCTCTCTCTCTCTCTCTCTCTTTGTGAAGTTGGGACAGAAATGAGGGAGTAAAAGATGAAGGCAAATGTCTTTTAAAATATCTCCATTTTCCTTAATTTACTTTATTACAAAAATTCCAATTTATAACACTACATGTACTTGGTCTTATCCTCTTCCAATTTGTGTCATACCTTTCCATTCTAATTGAACCAAATTCCTTCCCTTAGTTGGACCATAAAATGACGCCTAGGGTTCCCTTCATGCACACAGTTGGGCTTCAATTCCATTAATCAAACCACATGTACAAGATAATGGTATTTTATTCTAATTAGGCATGTGCTAACTTTAATCAATATTATTTAGTTCTCTTGGCTTGGACTAATGACACTTGGCATATCATAATCCAAATAATTATTTTTCCCCTCCTATTTCCTTATGATAGGCGAAATCAATCAAAGAAAAGGGAACAAATAATTATTCCAACATTTTCACACCCTCAATAATTCATTTATGCACAAATCCACTTTGACTTGTCAAACCTTGATTTATTTGACCAAAAGTGTTCTAAATATATATTTCCCCTTTATCTTCCTTAATTAATTGAGATTAACTTCAATTGGCAAATTAATTGGAAAATAATAAATCTTGTGCTTTATTGGCAAATTAATTTTGCCATTACATTTTTGAGTTTATTCCTTTTTCTTCTTCCATGGCCAAAATTAACATTAATATTGGGCCAAATCATTTACTTTACTATTCCTCCACTTTGGGCTTTGATATTGGGCATTTTGGAAAACCCAAGAATTAATTTCATAACTTGTTCTAGCCCAATTATCATGAAAATGAAAATTTACTAACTTCTTAAATTTCAAAATCATGAATATTCACCATTCCATTTCATTGAATATTTTAAATAATTACAATGCATATTGGTGAATAAAATTTGGGGTGTTACAAAATTCCACCGTTTTTAATGTCATATTTGGCTGCAATCAAGAAGCATGGCTGCCACAAGGTGAATATTGGAGGCTTAAGGTCAAGATTCACGCCTAACAATGTGGAAATTTTTGCACCCCCTCCATCTATAAATAGAGGAGTTCAAGACACAAGGAAAGACACCATCTTAGAGTTAATTTCATGTATTGTATTTGCTTCTTGTATGCCTCCTTCATGGAAGGCTTAGATAGTCCTCCTTTATGGATGGTATAGGTTGCCACCTACATAGAAGGTTTTACCTCCTATATGGAAGGCTGGATTTTTCCACTTTCATGCATCTTGTATGTTTTGAAATTTAATAATTAAGTTTAATGCAATGTTTATGAAGTTTTCAATTTATTTTGGTTTTGTTTTAATTTCATCATGAGCTAAATTTTCTTTTTTCTAGGGTGATGATGTAGCTACTAATGACGGATTGAATCTTAATTTATTAAATCTAGTTTTAATTTTTCCTTCATGATTGAGTTTTGATTATTGTTCTTAATGCTTTCAATTGATTGGCCATCTTTTGAATGATTTCAATGTGTATGTTGAGACCAAAAAAAGCTGTATGTGTATATACCCTATAATTAAAACCATAATTTGCTTATGAAATAGGAATATATTCATATGGGTTGTGTAGTCTTACTGAATTCCATAAATCTTGACGCATGATTTATTGCTTTAATTCATATAGGGATATATTGTATTAGTAATTAATTATAGAATTGTTTGACCTTGGAAGAGGCTAATAATTAAATTAGGAAAACTTGGCTATCAATCATACGGAATAAATTGGACTAGAATAGATAGGTCATTTAATCCGAAATTTGTTAAGTGAAATATGACTCATAGGGCTTTTTTTCATAGTTGTTTTCATATAAATTGCATTCATATTTAGTCATTTTTAATTTTGTAATCTCATTCACGAACTAATCGATCGACTAAATAGAATTAATATTACCAATTTTGGTACTTAGTGATCAATCATCGTGGAAACGACACTCTACTCACCTCTATATTACTTGCTTACGACAGTGTACACTTACACTTTTTAATAGATCATGTACACTCATAACATGTGATAGTGCAATGTTAATATTTCTTTGTCATAAATTATGTGAATGTGTAAAGGAGTCACTGTCACAGATTTTTTGGCTTCAGGTTATTGGTGAATGTAATTATATAGACTGTCATTAAACAGCATATGATGAATATAGAAAGTTGTTAAACAAGAAAGTGAAGTTATTAATGTCAAATATGGTGTTTTAATATAGATATAAGTGTTGTTATTGGCCCCTAACTTGTTAATTTCACACTTTTCCTTGGTCATGTGTTGAATCGTCAGATAGGAAGTTATGAAACAAGAAAGTGAAGTCGTTAATATCAAATATGGTGTTGTTAATATAGAGACAGGTGTTGTTATTCACCTCCAACTTGTTAATTTCACACTTTTCTCTGGGCATGTGTTGGTTTTTCAGATATGAAGTTGTGAAACAAGAAAGTGAAGTTGTTAATGTCAAATATGGTGTTGTTAATATAGAGATAGGTGTTGTTATTGGCCCCCCAACTTGTTAATTTCACACTTTTCCCTGGGCATGTGTTGGATTGTCAGATAGGAAGTTGTGAAACAAGAAAGTGAAGTCATTAATGTCAAATATGGTGTTGTTAATATAGAAACATGTGTTGTTATTCGCCCCCCCTCCAACTTGTCAATTTCACTCTTTTCCTTGGGTATGTGTTGGTTCTTCATACACGAAGTTGTGAAATTAGAAAATGAAGTTGTTAATATCAAATATGGTATTGTTAATATAAAGACCTGTGTTGTTATTCGCCCCCTCCAACTTGTTAATATAGAAGTTGTTAACTTAACTCAGGGCATTTTCATCTTTTGATCACAATTTCAAATATGAAATTCCTCTAAGGTTATAAACTGGGATTTCAACAATTTCCAGCACCATTTTGTCTTTTTCCATTTTTTGTAATATTTTAATGGGATTTTCAATTTTTTGGTTACATTGGGCACAATACAAACCTGAATTGTTTTTTTTTCTAGAAGACAGACCCAAATTAAAGTTTTTGATTTTCATGATATATATATATATAATTGATTGTGTCATCTCAAGAAAGAAAACGAAAGCAACTTTACCATTTATAAAATTGACTCTCAAACAAATGGACAAAAGTAAGGTCGAGCTAGCTATTTATATTTATCAGGCCAAATTTTCCGATCATACTTATATATTTTTACATGGACACTTGTTATTTTGCTATTAAGATGCTTATTTGCACTTGTAATTAAGGTCATCTATGAAGTAGATGCTTATAATTTTGATATTGTTAATTGTTAAAATGAGTATATGCACTTGTAAATTCAATTATGAACTTGACCTAATAAATATAAGCAACTTAAACTAGGTGTTGTTATAACAATTTTTAATTGTAAGATTCATAAATTTCTTTCATCATATTGACCAAAATTAAGTGGAAACAATGATCTTGAGAGTCAATTTTATAATTACGTTCTTAATTAAATAGGAGAAAATATGTAAGTTAATAGATGTCTTCTTTTTAAACTTATTTATCACCTGTCATATGTTGTATTTATGGAGTATTAAGTTTCTTTTGTTAAAAAACATGCCACCTCAGCCAGCCACACCCTAGCCAATGGCCAGAGCTTCGGCGCCGGTAGCCACCCTTGCCCGCAGCTGGGATATGTTGTGGCACAGCTGGTTTTAATTTCACCACCTCTGGAATCTTAAAAGGTTATTATATGACTATTGAGTCATGATAGCGCATTGGTAAAATAGTACAAAAATATATGTGTATATATGTGTGTGTGTGTGTGTGTAAAAGATACTAGTAACTAACAAGCTTTCACCATTCCAACAATAAATTATATACAATGTAACACCCTAACGTCATTTCCATATTTTTCAGAGTGCTTGCACGTAGTTCAGTAAGCAACACAGGAATAACGTAAATATATTGATATATTGATACATGGTACTTGATTACATTTTAGGTTTAAAAATAACAAGAAAAGCACACAACATAGGAGAGCTCATCAATCACCTCTTTTCTATCTTCATATCTATCAAACAAAACGACCACCCAATTTCTATCACCTAATAGGTTTGAAGACCCAAAAACATCTCAAGTATCTAAGCCGCTGTGGGATTTCAAGAATTACTGCACTTCCCGACTCCACTAGAGAATTGGATGATTAGAAGAATTGAAAACTACGCTATAGGGAGGTGGTTGGATATAAAGGCAAAATTCAAAATGAAAATGCAATAAGGGAGTGATTGTGCCCATTGCTACATGTAGCCACTTTTGCACATTATTGTCCACTTCCTTATCCAATGACTTCTATCTTCAAATTTCTAGTAGATGAGGCTTGGCTGATTTCAATTCAAATCACAATATTTCTGTAAATTTCCCTTCTAATGGCTTTTGGGATCTTTCATATATTTGATTGTGAGATTGGCAGTGATGTAAATGGTTCTTGACAACATGGATTGCAATACAAATTAGGTTATAGAAAGATGAATGCATATATTACAAAAGTTGCAACAAGACAGCATTTGTATCCAATGCATTTCTTGTCGAAAGTGGTCATGGTTCTGCTTGCACTTTTCATTCGGTTCACCAACTTATGTTATATATGTTTCCAATTTTTAGACACTAAGTTAATAATTTTATCTGAAATGAGATAAACGAATGTGGAAGCTTATTAATAATGTTCTATGCATGATGTTAAACCTTAACTTAAAAGTAAAATGCCCACACCTATTGAAGATTTTTACCTCTCAAAATGATGTGTTCCCGTATTGTAGCCTTTTTTTTTGTTTGTTTGGGTTGCATTAAGCAGCACCATGATAATTAACAATCTGGCACCTCAGAGAAAAATTAAACAAAAGAAACTTGAAAATTTATTCATCTAGATAACATGAAAAATAAAAAAAAATAAAAAAAAGAAAACTCTAGTTACCATTCATTTTTTTATAGTCTAAATTAAAGACTTGATTGTAAAATTGACTCTCAAAATGTGGCCTTACCCCATTTTGATAGACACATCTACAGTATTAGCGGTCTAGTTGATCATGTTAATGGTGATGTCTTGCATAAAATATGCAATCGTGAATGGATTAGTGCTTCGGCTATCAACATCTGAATTAGGCCTTACCCCATTTTGATAGACCAACTACGCTATTTCTAGTGCCATACAATGTGGAGTAAGTTATTAGTTGTACAATTTTTGTGTACGTTGTTTTATTATTTAACTTTTATCATAATATGATTGTTGAAACAAATTTTTTAAAATATTTTAGGCAACATTGGATTTTGATTGTTATCAATCTAGTGGAACCTTCAGGCCCTCACATTTACTACGTGGATCCTCTAATTGGAGGTCTTCCAGCAGACCGTCCTGATATGTTGCAATTGTTCAATAGGTAAGCGTACTTGCGTATGTGTAAATATTTGCATATTTGATTGAATAACCAAAAGTAATTAGTCTCTATTTGTTTTCTTAGCGCATTGACTACGTATTAGGTCTCTGTCTCCTTAAACTATTATAAAGCTGCTGACCCTCACCCTAGCTATACTTGGAAGAAAATACGGGTACTGATATCTGAATTTACTCAAACTTTGTTACTAAACAATTTTTATTCATAAACAGAGTTAAATATTTCATTATATTTTTGCAGTGTCCTTTCCAACCCAATGACAATGATTGTGGGTATTACATCATGAAATTTATAAAGGATGTAATTACGTATGATCAGCCATTTATTCCTTAAAAAGTAAGTCATTTAGTTGCAATTCATATTGTGTTTTAAATTTAATTAGTGCTTGATAATTAAATTTTAGTGATTTTAATTCGTTCCAATTTGTGCATATGTAGTATTATGAAGATCAACGTTGTGACACTTTGACTGACCATCAAGTCAATGAAGTGATCGAGGAATAGTGTGAATACATATTAGGCAAACCTCTAGCTAGCTACTATTTAATTAACTAGCTAGCCTTTGTGTTGTTTCTTGCCAATTGTTGTATCATTTATTTAAGTTGAATTTGCTGTATTTCATTCACAATATATTGTGTAAATATTTTTAGTACTACTTTAGTTAATTAGTCATTTGTTTGTATCATTTTAAAGTTATTTCACTGTTATTGTTTGCTTTTCTTCATTTTTTTGTGCATATAGAATGTGTTTAAAACAGTCCATCATTGCAATTATAGGGTTATGAACTAAAAATGAGAAAGATATATTAAAAACAATTACTTCCTATAACGTTTTCTTAAACAAGGGCCACAGAAAGAATACAAAAAAAAGGGGGGCATCCACCTCCTATGGCGCTTTTTGAAGGAAAGGACAAAAGAGGGGGGGTCTCCTGTGGCGCTTGCTGACGTAAGCGCCACAGGCGGGGACTTTTTTCAAAAAAAAAATTATTATGCCGTGGTGCTTCCAAACGCCACAGCTTCTTTTAGTGACGTCCTGATATGTGGCACTTCTTAAGCACCATAGCTAGTTCAAGTATAAGTGCCACAGCTTTATTTTTTTGTAGTAGTGATAGGAAGTCATCATACGTTCAATTCAAATTCCATATATATACAATGTTAATGAGAATCTTAATTAATTAATTTAATCAATTAAATCATTTATGTGAATAAAATAATATTCACTCATCTTCATAAAATTGTAATTATAAAATCTATACGTGATTATATATGCATGTTGTAAAAGGCGAGTGCTCTAACTACCTTCTAAACACGCAAGCTAATCACAAATGTCAATCATGTGCACTGAAGTTCTATATGTGCACAGCTTAATAGAGAATTTAATCAATTAATTTAATCAACATAAGTGACTAAACTAAATTTAATCCTCTCACTTTGATTAGATTAATATTACTCATTAATTTGAGTTGACATTTCAAAATACATAAGTGATTATTTACACATACAACAGAGGATGTTGTGGCTACTCCCCATGATACATGCTAATCGTGAATATCAAACTTGTGCATTTAAATTCTAGGGTTAATATATCTTTTGGTCCTTGAAGTTTGATTCAATTTTGGTTTTGATTCTTCAAGTTTGAAATTGGTGGTTTTGGTCCCTAAAGTTTCACTCAATTTTGGTTTTGGTCCCTCAAGTTTCACCCGATTTTGGTTTTAGTCTCTCAAATTTGAAAAGGACTTTAGTGACCCAGTTATGAAACCCAACTCAACCCGGAAAAAAAACTTAGTCCTTTTCAAACTTGAAGCATCAAAACCAAAATCAGGTGAAACTTTAAAGACCAAAACCAATGATTTCAAACTTGAGGGACTAAAACCAAAATTGAGAGAAACTTCAAAGACCAAAACCACCAATTTCAAACTTGAGGGACCAAAACCAAAATTGGATCAAACTTTAGGGACTAAAAGTTATATTAACACTAAATTATAAATATGCATAAAACCTTAATGAGAATTTAACTTATTGATTTAATCAAAAAAATGTGACTAAATAATCAACAAAAAAAATAATAAATTCTCCAACCATTTTATACATTCAAATTAAATCTAATATATGCACATCTTAATGGAATTAATTAATTTGATCAACAAAGGTGACTAAATAATCAAGTTAAAAACCTCCCACTGTTTTATGTATCCAAAAATTGTTTAAAAAATTTATTTTGGCATATGTCAATTTAAATTAGTTGTTACAAAATTAGAAAAGTCAGATAATTACCTAAAATTAATTTTTCAAATATTTAGACAATTAAATAAATCATAAAAATAATTTAGAAAATTTTACAGAATGTGAAAGCTGCCAAAATCAACCCTTTTTCTTAAGTTAAACAATTTAAAATGATATAATAAAATATTATACACAAAATAGAGTGTTAATTCAATAAACAGGGAGTAAAATCGTTTATTTAGCCGAAAATGTGTTTCTAGAAATTGAAAACATCAAACAGAGCCCATACAGGCATTTTCCGGAAAAGAAATGAAACAATAAAAGCCCAGAGATATTGCAAACACGTCATTGTTAAAAAAAAAACATGAAAGCCCATAGTATAAATGTTCTTAAATTATTTAAGAACCCAAAACGTGGCCCAAAACGCACATTAAATTAAATTAGGAAATGAAATATATTTCCCAAGTCCAATTAAATCCTTCGGGCCAGGTGAAATGGAAATTTTGTAAACCCAGAAAACAGTCTCGACCCAAATTCCTTAAATTAAAATAAGACAAATAAACAAATCAGAATTAATTACAAACACTTGCAGGCCAAGTTAATGGCCCAGAAACCTTTAATAAACAAAACCCAATTGCTTCGGCCCATAACTTGACAAAGAAAACCATAATCAAATAAAACAAAAACATTTTAAGCCCAACATGTGCTAGCCCACTTCCTAAAATAAATGAAATGCGCGTTTCACTTTTAGGAAGAACGACGTCGTTTGCGCGTGGATGAGGGATGCTTCTAGGAAGTCTCAAAACATGAAAACAACATCATTTTGGCTTGAGTCAAAACGCACGTTTTAAACATCTCCTTCACCCACTCCAATTAAAGCCCTATTGGACCCGCCAACCCGGATGCAACCCTGACTGAGTCCATCTCTTCTCATGATTCTAGGTGGCTTTTTCAAGTCATTCTAGAGGTCAGAATCCCGCAATTCTATTTACAGTGAGCACGGGAAACGACGATTCCAACGATGACGTTCTCGTAAAACAACCACAAACATGATCTAAACATCAATTTCTCATATAATCACATAATAGAAAACACAACGAATTGAATTGAAGAAAACAAGCGGTTCCAATGGTGACAATCATGGTGCAATACTATCCAAATGAAAGCGATCAATGATTCAATAGATAAACATGATAATCAAAACGCAAAGCATGAATTCAAAATGAAACAGAGATGTGTTTTCTTCTCTCATTTTTAGGCAACAGTGATCCTTGAAGAACATAAAAGTTCTTCTCTCGTCCACCAAAAAGAAAACCTAGGCATACAAATTTGCTGATCAACAAGTGATGTAAACATAAATCAGATTTTTAGAAACGATCATAAAGCAGAATTATATGAATCATAATGTTGAAAATCATCTCTACACACAAAACAACGATCACATCGATCTAAGAGGATTATAGAACTTGTTCGAATAATTGCAAAAGGGGAAACATGAATTCGGACCCTTGAAATCTCTTGAAGGTGGTGACAGTTCATTGGATAAAATCAATCATCCTCTCATCCCTTAACCGAAATCAACACCAGCAATTTGATATAACAAACAATTTATTAAAATAAATTGCAAAAACTCATATGGCCAGATGAATAAATTGCAGTAATTATATAATTCCTTTGATTTAAAAAATCAAATTTAAATGAAATTCGATCTTTGATCTAATAGATGGAACCGTGTAAAATTACTACGGTGAAACATTTAATTTCATGCTTAGATCATCCCCGATCAAAGAGATCAGAGAACATAGCTCTAATATCACATGTATGACAAAATTTAAGGAACATATAAATAAATCACAATTACAATACATAAATTTTCCTATATCGATAATAGCAGAAGACTTCTAGAATACCTCTCACCGTTTCTAAACTTCAATCTAAGAGAGAACTCATGAACTCTTGTGAAAGAGTTGCAAAAGGAAAGTAAAGATAGAAGATAATTGTCAAGTCTCTTTTTGATTGACTGTAAGGCATAGCGATGGTAATTGGGTTAAAGCTGTCGCTAGTTAGGGAACCTCAGGAGAGCAGTTTAGGTTTCTAACGCTTTGATATTTCAGTCAACCATAAACTCAAAAGTGCATTCTCTCACCATTACTGATATCACTTAAATAGCCGAATGATAAATTACCCTGACTTAGGCCTGGATCTGACTTATGAGTCACACTCATAATATTTTATCATTTACCTAATTAATAACTAATAATAATTATAATATATTAATAAAATATCTCACAATTTTTTTTTGCCTTAAAAAATATCTCACAATTTAAACATAAATCGTATTGCACTATTGGACTTTTTTATAAAAGTTTATCCAAACATAAATCACATTACACCATCTAACTTTTATCCCAACTTAAATTTTCTAAAGTCAGATGAAATAAAGGCCATAATTGTTGTGCTGTCAATTTCACCAATTGAATTGCAAATGTGCAATAATTGGTAGTACTATATATAATACATTTTATAATACGTCAAATAAAAGAGATCGGATGGAGTAATGGGACCAGCGGGATTTATAATTGGGAAGATTTCAGTCAGCCCCTCTACAGTAAATTAATTTCAGTCAATCTCCAAAATTTTATGAAACTTCGTTGCACATCCTATGATCAAAATGAAATTATTTTTTATAGGCAGAAAGATAATGATACCTTTCTTTTATTTTTTTAAGAAGAGTATTTATAAGACAAATAAAGAGATTTACAAGACAAATAAAGGGATTCAAAAGAATCTAGGGAGTTAAAAACATTTTGGCTGTTTACAAGACAAATATGGCAGTTTACAAGACAAATACAGGAATTTACATAATAAATAAAAATATTTACAAGACAAATAAAAGAATTCAAAAAAAATTCTTAAACATATTTTGACCATTTATAAGATGAATATAGAAATTTATAAGACAAAAATGGTATTTACAATACAAATAAAGTAACAGTATTATTAGCTTTTCACCTACAAAAATTAATTTCATTTTGACTATGGGATACAATGAAATTTCATAAAATTTTAGGGGTTGAATAAAATGTTATAGGGGAACTAAAATAAATAACACACCTTTTTTTTTTTTTTTGGACCTGGAAATAACACACCTTTTGAAAAGTAAAATTTGGAAGGCGCAATGGTTTTTTTTAAAGTTTTCTCTAATTTTGTCTTTTTATCCACACTTGTAATTGACTAATATGACTTATTAAAGTATGACTCCGAGGGAGCCAGCAGAATCATATCAAGGGGAGTAGTATACTCCATATTCCTTTGATATATAATACTTCTTCATATTTTTAATATAAGATGCAATTTACAAGTCAATTTCGTTATTAAAATGGCTTTATAGTAAAAATTGGAGAGAGTAGTTGATAATTTTGTCGCCTTCTTTTGTCATAATGGCCCAACTAAAAGGATAAGGCCGGATTATGTGAGTCAATTTATAATAAGTCATTCATTTAAAAGGGAAAAGTTTTTTTCCTTGCCAACAAAAGGGAAAAGTAATTGAAGTCATCTTTTTTTAGTACCTCACGTACATGCGTGTTTTATTTATAAACTGTAGAGTTGCTTTTGTTTTGGGTCAGTTGTGTAGAGCACAATAATTAATTATCATGTTAATGGTTATTCTGTCAAATTCACCAATTGTGTTGCAAATTTACAATAATTGGTAGTACTATAATATGGTGTACCTCTATGCCTATCTATTCATCATCTTCCCACGTCATGGTGGCCCAATTAGGAAGAAAATGCCTTACATTAATATTTTTTTGGCCGTGTATTTATTAATTTTCAAGTTGCTTTTGTTTAATTTTTCCTACAGATGGCGACAGATCAATTAATTATCGAAATCATCAATTTTTTTTTTTTGAGACAATCATCAAATGAGACAATGAACTGTGTGTAAGTTGCTAATATATTAAAACAAAAAAAAGACGAAGTCCTCTATATGTGCACCCTACCCCTAATGTTTCACGCTTATAAACTTTTAAATTTGTTTAATTTTGTCTTTGAGGTTTCGGCCAAAAAAAAGTTGTCAATGAGATGCCACAATGAATGAGTGAAGTATAATCAAATTTTAGATACATGTTAATGCAAACAAACAAACAAAAAAAGAAGTTAAAGTGACAAATATATGTGAATACTTATTTTGAAAAGTATTACATACACATTGTATACACTATAAAAAGTATTATATTTTTTACTAGGAAAGCGACAAATATGTTTGGAGACATGTCAAAGTTAAAGTAGAGTATTAAGTACGTTCCACAATTAATTATTAATGAATTATAATAATAAAATAATTGGCCATGATGACACTCATGGAGAGGAGCAATAAAGGAGCAATAATGGAGAGTATTATAATCAAGGTGAAGGATTGTGTCAGCTTATGTCTTGATAACTTCTTCATAATTAAACTAAGAAAATATAGGGTGTAATCCTAGATCGTCTCTTAACGAGCATTTTATTAATTACTTGAAAATTAAGTGTGATGATTGGTATGGAACATGTTAAAAAGGATTTTTAAGCTTTTTATCTATCAGCTAAGTTGCAATCAAACTAAAATGCTTTTAAAACAAATATTTTCATATTTTTAGAATAAAAGTGGAGTGAAATGGAAATTGGTTTTGAAATATGATGAAATCCTCCTAGAATAATAAATTTTATCTATCCTCACTTCAAAAGATAATAGGAGTGTGCTAGTTTGACAAAGATGCCCAAAAGATCATTTGAGTTAGCTTGAGTAAGGTGAATTAATTCTCTTACACCGGGCGAGACTTAATCCCTCTAACCGAAACCCAATTTAAACTCTAATAATTTGAATCAATGAAATGCAATGACACAATTAACCAAGAACCCTTGCATTACAATCACAATTATATATTTACAGCACATTTAATTATAAGCTTAACCAAGTCAATATATAAGAAATTACTACTAATGAAGTTCAAAGTGTCAAATACATAACATCAAAATCCAAATAAACATCTAACTTCAACAAAAATGCATGGAACCCCAATTCAAAACTTTAGTCTAATATACTAATTAAACTCTAAACCTAGAATTTAACTAATGCAAAAAATTAAAGATAGAAATTAGATGGTAAAACACTTCCTTATTAAGCTCCAAGCTCAAGACTCAAGCCATTGCTCTAGGAGAATATAATCTAACTGCTTCAACTCATGGAAATTGCTTCAGAAATCAAAGCCACGTTCCCATTGCAAAAGCCAACCATTGAAATACAATGGAAGAAGAGATGTGACGGTGCAAAGGCCAATGAAGTTGCCCGGAATGGAGAATGAAGGTGATGGCATGGTGGTGGTTCGCCGGAGAGAGCGAAGAAGGAAAACCAATGAAGACGGTGGAGCAAAGTGAGGGTGAGGTCTGATTCTCTCTATTTCACCGCTCCTTCTCGCCGTTGAAGCTTCACAGGACGCAAGTTATGCATAACCTGATATATAATTTGTTAAGTTCAATAATCTAAATTAGAATTTGAGTAATTCACTCATCTTTATATAAGATTTTTCCTTATGCATATGGTGCGTGGGGATGGGGCTTAATTAGAATTAGGAATATCCCTTTCCAATAATAAAACTAATCACTTCATGCAGGAGGGGCAAAAAATTTCTCTCCTAATTTGGTTTGCTTTATGTGTAAGAGTTAGGATTCAAACTCACAATTACTTGCTTAACAGACAAATCCGATCAATCACATGCATTAACCTAAAATAATACTCCCATAGGTCCTTAATATAAGACATATTTACCTAATTTGATTAAATTAAGGAAGTTAGTTTAGTTCATTAATATGATATGTATTTTCTAAAACACCATAATTATCTTTCTTAATTCTCTCATTCCATTTCCTCATTGATTATTGTTGAGGGAGGATCAATGGGGGAAAATTAGAAAAAGATTGACAAATATGAAAACTATGTCTTATATTTAGGAACAAGATCAATTCCCTAAATATGTTTTATATTCGATTACTAATATGATCCTTAATGTAAGACTTGTTTATCTAGTTTGAGGATATTAAGTAAGCTAAATAAATTATGTAAGTATAACATATATAACATGATTTCTCTAAAATACTTCTACAGAACATTATATTATATATTAGTTTATAGGTCACTCAAATTATTTTGCAAAAAATGATAAATATAAGAGATAAAATAAAAAAATATTTTATATTTGGGATCGAAATTCATCTCCAAACTAAATCTTACATTTAAGATTGTAGGAGTATATTATATCATTGTATGTCAAAATTGCTTTTTAGTTTCATTTCTCAAGAGCTACAATAACACATGACTCTATTCCCTTATACTATCATTTCTTTCATCATGGTGCAGTGGTATTAATTAAGAGGAAAAACTAGATCTTGAGAGTCATTTTTGTAATTAAGTTCTTAATTAAAAAGTAGAAAACACTTCTCACTCTATTCCTATTTAGATGTCCAAATTACTTAATTCCCGCATACCAAGAAAAATTCTATAACCCGATAAATATGGACTAAATTGATAACTTTTTCTAATTTATGAATATATATTTTTCACCTCTTTCATCTCTTTATATTTAATAGGGGTAAAATTGTGACACTTTCATTTATGAGTGGACTTATCACTTATAATAAGGACCAACAATATTTCCCAAAGTAGTAAGTGAATAAAATTCTTCTCTTTTTAAAGATCTCATCACCTTTTTGTGAGAAAATCTCACTCGGGTCCTAAGGACTTGAAAAAATATATAAAAAAAAAAATCATAGTGTAGATTTCTCTAACAAAAAAGTTTCAGTGTAAAATCTTCTATCAACGAAGTCCCTAGGAACCTCAATGAAATAGATTTCAAATGTAAACTTACCTTATTGACAAGTGTATGTGATTATATTGATAAATAGTAGAGTGACCATTGATAAACTCATAATATTAACTAAAACAATTTTCGTTGACAAGTGTATGTGATTATATTAATAAGTCATAGAGTAATCATTGATAAGCCCATCTATACTAACTAAATAGTTTCAATTGACAAGTATATGTAACTATATTGGTAAGTCATAAAATAGCTATTGACAAACTTATCTATATCACTGACATTCTTAGATACCTTTTTAATAGAGAATTTTACGCTAAAACTTATTTGACAAAAGAATCTATATGGTGGCTTTTTTAATATTTTTTTTTGTGTTTGGACCCCCCCCCCCCCCCCCCCCCCAAGAAGATCTCATCACCTATACATACGTTGCATTTATGAGTTATCATTCATCAAGTTGGCTTTGTTTATTTTTCGCCCCTTGAGATCGATGCCACAGCCAATTATCACGCAAATCAAAGTTTGGATCTGTCCTGTAGTGCTCAATGCAACCCATAAGAAAGAAAGAAAGAAAGAAAGAGAAAAGAATGCGTCGACAATCATGGTTATCTGATCCGGATCAGACCACCCGAATCAGATTGAAAACTGATCAGTAGACCGGTCCTATCTGGGTCAAGTTTTTATTTTTTTTTAAAAAAATCATTTTATTTTATATTTTTCCTTTAGAATTTTATACTATAAATCTAAAATTTTTCATTTCTCACCTCTTTGGTTTCGGTTTAACTCCGGTTTGACTCTGATCTAATCCATTGACCCTTGACCTAATACCCCAACCGATTCACTGATCAATCCAGATTTAATTACCTTGTCTACCACTAAAGAAATCAATGCACACATTTGAAAAGTCAAAGTTTTTGGTATGTAGGTGAAATCTTTTGTCAAGTTTCTCTAATATTGTTTTTTAGGACCCAAAATAATTAATTAACTATTTTTTTATTTTTTTTACACTAATTAATTATTCTTTTCAAGGTACTTTGGTTTATTTATTTTTTATTTCGGGTGCTAGAATTAATTGTCATGTTAATTGTAGTGCTGTGAAATTCACCAACCGAGTTGGAAACTGGCAATAATAATACGACTTCGTATAATAAATTCCCAAGTCGATCCTCATTCTTCCATGAGTTCATCATCTTCCTCAATCATGGTGCCCCCAATTTTATAACCCAGACCTTAATTCAATTGCAAAAAAAAAAAAAAAATTAATGTAAGGAACTTAGGTCTTCTCTCTCTCTCTCTCTCTCTCTCTCTCTCTCTCTCTCTCTCTCTCTCAAAACATTGCGCAATACATTTAGATTCCATTAATAATTTTTTTGACCATTTATTTATAAATTTTCTTGTTGCTTTTGTTTAATTTTTCTTGGAGGAGGTGCGATAATTAATTATCATAGGAGTAAAATACTATAACCTTCTTACATTTTAAAAACATACACTTAAGTCCAAACTGTTAATAGTTTTAAGAATATTCTAAAAAGATATTTTTTATTTAAAATTCATACTAGAAAAAAATTTATTTACTAATATATCCTTCAATATATTAAATTTCTAATTTTGGTTAAAAAATTTTTGAATAATTTTTATATTTTTATTCTCCTTAAATTATTTTTTTTTATTTTTGCAAATATTTATATGTTTAATGTTTTTATCATACTAAGGACAACCTTAAGTAATTTAGTTAATGTAGTCGTATAAAAAACGTGATTGAAAACTTGATTAATTCTTTAGCTAAATATATACTTGATTAGATGCCTTTATAAATGTTTGTATAAAAAAATGTGTTTAAAAATTTAAAATTATAAATGTCAATAATTTATATAATATCTCTAATTCATATAATTAGAAATCTGCATTTGAAACCATAAGCTATTGGTTGAGGTGGTAAGAGGTTTTACCTTGGTAAGAAGCAGAATATAAGTTCGAATCCTGGGAAGCACATTTGTTAGAAGAAGTGAGAACCATTTACCCTTTAAGCCTTGAGGGGAAAATCCTTAATTTAATAATTGAAAAAATATATGCATTTGAAATTTGTTTTTAGTCGTTTAAAAGAAACCCGAATAAATGAATTTCAATAAATGTGATGAAAAATTTAAAAATATAAAAATTTATAATATAATAAAAATAAATAAATTTTATAAAATATTTAAAAAAATAAACTTATATGTATTAGAGTTATTTTGTTGTTGTATAATTTTCTGATGAATATAAATGTTTTAAAGCTCTATTCTTATGTCAAATCGGGGAATATTGGTTAAAATAAAAGTTTTAAAATTAGAAATTTATATATGTTTTTAAAATAGACAGGATGATTTTATAGTTTTTTTTTTCTTGTGAGGATTTTCTAGCATGGATAAAGCAGGAAGGTGTTTAATTTATTTTACGCTTATATTTATAGCTGTGCTGCCAGCGCATCAGGCGAACCTTATAGGGGGGCGGGCGGGTAAATGTCACAATTATTTAACTAATACTTATATTTTAATATCTTGGTCAAAAAATTAAATTTTAATCTCAATTTGGCAGTACAACTTGATGCAACAAAAAAAGGTGCTACAAGAACAACTAATATAACTTATCTGTCAAACAAAAATAACAAATATATCGGGACATCCATTTAAAAAAGACAAAATCTTCTGTATGATAGTAAGTAGTTCAAAATTTCATGATATTTTAATAAAATAAATTAAATTTCCCCCATTCGATGGACAAGATTTTCCATATATACATATAAGTATGTTGATATATTTTTCATGTTACGTGATTTTATTTTGATGATGAAAGTGCAAGTATAAAATCGTATAATAAAGACGAAGTATTTATATTCTAATGGGAAAATCACATTCTGCTACCCCTAAAAAATTACACTTAGTCCCACCCGAAAAATTATTGCAAACATTGACCCAGGATAAACGCATTCGGTCGAGCAAATCAGCAAAGTGAAGTAATATTTGTATTTTAATAGGAAAACTGCACTCAGCCCTAAAAAACTGCACTCAGATGCACCTAAAATTTTTATTTACTCCCTAAAAAAAATGCACTTAGACCCTAAAAGTTAAACTCTATATATTTCACCTCCAATCAGTACGTCGGTTGCTGAGATCAGGCAAAAAAAAAACCTGGGTTGTTACTTGCGATAATGGTTCGTGAGGCAAAAAAAAAAAAAAAATTAATAATAAAAGTTTCACAATAAAGTCGTCTTTATAACTATACGTTTCCTACAGATCTGATTGCACTCTTTGGCCTTTGCTCCTTCTCTTGCATCTTCTTCTTCGATCCCATTTTCATTGTTTTACTTTTCCTCAGCTTTGGAATTCGATGTTCTTCCACTTTCTTCCACTCTTTCTCCTTCAAGTTGCAGAGGAAGTCATAACAATAAAACTTCTGATTTGCTAAAAATCCCGAGTTTTTGTGTTCACTCTTTGTTCATAATATTCAAATTAGGCTTGTTTTTTTTTCATTTTCTCAGTTGTCAGAAATAAGAAAGTGTCTTTGTTTTAAGGATCTCTTTCCTTGTTTCTCTGGATTCAGCTTGCCGCCTTCTTGCCAAACATATAATCCATCAATTTTTTTTTTTTAAAAAAAAGGTTGTTTTTCACTTCCTTCCAAGGTTTGGTATTGTGTCTGTTTCTTTGGTGCTGCGTTTCCATTTTCACTTCCTCTGCATCTTTCCTTCAAGTTGCAGACATCATCAAAATTAAACTCTTAATTTGCTAAAACAGTCCTCAATTCTTGAGTTCACTCTTTGTTCTTACTATTCAATCCAGGCTTGTTTTGTTATCTTCTTGACTATATATTTTGACAAATAAAAAAAAAAAAATTGGCGTCTTTGTTTAAAGATCCCTTTTTCCTGTTCCTCTTCATTCAGTTTGTTGCTTTCTACCCAATCATATCCATCCAAAAAATCTTTATCAAAAAACTTCAAATAAGAAATTTGATTTTTCCCCCTTCCTCTTTCTTAGTAACTGTTTACCTGTAGTCCATCAGAGCCGAGAAGTTCAACTTGCTGATGATCTTATAGTGATAAAGGTAAAGTCTGCCTTGTGGTTAGAATATTTTTGCACTAGTTAATTTGCTGTAAATTCTGTGTTGCTTAGTATTTTCTCCTTTGGTTCTTCACAGCCGAACTTCCCTAACGAAAGAGAACCTCAAAACCTCAACGACTCTGGGCCAAGAAAAAGGGACGACTATTGTTGCAATATAATTGAAGATAGCAAGGGTAAGGCGCCTTTTAATTCACACTTTTTTTAAGCCTTGGTTTGGATGCTGGGAAAATGGGAAGGAAAATGGAATGGGGAGAATACTATGAAAAATTATTTTATTTTTACTAATCACATGACAAAAGGAAAAAAAATGAAAATATAAAACCAAAAAAAAATTTTATTTATATATAACTAAGGGCGGACCTAGATCGAGAGTTAATCACAATTTTTTGAACTAAAAGAAGTATATTCGGTATCCAATGCTGTGAGACTAATTCAGATTCAAATATTAATTCTAAATTAGTGATGGTAGATCTCTTAACATGGTTATTGCCATTTATAAGTTTTGGATCCTTGCCTTTATTTAGGATATATATATATATATATATATATCAAATACCTTCTACTTAACCCAATCACAACTTATTTAAAAGCACCCGATGCACCTTGTAATGTGTTTCACAAGTTTAGTTGATAGATCAATTTGACTTTCTTATTCTTTTTATTTCTGAATTTTCTTCGGAATTTTTAGTAAGTTTTTCTTTTCCTTTGCAAAATTTTTAAAAAGGGCTTGGAGAAGTTCTAATTTATTTGGAGTAGGTGGTTTTTTGTTTATTAAAGTTCTTGGCAAAATTATAGGGAAACAAGTAATAAAAGAAAACCAATAAGTAATACAATGTGAAAATAACTTTGACCTTCATTGGTATACCTTCTAGAACCAACACAGTTGGTATAATAGTATAAGGCCCCGCTAAATCCCTCTAGGTCTCGAGTTCGAGTCTTAGGGAAGACAGTTGTGTTGGGAGGAGTAGTCACAAACCCCGAACTAGATACTAGATAACAACAAAGTTATCAAATCAGGATACAAATCGTGAATTGAAAAGCTTATTTTTAGAATTGAGAATCAAAACGTATTGTAAATCATAATATTCATGATCAATTTTAAAGATCATATTAATGTAATTTTCATATAAGAGAACATAAAAGGTTTGTAGGTATTAGCATTTTAAAGATAAATAACACCTCAAGAAAAAAAAAAGAAATAAAAAATAGGTTTTGATTGGGATAAGTAAGATGGAATCAGGGATAATCATATAAGTAAAAGAAAATTCCTAAATAAATATGAACAAAATCAGGAAAAAAAAAAATAGAAAAAAGGGTTTTTCTAAAGTTAGGTCACTCTAGATCCAACTTGATCTATGCGCGACCATTTCTTCTAGAATTGCAGGAATCGATGTTGCGCGATTCCTATGATTCTGGCTTGTATTACTCCTAAAATCGCAAGATACATGTACAAGTAAGATACATAAATAGATTCCCTAGTTCTCAGACCGACTGGTAGACTGGTCTAGTCTGCTTTTTATTCTTTTTTTAAAAAAAATTGATTGTTTTAAAATTTTTTTTAGAATTTCATATATTGATAATCTTAAAATCTTCAATCTATCACCGGTTTAGCCCCAGGTCAGCCCCGATTTGACTCTGGTCTGATCCACTAACTCTTGACCCAGTACTCCGGCCAGTTTAGTGGCCGGTCAGGGTTTAATTACCTTGATAGATTCATATATTTCCCACCTATTTTTTAATCGACTCATGAAATACAACTTGAGATTCATGGAATTCTAACTACCATGGTTGATAATATAAGAAAACAAATTGACATAACATCTAGAACATTGACATGGAGTTCATCACTTTTCCATAAGAAGTCGCTCATTTCAGCTTATATATATATATATATATATATATATAATGAAAAACACAAAAAATTTTAGCACATAAAATATTGTAAAAAAATTTATATTCAATTAAGGGCCATTAAATGAATTTTAATGCCTAATAATACTACTTGACCTCTTACTTTAATTTAAAGTTTTTAATATGATGCATTTTTATTTTTAAATTTTATTATTATATTAATTTATAAATGTTTAAAATTATGCTTTCAATAATTGTTAGTATTAATTATGATGATTTGACCTTTATATTTGAATTTTGGTACAATCTATCTTGGAAGCAAGAATGGCAGCAAAAGTCAAATTAAAAATCAAACGCTCAGAGAAATTGAAGGAATATATGGAAATGGAGCTTCTCCCTTCATCTTTCACACAGCTGAAGATTCTAGAGGCCAGCCGGTGCGATCAAGAGTTAACTAAATTTTTGTCCATTTTGCTCCATAGATCACATGGGCTTAAGCTCCTAATAGTAAAAAACTGCGAACTGTTGGAACAAGTTTTTGATCTTGGGGATTTGGCTTCTGATAAACAAACACCTCCTTTATTCCCCGAATTAATGGCAATGACATTGTATGATCTACCTAACCTAAATTGCATATGCAACAACAATAATGTCAAACTTGGTAGTCTAGTTAGGTTAAAAATCATGAAGTGCGGCTTACTCAAGGGTCCACTTTCGGCTACTTTACTAGAAAAACTTGTTGTACTAGCGATAAATTCGTGTGAGATGATAGAACAAGTCATCGTTGTGGAGGAGAACTCGGAAATGCAGGAGAGATTGTTCCTTTGTTTAGAGAATCTTCAACTCGTAAGCCTCCCAAAGTTGACCAAGTTCATCTCAAACGTGGTACGTATGCTATATCTGAATCTGCTTACATCTTAACTTTCATTCTCTTAAATTTATCATGTCATCATTACACAAATTATTTAATTTCTTGTCTGACACCGCCTGATTGGCCGCAGGCACTTTCCAGTCCTGGGAGAATACTAAGTTTCAAAAGTTTGATTCATCTAAGAGTTTGTAGGTGTAACCAACTGAGATATGTTCTCCCTCTTTACGTCCTCGAGAATCTGCAGCAACTTGAAAATATTGAGATAAGTGACTGTGAGATGTTGGAACGAGTTTTTGGAGATGAAGATGAAACACATATGAGGAAGTCTAATAATACTGTTCAGTTGCGTCAAGTGAAGAGTCTAATTCTTGAGAAGTTACCTATATTTACTAAGTGCTGCCAGGATGGGAGTATTGTTGCATGGCTCTCGTTGGAGAGGGTAAGAGTTGTTGAATGTGACATGATTCAGAAGTCATCGTTGGGAATGATAGAAGGAACTCAGTTGACATCCATGGAGGTGATTGAGTGCAACACATGGGCAAATAATGAAGATCCAGAGAGCAACATTGTATATCTCTTCCAGTTCTCGGTTAGTAGTCGCCCCCATATTCCTTTTTCTTATACTAGTTTGTTTGGGTTTTCATTTCAATATTCTCACTTAAGCCTTTGTTTTTTTTTCAGCCATTCTTTATGCTTGTGCTGTTTTCAATTTAGCACCACCTTTTTTTTATTTTTTATTCTTTGCATCAACTACTAATAGCCCTAATTTCCAGATAACGTGCAACACCCATCACCCATTCTCTGTTGCAGTCATTAACTAAGCAAGTGTATCTAAATATCATAATATTATTATGATATTAAATACAAAAATAAATTCAAATTATTAAAACTGTATCTAAATACTTCAACTCTGTAAACTTTTATTAAAATATTTTATAATTTTTTTACTTATTATCTCCGGCACTGACCTTTTTAGGTTAATTTTTAATAGTTTAAATTTATTTATACATTTTTTTGTTATTGAATATTATAATATATTGTCAATGGAGAGAAAATGGAAAGGAATGTCAACGGAAACACTCCTCTCCTGTGGTGGCACACTCCACCTTTTCACGTTTTCTTTTTTTCTTTTCTTTCACATTAAAATTTGAAATAAGATATTTTAATAAGTCTACAATGGTTCTTCTGATGGAAAAGCGTGATTCTCGAGGTAGATGCAAGCCTTAGGATGAGCCCTTACTGTTGAATTAATTGCCAAATTAAAACTACTGTTGTCGCCTCCTCATCATCATCGATATTGTTACTATTATTATGTTTACATCTAAATTATTAATATCATGTTGGTAAAGGATGACCTTTTCAGTAACTGCATTAACGGGTTACCGAAAGTATTGAAGATTTTTTTTTCCTTAAATAAAGGTCTCGTGTCTCCATATCTTTTCATTCATAATTGGATTGAACAATATTTGGTCTTTTAAATTGTCCATGTTGTTATGTCCTTGTATAATAGTATATAGGCTTGGGCTTAATGATTTTTTATGTATGATTGGCAGAATATTTTTCTACCGATATATTTTTTCAGGAATTATTATTTGGACTATCTTTCCCTGTTGTTTAGTTATTACTTATAACTCATTAAAACTTGCTAATTGGTATCATTTTATAGGATGAATTTCCCGGACTTGAATTGAAAATCAACGACTCTGAAGAATTGAAGAACTATATAGAAATAATGGAGCGTTGGCCTTCATCTCTAAGAAGACTAAAGATTCTAGAGGCCAGACAGTGCGATCAGGGGTTAAATAATTTTTTGTCCTCCATTTTGTTCCACCGATCCCATGGGCTTGAGCAACTGACAGTAGAAAACAGCGAACTGCTAGAACAAGTTTTTGACTTGCCTTATCCTGAAAATTATGTTGAAATATTACCTAACTTGAGTCAACTTCACTTGCGCAACCTGGGTGAAGTGAGAAGCATAGTAGGGTACCATTTTGATAAAATATTGACTTTTAAAATGTTGACTCATCTAATAGTTTGTAGCTGTGACCAACTGAGATTTGCTCTTCCTCAATCGGTTTTCTGGAGTCTGCAGCAACTTGAAAATATTGAGATACGTGACTGTAAGATGTTGGAACGAGTTTTTGGATATGACGAATTGGAACGATGTTCTGGATTTGAAGAAGATATGAGTAAGCCTAAAATTACTTTGGAGTTGCCTCAGGTGAAGAGTCTAATTCTTGAAAAGTTACCCAAATTTAGTAAGTGCTGCGAGCATGAGTTTATTATAGAGTGGCTCTCATTGGAGAGGCTGAGAGTTGTTAAATGTGACATGATTAAGAAATCATCGTTGGGAATGATAGCGAGACCTCTATTGACATCTGTGGAGGTGAATGAGTGCAATACATGGGCAAATAATGAAGACCTAGAGAGCAACATTGTACATCTCTTTCACTTGACGGTAAGTAGTCTCCCCCATATTCTCTGTTGTAGAAGAAGCCTCTGAATTTTTTTAGGCATTAAAGCTAGCTCCATATTTTCAACCCTTCGATATTCATTTAGAATGACCATTATTAATTGAATAAGATGTTGCAAGAAAAAAAATACCGTACCCTCCACCCTCTTCCCTTTTCCTTTTCTTTCCCCTTTCACTTTTACAATTTGAAAAAAGTTATTTTAATCAGTAACTACAATAGTTCTTTTTTCTTTCTGAAAGCTTGATTCTCGAAGAAGATGCAAGCCTTAGCAGTGTGAGCAGTTACAATTGAATTAATTGCCAAAACTACTGTTGTTGCTTAAGATGTTCTTCTTATCAATTAGCATATCATTATTACTACTGCTATTATTATGTTTACGCCTAAATTATTAGTATCCTATTGGCAAAGGATGACCTCTTCATCAGTAGCTGCATCAACATGTTAGTCAAATTATTGGAGCTTTTTTTTTTAAAAAAAAATATTGCGTTCTACATATATTTTCATTCATTATTGGATTGAACACTTCGATCTTATTAATAGTATGGCCTTTTAGGCTTGAGAAATTGTTTAACTTTATGCATCAGCAGAATATTTTTCTGTCGATATTTTTCAGGAATTTTTATTTTGACTCTCTCTCCTAGAATAGTTAATGGCGCTATTACTTGATACTCAGGAATACTTGCTGATTGGTATCATTTTATAGGATGAACTTTCCAAACGTGAAATATTAGAAATCAGAGACTCTGAGGAACTGAAACAACATATGGAAATGGAGCATCTGGCTTCGTCTCTAAGCGGATTAAGGATTCTAAAGGCCAAACAGTGCGATCAAGAGCTAAACAAATTTTTGACCATCTTATTCCGTCGATCACATGGGCTTGAGGAACTAACAGTATCAAACTGCGAACTGCTGGAACAGGTTTTCGATCTCACAGAACTTGTTGCTGAAGAACAAAGAAACCTGAAATTCCCAAATTTGAAAATAATGCAATTGCTTTGTTTACCCAAACTGAAATGCATATGGAACAAGGATCCAAGGGGAATTGTGGGGCTTGGTAAACTAGTTAAATTAGAAATCATCAAGTGTGGCCTACACAAGAGTCCACTTTCGAGTGCTTTACTGGAACAAATTGTTCTTCTCGAGGCATTGAAGATAGAGTCGTGCGAGATGATAGAACAAGTCATAGAGGATGACACGGAAATAATGCAGGAGAGATCATTTATTAATTTGAAGGATCTTCAACTTGTAAGCCTCCCAAAGTTGATCAAGTTCAACTCAGGGCATTGCAATTTCAGATTTCCTAAGCTGCTGAGTTTGAGGATAGAGAAGTGTCCCGAAGTGAATGCATTTACAATTGGATTTTTAAGCAAAAGGACGCTAACCACTGAAGGCACATCTGATCATGTGCCTCCGAATGAGATGATGGTACGTGTCTATTTAATTTCTTGAGTCTGCAATTGGATTTTATTGCTCATTCTCTTACATTTATCATGTCACTGTTATAGAATTTTGTTTCGTCGTTTGAGACTTTGAGTATTCCAACTAAATAAGCATGCAGGTAAAGAATTGTCAAGTTTATCACCCAAAAAATAAAAAAAGAATTGTAAAGTTTGTTGTGAAATTTATGACGCAAGTGCTATGTAATAGTAATGATGATAGGGCCTACGTGGAAAAAGGGAAGTTAACGAAGTGAATATTTCTATTTATTTAATAAGCTCTTTTCTGCAGGATGCGTCCTCGAATTTAGAGAGATTGAAGCTGGTAGGCCACGAAAGTTTTGAGGAGATATGGCAAGGCCATGTTTCTAATAATATAACAAAGTGCGAGCTAAAAGAGGTAGAAGTGGATTCCTTCAGCAAACTGAGATATGTCTTTCCCTCAATTATTCTGCCAATATTGTCAGAGAAGTTGGTGACACTGATTGTGAGGAATTGCACTTCACTGAGTAATGTGTTTCAACTGTTAACTGAGAATGATTCTGTCATTGCCTTTCAAAACCTAAAGATTGTAAGGGTAAAAGGCTGTGATTCTCTTCAACACCTGTTTTTACCCTGCAGCTACCCCATGCTGACAGAAATTGATATTTCAGACTGTCAAAGTTTGCAAGAAATTTTCGTTGACACGGAAATAAAAGCGGACGATAAATGTTTTCCAGATTTGGAATCCATCGTTCTTGAGAATCTACCAATGCTATCAAGCTTCCCTCTGGACACCTTTGCATTCCCAAATCTCCAAAAAGTCAGAATAGTTAACTGTCCTGTAATCAAAACATTTTCAAGGCACGCTCTAGCTGAAATGGTAAATGTATTTAGTATATTTTCTGTGATATCTTCATCTTTTTGCCAATTACTAATCACATCACATGATAATCTGCTGCATAGGATTCGTTACAACAACTGGAATTGAGTGATTTGCCCAAGATGCGACTATGGGATTGGGAACCTCAGACTCCGGTGTTCGAAATGCTGACATCACTCAAAATCATCGGTTGCGGAAGCATCGAAAAGTTATTCTTCATTTCAGTGGCTGCACACCTCTCCTCTCTGAAATTGCTAACATTATATAAATGTGAAAATCTGGTTCATGTTCTTCACGGTGGGGGAGTAAATAGTAGTGAAACAGTGTTCAAGAAGTTGGAGACACTTGTACTCAAACATCTGCCAAAACTCACCAGTTTCTGTGAAGAATTGCATTATTTTCATGAATTCCCAGAGTTAAAGATGGTTAGAGTGGAGAACGTTCCAAACATGAAGATATTTGTGAAGATGCGTCTCAGAACTCCTAAACTGAAACAAGTTTATGTGACCTATGTTACAAAATGCTGGCGAGAAAACCTGAATGAGACAATAACATACTTGCACGAAAATCATGGTACACCATTAGAAATACTCTAAAGTCATCCATCATTTTTAGTTTTGGTTGATTGATCGTATTAATGTAAATATCATAGTAAGTTATAATTATTTTTCTGATTGGTTTTGTCTGATAGAGAAACTTAAAACAGAAGTTTGGAAAACTGACCAGAGTAGAACTGGAAACAGCCTCAAACGTTATAAGGACGCCGCTGAAAATTCGCCACAGGTACGCTGCTGAACTTATATCTTTAAGAACAAAATTTTCTGGCTACAAAATTGCTTTGTTCGATTAATTATGGGTTACGTTATCCGATCTTAAATTTAAAGTTGTAACATTTTTTTTTTCAAATTTAAAAAAATTACTTGAGTCAAAATCTATTTTAAGAAAACGCTTTGAGATTAAAAGTAGTGATATGACTTGTGATATTATGTCTATAATTTAAGCAAAAAATATTCAAATTTCTATGTTAAAGAATATTCTTTAAATTTATTCATTGAAATTTTTAAATTAAGTCAAGGCGTAAAGGAGGAAATATGCTGGGAGTCTGGGACTTCATACTCATTGACTCTAATTAAATCATAACTTATATGAATATGATTCCATGTGTTTTTAATTGCTTATAATTTTAAATTGATTATATTAGGAAATGAAAAGGACAAGTTGGAGGTTTAAGGAAGTAGAAACGGAATGACATTAAATTGTGAAAGCTACAAAGAGATAACCGATAGAGCACAATGATATTATATGAACTGTGTCGCCGACCTCATTTAGTGTGGGATTGTACAGCTTGTCGTTGTTGTTGTAATTTTTCTTCCCTTTCAAACCGAGCAAAATCTAAGGAGTCTTGGTCGTGAGCGCGTGCAATGTCAGCATTCAGTTTGCTGGATCCAAAAAGTTGAATGCGGAAAAGCAGAGAGACGGAGAGCAAAGGTTGTGTACTTTGTAATCTTTGAAAATTGGAGTTTTTTTTTTTTATACATTGGAGAGTTTATACCCATATCCCACTTCATTCTTGTCAATTGAGTTACCTTCATAGAAGTTGCTGATCCTTTATTGGTAAAATTAAATAAATTTCTTAAATGATTTAGACATGTTGAGGTTAATCTCAAAATAATCATGAAGACATTATGTTTTCCTAATTAAATAGTACGATTGCAGGGTCATTTTACATTACTACAGATTTATCTATATTTAACAATTTTTAACCGTTAAGTATCCAAATGTTACATATATATATAACAGTTTTTAACCGTTAAATATTGGGTCATATATTTTACGATTTTTTCAAATACAAACGTTATTTATAGGGTCCTATATTTAACGGTTGTAAGATAATGACTGTTAAATATAGCGATCTAGATTTAACGGTTTTTTAATAATAATCATGAAATATTTTACACAATATTTAGCTGTTAAAATGTTGAATGGTAAAATATTTGTTACCAAAGAAAACAGTTTATTTGATAGTTCTTTGAAAAAACTGTTATATATGTATAATATTTAACGGTTATTGATGAAGAACCATTGCATATTTGTGACAATTTTTTTTAAAGGAAAATGGGGGGCTCCTTTTCGATCAACCCTCTACAAAATCATCTACAAAAATAACATATATATACCAACCACCTAAACAGATCCAATTGCATATTTGTGACAATTTTTTTTAAAGGAAAATGGGGGGCTCCTTTTCGATCAACCCTCTACAAAATCATCTACAAAAATAACATATATATACCAACCACCTAAACAGATCCAATTCTGATTGGATATATCCAAATATACAAAATAACCAATTCCAACCAACAAACACCAAAAAGCTAAAACAAATCATCGAATTCTATATATACAATTATGAACACATCAAATATAAAGGAATATACAAATAATCAAGTGCCCCTTTTTCTTTTCCTATTCTTAATAATTTTAATGTTGTTTTTAGCGACAATCGTTTTCTTTAGTTTGTGAAGCAACTTCCCCCTCGTTGATATCCAAATTCCTTCATTATGGTCATGCTTAACATACAAAGCATCACCCTAAACCCTTGGAAAGGATCTTCCTCCCTGAATTCACCTCATGCATCCTCACTTAATTTGTTTGATAAAAAACAATAGACTATTCTTTATTAACATGATCAAAAATATAGAACACTTGTTTAGCTAATGAAATGCTCTTCTTTATATTTAAAATGAAAGCCCAATATATATATATATATATATATATATATTATAATTTCTCAGACAAAAGCGGTCAATATAGATATCCGAGTTATTAATAGTGATAATAAAGTTGTAAACGCGGTGTTTGTTGAATATTCAACAAATACCCCGTTTACAACTTTAATATTGCTATTAACCACTCAATTATCAATATTGACAACTTTTTCTTCAGAAATTTCAAAAAAGGGAAAAAAAGAAAAAAACTTTGAAATCGTAAAATTCTAAATCAGGTTTTTGACCAAAAGTTGATAAGGGAATGACGAACCTTGATAAGCAATTCAAAACTCATTTTTTGGGAAATACCTAATTTAAAATTTTTCAATTTCAAAATTATTTTTCTGTCTTTTCCAAAAAAAAAAAATATTAGACCGTTGGAGCTTCAATGAAAGTTATTAGGTAATATTCAACAAATACCCCGTTTACAACTTTAATATTACTATTAACAACCCAAATATCAATAGTGACGACTTTTGCTTGAGAAATGCAAAAAAAATATTAGACCGCCGGATTTCTAGTGAAAGTTATTAAGCGTTGCTTTATTGTCACACTAAAGCTTCATAGGTAATATCGTGACAATGCCAATTTTTTTCATGAACTGAAGTACCCATACAACTTCTTGTACGGATTGTGATATAGCTCTATATTCTGCCTCTGCGCTTGATTTAGATACAATCCCTTGTTTCTTACTCCTCCACGATATTAGGTTGCCAGGTTCAGGTTGCCATGGCAACCAGATATCGTGGAGGAGTAAGAAACAAGGGATTGTATCTAAATCAAGCGCAAAGGCAGAATATAGAGCTATATCACAATTCGTACAAGAAGTTGTATGGGTACTTCAGTTCATGAAAAAAATTGGCATTGTCACGATATTACGTACGAAGCTTTAGTGTGACAATAAAGCAACACTTTATATAGCATCGAATTCTGTTTTCCATGAGCTGACGAAGCATATTGAGATCGACAGTCACTTCATTCAGGACAACAGAAGCACTCAACTTTAGTGGATCATCTCGTGGCCTTAGATCCTGCATAATCTGCACCACAGAAGCACTCAACTTTAGTGTGTCTGTAATCCAAATAGAGATTGCCCCGACCTGGGGAGCCTTTCAGATAGTGCAAGATATATTCTAAGGCTTCCTACTGTGCCACTATCAGAGATGCCATAAATTGCTACGTACATTGACTGAGAAGGTTATATCTGGACGAGTCATTGCAGATAATTTAACTTTCCAATCAATCTTCTATATCTCTCAGGATATGCAAATGGCTTCAGTTTCTCTTGATCAATCTTCTTTTTCAAGCCATCTGGAAGTTCATCAAACTTACTATCATTCAAGTCCAGGTATAGATTTGGAATCATGGGAAGGCTACTTGGTGTAGCTCCAAGCTTCCCAGTTTCCTTATGGAGGTCAAGAACATACTTCTTCTGAGTTAACAGAATGCCTTTCTTGTTTCTCATAACTTCAATACCCAGAAAGTACTTCAATGGTCCTAATTCTTTCATCTGGAAGTAGAGGTTGAGAAAGACTTTAAGCTCTGAAATTCCAGAAGTGTTACTCCTTGTAATTACAATGTCATCAACATATACAACCAGAAGAATCATACCTACATCAGTCTTCTGATAGAACACAGAATGATTACTCTTGCTTTAACTCAATCTGAACTTCTGAACCATATTACAAAATCTATTAGACCAGGCACGTGAACTCTATTTCATACCGTACAATGACTTTTTGAGATAGCACACTTTCCCACACTCCTCCTGAGCAATAAAACCAGGAGGTTGCTCCATATAAACTTTCTCAAGAAGGTTACCATTCAAAAAGGCATTCTTAACATCCAATTGATGCAAATTGCAGTGATAAGTGGTAGCTAGAGAGACAAGAAGACGAACGGAAGTGAGCTTAGCAACCGGGGAGATAGTCTCGGAGTAATCAATGCCATAAGTTTGAGCATACCCTTTGGCAACAAGTCGAGCTTTTAGCCGTTTTAAAGAACCATCAGCCTTAATCTTAACTACAAATACCCATTTACACCCAATGGTCTTCTTCCCAAAAGACAGATCAACAAGAGTCTAGGTTTTAGAGATGAAATTGACACATGACCGAGGCAACAATAAACTTCAAAGGGAGATGACCCACCAAAACATCCAATGGAATGCAACACCTGATCATCTAGAATGTAGTGTTCACCAGATTCATAGCCTCTACTAATAATACACTTCCTCGACAGATCCTGGATCAAACAATGGTCAGGAAAGAGTGTGATGAAACAGTTCAAATGACGAGTTAGTTTACTGGGAGATAAAAGATTAAAGGTGAGATCAGAAATATCAAGAACAGAAGATAACAAAATAGGGGGGTAGGGTAATAGTGCTTGATCCAACTACATAGACGGGGGAACCATTGGCAACGAAGATAGAAGATGGGTTAGCATATGTGGCAAACGACGAAAATAAACAAAGGTTACCTGTCATATGGTTGATAGCACCAGAATCAGGTTCCTTTGTTTGGCTCTTAATGGTTCATTTGGGACTCAGCACTCAACATCAAATCAAGGATGGCGATCCAAGTGTCAAGTTCAGAGTGGGTAAGTTGCTCAATTAGTCTACCTGCTTACACTTTGATCTTTTCAACAAGGTCCATCGCACATAATTTATGTGATGCATGGAATACTTACTCATTCAATATATTTTATAATTAAATAGTATAGATTTTGGGATTTATTTGATTAAATTTAAGAATAGTTTATATCTATTTAATTAAATTTTATATATTTTCTTTCCATTAATTATATAAAAAAAATCTCACTATAAATATACTCATACCATTTTTATTTTGCAGGAAAAATCGTGAGATTTGAGGAAGAAGAAAATGTAGAATTAAAGAATGTTACAGAAGATAGAGCAAATCGCTACAGAATCAAATGAATATAATCATGCTGGAGAAAATAAATGGTGCAGCAGTGGGAGCAAAACAAATAACGTGTGTATGTATGTATGTATAGAGACACTAGATAGAGGATGTTCTTTTTTTTAGCTGGTGGCGGCACCAAAAAAGCATGGAGTTCAAATGGAGGAGGATTGAGATTCGGATATCGGGAGCATAAATTTGGCACCAATGATTAGTTTCTCCTTTCCTTTTCTCTTCTTTCCTACATCTTTTATTTTGTATTTAGTTGACTCTTATTTTGTTTATGAGAATGTTCAAGTCATGTAGTTATATTTTTGTGTTGGATTATTGTATTTTAATTATGGATTCATGCATGATGATTTTTACCATTAGTTGTTTTATTTGTGGATTCAATTGTGTGCTTGATTGTCTAAAAACAAGAGAAATCTGATTGGAACTAATTCTGATATTCAAAAAGAGTCCAGGCAAAGGAAATTTAGATTAGACCTTAAATTGAATTGTGTAGAATTGAGTAATAACTTGATTTTCTTTTAGTCTAGAAATATGCATACCCTTTATTGTTACATTAGGCTTGCATTTAATTTAGTCTAGTTAAGTAATCACCTAAGAAATTAGGGATTAACATAATTGGAATGTCTTTTACTTAATCGAAAGACACTATTAAGTAATTAAAAATCCTATACTAATAAATATAGCTTTAACTACAATTAAAAGGAGACATTATATACAAAAAGTAATCAAGACTATAATAATTTAAGTCACCAGTTAAAATTTAGAATAATAATCCTTTGCCTTTATTATGGTTAGATTTTTTTTTTATTCTAGTTAGATTTTATTGGTATCTTTGTCTCAATTTATGCCTAACTAAAAATAAGTGAAAGTGTGAAGTTAAAGATCAACTAGGTTGTTCGGAATGATGCTTTACTTACTTTTTATTACCTAATACTAGAGTTGATAATATGAGTTTTAACCGTGGGCTGAATCCGCCCAACCCAAAAAATAAGTGGTTTGCCTGAACCCATATGGGCCCAACGCACCGCTGGTTGTACCACCGGGTTGGCGGGTTGGACCACTTTTATTTATTTTATTTTTTTAAAAAAAATCGGTGACTTCTCTAAGTGTATTGTGTAAACTAACCATTAATATCAACTAATTATTGATTGCATTGAATGTCAAGGATGTCTTTTTGATTTATGTTTATTCTGTAATATATGTATGGGCTCGTGATTAATGCATAATTTGTAATGTTTGAAACTTTGAATATGATGTTTTATTATCACTTTATGATTTTGTAATGTATTTTTAATTTTTCTATAGTTTAAGTTTGTAGAAAAAAAATTGTAGTATATTGTTTTAAAATAAAAGTTTGAAAAACCACAATATAAAAAAATTAAAGAAAGGGAAATAATATGGGTTAGGCAGGCTAACCCACCAACCCAGAGGCTAAACTCATATGGTCCCAACTTGTTACGGGTTAGCCTAAACTCGATAGTCTGACCCATATTATTAGCTCTACCTAATAAGACCCATGCATTTACAAAATTATGGATTTCATATTTTATGCTTATCATTCATTTTCTCAATTAGATATAACAGGCTTATATTTTGTTTGCTGGTTTCATTCGTTTACTAAGCACTGGCCAATTTATTAATTAGTTGAAAATTAACAGATAATTGGTTTGTTATTTATAGAATACTTTTAAAAAAAAATGTTATTAAAATAATAAAGGTGCAGGAACTATAGTGTAGCCCTCCCTTTTGGTACTCCAATCAAAACCATTAGTTCTTATTATTTTTTTGTTCCTAACATATAAAGAATTTTTTCCTAATTTTTTTTTTGAAAGATATATTTTCATGATTTGTTGAGGCAATGCATGGGGAGCTTTTATTTCTTGGGAAAATTACACTCAGGTTACAAGCAAGACAATTTACTACAACTAAACTCTTGGAAATCACCAAATTACTAGGAAATTCCTAGGAGCATGAGGGTAAGAAACTCAAAATTTAAAAAGATTTCATTTTCCTTGCTCTTGCCCTCATTCAATTGTCATTGTTTGTCCTAACCATTGTCGATTATGCCCTCTCACTTGTCAATTCATGCTCTTTCATTTGTCAACCAAAACAAAATTACCTCCACCAATCAATTGACAAGAGTGAAAGAACATGAATTGACAAATAAAAGAGCTGGTTGAACCATATTTTTACATTATCTTTCATGATTAATTAGGATTTTTAATGTATTTCATAGGATAATATTGTATGATTAAAGAGTTCACCAAGGTGAAGTCACCCTTTACGCTTGCATTCTCATTGTTGCAGAAATGGGGATGCTCTAACCGAGAATTCAAGGAAGAGTTGTTAAGGATATTTGTATTGAATTAAATGTAATTAGGAATAATGGTCATAATTTGTTATTATTCATGCATACGATTTATTGGACTTTTGATGCTACCTTGTGTTTAATCTTACATTGTAGGTGTTTAAGAGGAAAATGTGTGATTTTGGACGGTTAGAATTAATATTTTGAGGACTGGAAAAAATTACAAAAAAGGTCCCTAAAATTTCTAAAAATTACATGTATATAAAGAAAAGGGGTCAGAGGAAATTACAAAAAAAGACCCAAATGTTTCAAAAATTGCAATTTTGTCCCTAATCAAACCGCCTTAAAATTAACACAAAATGTTCACAAAATTATCAATTATATTCAATAACTAACCATTACAAAAAAATGATAATTAAGCTAATTAAATACAGTATCAAGAATTTAACATAGTTTTAGCTATATCCAATATTCTAAATATATCGAACTAAATCGGTCCAATATAGTAAAATTCAACTTAAAACCTAGAAATCACAAATAAAATGTAAGAATAAATGAATGAAAGTGTCAAAGCCTCCCTTTGAAATTTCAAGTCCATGTCATTGACGTTTGCTATAACCATTGAAAAGCTTAGCTACTGCCACTCATGGATACAGCCTCAAGGATCAAAGCCATGAAAACTCCCACTGAAAAAAATCAAGCTTAACAATTAAGATGAAAAATGAGAAGGATTCAGCGATGGAAGATTGAAGCAGAGGAGGCTGAAGAAATCAAAATTACCGGTGATGACTGAAGTAAGGAGCTGGCAAGGGTGGAAAGTGATGGATGGAGGTGATGAAGGGTGGTGAAGATGATGATGAGACGAGAGATCCCTCTCCTCCAGTTGGTTCGCGGTGCCCCCCCCCCCACTTTGAATGTTTCTTGCTGAAACTCAGTCTGAAGTAGATGGTAGACGGTGGAAGAAGGTCACCAGCGACGATGCAGGTGAAGGTGAATGTCGCCGGTGTAGGTGAGGAAGAGGATGGTGAAGTTGAGAGAACGAAGGTGAAGATCAGGCTGGGTTCTGTTCTTTCGCGGCGCTATGTCTCTGTTTTCTTTTTCGCTGATGCTCCCTGCTGCTGTGTAATTCTGACCTAATTCCTAATGGAAAAGACGCCGCAGATTTAGTCAAGGACCGAACTGCAATTTCAAAACGTTTGCGGTGCTAAACTGTAAATTTTACAATTTGAGCCCAAATTTCCATTATCAAATTTGATCCAATTTCTTCAAGCATCTACAATAAAAAATAATTAATCCAACATCAAATCTTCTAAAAAAATCAATGATTAAGAGTAATTATATTTATTTTGACAATTTTACTTTTTTAATTCTAATTTATGTATTTACTCTTAATCTCAATTTAATATATATATATATATATTATACTAGCCCATGCTTAATGGAAGATCTAGAAAGAAAACAAAAAATAGAAGCTGCACAATAAAGATACATAATTTGTAAGAGTTCACTTTAATACAATGGTGAATTAATTGCTAATTCACAAGCAACAAATTAAAGTATTAAACACATCAAAATGCCGCAGACATAACTTGATATCATGCCCATGCAGTGTCGTTTTCAAAAAGGTCTTCAATACTGCAACCTTCATAACTTCATTTGGTACGTGCACGCATTAATGCAATTCTGTTTCTACTTCCTTAAACCTCCAACTTGTCCTTTTCATTGATTCCCTTATATTAACCAATATCATATGCAATTACAAACACTGGGAATCATATTCATATGAATTATGAGTTAATCAGAAAAAAAAATGCACATGAAGGCCCAGTATATTTCCGAGTACTTAATTAGTTAATTAGCACCTTGACTTAATTTAAACATTTTCAGTGAAAAGTTTTATGCTATGTTTGGATGGCTAAAAAAGTGAGGGAAAAATAGGTGAAGGAAATGCTAGAAGGAAAACCTTCCATATATGGTAAAAAATTTACTATTTTTAGGAGTTTTCTCTCTTAATTTTCTTTCCCACTAATTTTCTCATCATCCAAACATAAGGTTAAGAAACATTCTTTAACATAGAAATTTAAATATTTTTTGCATATATTATCGACATAATCTCACTAGTCATATCTCTACTTTTAATCTAAAAGAATTTTATAAATAACTTTTTTGACTCAATTATTTTTTTCTTTAAATTTGATAAAATTTTTATAGATGATTTAATCTTTCTATTTAACATCAAATAAAGTAAACCATTTTTAATCGAACTGAGCATTTTTGTAGCCCCAAAATTTTTTCTTAAAGATATAAGCAATGTTCTGAAATCCGGACCGGTCACTGAACCAGTCAGATACTGAGTCAAAGGTCAATGAGTTAGACTAGAGTCAAACCAAAGCTAACTCAGAGTCAAACCGATGAGAAATTGAAGATTTTAGTATTAGTAATATGAAATTATAAAAGAAAAAGAAAAAAGAAAAATCGGTTTTTTTAAAAGAGCTTAAAAGAAAAAAAACTAGATCGGCCAGTTTAAAAGCCTGGGATATAAGTTTAGCAACATACCTGTTACGAACTTTCAGCAGCGTCATCCCCATAACGTTTGTGTCTGTTTCCAGGGCCACTCTGGTCAGTTTTCCAAACCTCTTTTTTCTCTATCAGACAAAACCATACATATATAAAACAATTATAATTTACGGTCTTATTTATATTACTATGATTAATCAACCAAACTAAAAATGACGACTTTTTAAGCATGATGTACCATGAATTTTGTGCAGGTACGTTATTGTATTGTTCAGGTCTCTTTGCCAGCATTTATTAACATATGTCACATAAACTTCCTTCAGTTTTGGTGTCTCGAGAAATTTCTTCACAAATGTCTTCATCCTCGGAATGTTCACCACTCTAACCATCTTTAACTCTGGGAACTCACCAAAATCAACGTCTTCTTCACAAAAACTGGTGAGTCTTGGCAAATTTTTGAGTACAAGTGTCTCCAACTTCTGGAACACTTTTATACTATTTCCTCCACCACCTTGAAGAACTTGAAACATATTTTCACATTTATATAATGTTAACAATTTCAGAGTGTAGAGATGTTGAGCCAATGAAATGGAGAATAGCTTTTCGATGCTTCCGCAACGGACGATTTTAAGTGATGTCAAATTTTCAAACACCGGAATCTGAGGTTCCTGATTCAATAGTTGCATCTTGGGCAAATCACTCAATTCTAGTTCTGTTAAGCGAGGCAGCAATGTCGTTTTGCCATGGCCAAATGGTGAATCATCCTCAATGTCATATAGCACTTGATGCAATTCCTCTGAGCTTCCGGGGGAATCCTACACAGCAGATGATTAAGTGATTGGTAATTAGCACAACATAATATCTATGTGCGGAATTCAGCACATGATCATTTTATCCCTTGCAAATTTATAATTCACCATGGGTTAAGGTACGTCTAGCATTCTGAAATACTTTCTCAGATACTTCCACTATCTTAACTTATTTTATTGTTCATCTAACACCTTAAAGTATTTTTTCAGATGTGTTTTGCACCCTAAAGTTTTCAATGAAAAATACTTTAGGATGTTAGCTATGCATTTACTTAAATGATTTTTTGGAGCTATTGACAAGATTAAAATTGTCCCCAAACAATACTTTATTGGCAAAATTTATCTTGAAAAATTTAATACTTTAAGATAAAATTACATTACAAAATACTTTAGAAAAATAATTTTAGATGTTGGACACAACTTAACCCTTTATCAGGGAATTTAAAGGTACGAATGACCCACAAAGATGAAGATTTCACAAGATACATGTAAAAAGTACATTTACCGTATCGATGAAATTGTTAGCTCTAGCTGAAACTTTCTTTGAAGATGTTTTGATTGCAGGACAGTAAACTATTCTCGCTTTTCGGAGTTTTGGAAATTCAAATATCTTTAGGTAGAAGCTTGATAGCATTGGTAGATTCTCAAGAACGATCAATTCCAAATTAGGGAAACATTTCTCATCTGCTTTTACTTCCGGGTCAATGAAAATGTCTTCCAAACTTTGACAGTCTGAAATATCAAGCACTGTCAATCTAGGACAGCTGGAGGGTAATAACAGGTGTTGAAGAGAAGCACATCCTTTAACCTTCACAATCTTCAGGTTTTGGAAGGACAATATTGAATCATTCTCCCTTATCAGTTGAAACACAGTAGTCAATGAACTGCAATTCCTCACAATGAGTGTCTCCAACTTCTCCAACAATATTGGCAGCATAATTGAGGGAAAGACATGTCTTAGTTTCCTGAAAGAATCCACTTCTATCTCTTTTAGCTCACAATATGTTATATTACAAACCCCGCCTTTCCATATCTCCTCATAAGTTTGGTGACCAACCAGCTTCAATGTCTGTAATTTTGAGCACACATCCTGCAGGAAAAGATCTTAATAAATTAATTGAAATATTCACGTCCTTAACTTAAGAGGGTGAGCCTTAACACAGTAGTAAAGTTACTGTCATATGATTTGGAGGTCATGTTTTTAAATCTTGGAAATAGTCTCTCCGATTGTTGCATACATCCATATCTTTCCAAACCACAACTGGTGGGAGCCTTGTGTAATGGCTGCCCTTTTTTATTCACTTCCTTAACTTATCCTATCACCATCACTATTACATAGCATTTGTGTGCACACTTTACAATTCTTAACATGCATATATGCTTACTTAGTTACCCAGTCAGAATATATACTCAAAGAATTGGGCAAGATTCTTTAATAGTCACATGATAAAGAATTCAGACATAACATACATACCATGTTCTCATCTAGCAACACATGATTAGATGTCCCTTCAATAGTTAGCCTCTGGTTGGTTAAAAATCCAGTAGCAAATGCTTTCAATTCAGGACATTTTTCTATCCTCAAACTTAGCAGATGAGGAAATCTGAGATTGGAATACCCTGAGTTGAACTTGATCAGCTTTGGGAGGCTTACAAGTTGAAGATCCTTCAAATTAGGAAATGATCTCTCCTGCATTTCCGTGTCATCCTCTACGACTTGTTCTATCATCTCGCACGACTCTGTCTTCAATGCCTCCGAAAGAACAAGTTCTTCCAGTAATACAGTCGAAAGTGGACTCTTGCGTAAGCCATACTCGATGATTTCTAATCTAGCTAGTTTACCAAGTTCCACAATACCCCATGGATTCTTGTTCCACATGCAATTCAAGTTAGGTAGGTCACACAATCTCATTCTGTGTAACTTGGGGAACATACGAGGTTTATCAAGAGGCAAGTCTTCGAGGCAGGAATCTTGTTCCAGCTGTTCGCAGTTTACTACGGTTAGTTCCTCAAGCCCCTGTGACCGGTAGAGAAAAAATAGACAAAAATTTGTTTAACCCTTGTTCACACCGCCTGGCCTCTAGAATCCTCAGTTTGCTGAAAGACGAAGGCCAAAGCTCCACTATTTCCATATATTTCTTCAATTCCTGTTAGTCTTTGATTTCTAATTTTTTACGTGTGGAAAGTTTATCCTATAGAATAATACCAACTAATTAGGAGGTGTTCTTGAATATTATGTAATAACTAGTCAAGGAGAGAGAGAGTTGAAATAATAATTCCTGAAAAATATCAATAGAAAAATATTCTGGCAATCATATATACACAATTCCTGAAGTCCATGCCTATACTATTATACAAGGAAATATTACAACATGGACAATTTAAAAGATCAAATTTTTCAATCCAATAATGAATGAAAAGATGGGTAGAACTCAAGATCTATTTTTAAGAGAAAAAGCTCCATTTGTAAGACAAAAAGCTCCAATATTTTCAGTAACCTGTCGATGCAGCTACTGAAAAGTTAATAATTTATATGTAAGCATAATAGTTGTAGTAACGATGATGATGATGTGAACAGATTACGTGACAATAGTAGTTTTGGCGATTAATTCAACTGTAAGTGCTCATCCTAAGGCTTGCGTCTTCTTGTTTTTCAAAAAGGAAAAGAAAAAATGAACCATTATAGTTTTACTTATTAAAATATCTTATCTCAAATTGTAAAGTGAAAGAAAGAAAAAAGAAAAAGAGAACAGGGTGGAGGCTACTGCATCTTTTTCTTGCAACACTTGTTAATTTACTTAGTTTTATTAATTTCTTTAAATAAAAGTCAACTAAATCTTAATTTAGGACCGAAAGGAATATTTCATATTCTTGGATAATCGGGTTAATGTTTCTTTTTTTCTTTTTTTTTCTTTTTTTTGTGAAAGCAAGAGAGAATGGAATATGGGGGAGAATACTTGCCGGGAAGAAAAGATAATCAATGTTACTCTCTGGATCTCCATTACTTGCCCATGTATCGCACTCAATCACCTCCATGGAAATCAAAAGAGTTCTTTCTATCACTCCCAACGAAAACTTTTGAATTATGGGACACTTAACAACTCTTACCCTCTCCAACGCGAGCCATTCAACCGAACTCCCTTCTTGGCAGCACCCACTAAATTTAGGCAACTCCTTAAGAATTAGACTCTTCATCCGAGGCAACTTAACAGTACATGACTTCCTCATTCGTGTTTCTTCTTCATCTTCAAAAACTCGTTCCAACATCTCACAGTCACTTATCTCAATATTTTCAAGTTGCTGCAGATTCTTGTGGACGTTAAGAGGAAGAACGTATCTAAGTTGGTTACATCTACAAACCCTTAGATGCTTCAACATTTCAAAACTGTGTGCTTCCCAACTCCAACTACGATCGGAAAGAGCCTGCAGCCAAACAGACCATGTATATGTCAGACAAGAGCTTAATAAATTAATTGAAATATTCACTTCGTTGTCACTGTTATGTAGCCCTTGTGTCAGAAAATTAACAATAATTTGTGTACAACTTTACAATTCTTTACATGCATGCTTACTTGGTTGGAGTACTCAAAAATCTGAACAAGATTCTGTAAAGATGATGACATGATAAATTTAAGAGAATGAAATTTCAAATGTAAGCAGTTTCAAATATAACTTAAGCACCATGTTTGAGATGAACTTCGTCAACTTTGGGAGGCTTACAAGCTCAAGACCCCTTAAATAAGGGAAGATTCTCTCCGCATTATCCTCAACAACTTGTTCTATCATCTCGCATAAACTCTATCTTCAGTGAAAGAAGTTTTGCTAGTAAAGCAGTCGAAGGTGGACCCTTGAGGAAGTCGCACTGGATTATTTCTAACTTATCTAGATTACCAAGTTTGACATCATTGTTGCATATGCAATTCAACTTAGGTAGACCACACAATCTCATTCTCCTTAAATTGGGCAATAAAGGAGGTCCTTGTTTATCATGAGACAAGTTTCTGAGGTCGAAAACTTGTTCCAACAATTCACAGTTTTCTATTGTTAGTTCTTGAAGCCCACGTGATCGGTTGAGTAAAATGAACAAAAATTCGGTTAACTCTTGATCACACTGTCTGACCTCCACAATCTTCAATTCTGTGAAAAATGACGCTCCATGAACCTCCTTTTCCATATATTTCTTCAGTTCTTCTGAGTCTTTGATTTTTAATTCTTTATATGCATATATTCTTGGTTCCTGGATAGATTATACGAAACTTAAAATATAAAGGTCAAATCATATTAATTAAAACCAGAAACGAGTACATTATTGATCTAGGGACGAACAAGAAAAAAAAATTAGAAGGTAAACTTGAATATACTAATAATCATTCGATCACTGCATAAATTATTTAAAGACAGCTAGCAGGTGATCCAAATCCAACAATATAATAACATAGTACAGTTTAGAGATCAGGAAAACACCAAATTTTTGGGGCACTACATATGCCTAGGCCGGTCCTGAAATGAGAGTATTTTTATACTATATTCCCCTTTGTTATCATTCATTGATGCTATATTCCCTTTGGTTATTATTCCTTGATTATTTCCCCTATAATTTTGCTGAGAACTTCAACAAACAAAAAAACGACCCATTCCAAACAATTCAGAAATCCACCAAGCCCCATTTAACCAATTTTTCCAAAAAAAAACTTTCTCAAAAATTACAAAGAATATTCACAAATACAAAAGAATAAGAAGTCAAATTGATTTATCTAAAAAATCCTTGTAAATATTATTCCACTTATCTAGAATTAAAATTTTACCAACCTCTTGAAACACATCTCTTTTCGTACGTTCGCTATTCATACGTACTGCCTGGTTGTGCTTCGTAAAAGGTGCTCGTCCATATAAGTAGGTTATCTGTACTTAGCCAAAAAAAAACAAAAAAAGAAGAAGAAGATATTCAACACCTCTTAAATAAATACAAGCAATCGAAACTTTCTAAATGAAAATACCTCTAAAATAAAGGGATAAAAGTGTCATGAACTCTGGTTCTAGCTAGATCCACCCTATTTATATATAAATAGGTATCTTTTCTTCTTGGTTTGATTTTTTCCGTTTTCTCGTTTGGCACGAACGTGATTAGTAAAAATAATTAAGATAAATTTGAAGTTACATAAATTTTGCACAATTCTAACTGTTCTTACTCTTTTTACGCATGGCCTTTTCTATTTTTAATGAAATTTTTCGAAAACATCTTTTTAAAATTTCGGTGGTATATAATTTCTTTTTAATTAAACTTTATTTTAGAGACATCCTTTTCTCCTCAAGCTATATTTAACCGTGACACAGCGAATCCTCATCCGTGCAATTCATATAAAGCTATAACAAAAATGTGTTCCTTGTATATATAACTTTTTCTAATACATTAAAGTTTAGGTATGATATGTTCTAAGCCCTCATCAGAGTCAAACCTTGTATATAATTTCTAGCTAATAGAAGGGTATAAAAAGATAGGAAAGAAATAGAGATAATGTAGAACGAAAAATGTTACCTTCCCTGTCCTCCTTGGCGCCATGATACCCTTCCTATCTTCAATGGAAACAAAATTGCAAAAATAGTCGTCTTTTTTCCTTTTTTGGCCTTGGGGGTTCTCTTTCCTAAGAAAAGTTCAGTTGTTAAGAACTAAGAGAGAACATAAGAACCAACAAAGAATTCATAGTAATTATTAACTAATGCAAAAATTCTAATCACAAGGCAGACCTCACCTATATCACAATAAGATCAACAGCGAATTGAACTTCTCAGCGCTGATGGATTACAGATCATAAACAGCTTCTTTTTTTTTAGATTTTTTTATCTGATTGATCAAGATAAAATCAACAAACTTAATTTAAGCAAGAATATTTAGTTAAGAAGATAACGAAACAAGCTTGAATTGAATAGTAACAACAAAGTGTGAACACAAGAATTGAGGACTATTTTAGCAAATCAAGAGTTTAATTTTGATGGATGTTGTCTGCAACTGGAAGTAAAGAGCAGAGTTTTAAAGATGCATAGTCGGAGGCAGTGAAAATGGAAACGCAGCAGAAAAGAAACAGACAATACAAAACCTTGAAAGGAAGAGGAAAACAACATTTTTTTAAAAAAACTTTTTTTGGAGTATATGATTGAGAAGAAGGCAGCACTTGCGAGAGAAACAAGGAAAGAGATCTTTAAAGAAAGACACTTTCTTATTTCTCACAACTGAGAAAATTATCGAGCCAAGCCTGGTTGGAATATTAAGCACAGGGAGTGAACACAAAAACTCAGGATTTTATAGCAAATCAGAAGTTTGAGGAAAATAGTTGAAGAAAGAGGAAGATCACAGAATTCCAAATCTGAGGAAAAGGAAGCAGTGAAAATGGGATCAGAGAAGATGCGAGCGCAAGAGCAAAGAATGCCAAACACGACTTTGACTGTATCAGATTCAGATCTGCAGGGAACGGACAAAGAGGACTCACATTTTTATAAGGTCACCCAAAAATCTAATAACAGCTCACTTATAAGTTCTATAAATAAAATGACCACAGGTCTATGTTATTCACTCGTCATTAGAACTTTTTGGTAATTAAACCTATTTGTGGACTCATTAATTATTGTAAAATTTTTATTATTATCACTACTATTTTTTTTTTTTTGTGCGAATCATTATGAGGATGACAACCCCCTTATTGATCTGGAGCACGAATTTTTTTTTTAATAAACATAGGTATTCTCCTATTAGAGGTAATTCTATTCGAGGCAATGTCGGGCATTAAATATGGACACCTTTCCTAATGGGGATTTCAGCATTGATTCATCACATTGTGATGGATTAGCCCTTCCGTTAGACCCAACCCCATTAGTTGGAACACAACCTTTTGTTTATGTTTTCAGGGCCATTGGACGAAGAGTGTCAGATTGATTAGCCCAAAAAAATAGTTTTTTTCCTCCTAGTCAAGTCATCTTTATTTTTTGAGAATTTGGCTGGGTTCTTTTGAAGTTTGGTTGGTGGATGGTTAGATGTTTGTTTGTGGATTGCGTGGCTGTTTCTGGATAGATATATATATTTTTTTATTATATAATTTATTTAAACAAATGTCCAATAATAATTGAGGAACATGCAATGAAACTTTGTAAACTTAATAAACCTTGGATAACGATTACAATTTTTAGGGTGGTACTAATTAAGTGTAATTTTTATGGTTAGTAGAATGTACTTTGTTTACGTTTGAATATAAATACTTCATTTTTATTCTACGATTTTTATGAATAAGAATATTTTTTTTAAAAGATCATTGGATAAAGCATACATTTGGTAATCTTTTAATTTAATCTTTTAAATTTATAAAATACATTTTTAGTCCCTTAAAAAATATTGATTCGACAAATTTATATGGTAATCATGCAATTAAATACTAAAAAAATGTTCTAAATTTTAATTATTTATATGTTCATTTTTTTATTTAAAATTTCAACACTTTTTGTCAACATATGTCACTTTTAAATTAAGTGTTAAAATAAAAGGACTAAAATTACACGTGTATTGGATTCAGCTGGAACTTGATGTAAGCTAAACGCCAACATGAAGATTTATGGAGGTGATTGGATTACAAAGGCAAAATTCAAAACGAAAATGCCATAAGGGAGTCATTATGCCCCTTGCTACATGGGAGCCACTTTTGCATATTATTTCCCACTTCCTTATCTAATACGGTTCTAAATATAATATAAAGTTAACTTTTTTGAGATATCAAAAAAGCTAATATAAACTAATATATAATCTAATAACGTACAATATATGATATGATTAAGTAACTTATTTAACATCCTTAATCTCTCCAAAAAAGTTAACCCTGTTCAATACTGAATATTGATTTTCAAGTCATCAAATTCAAAATAAAGAGATAACGTGTCTTACAATTAAAACAGCAGATTTTTCAAAAATCTAAAATTGTAGATTTTAATTTAAATCAAAAGAAATAGGTAACATATTAGTTAAACTAAATACACTTTGAATAAATTAACTCAAATATTAGTCGACTAATAAATATTGATATTCAAATATAAAACACATGTAAAATTATCTCAAAACGGAAAAATTTCCCAAAAAAAAATTCAAAACATTCGTTTCAAATCAAATTACATAAATCATTAAAACATAGATATCTCAAAATATCTTTTTAAAAAAAAAAAAAGATAATGGACTATCAAATTTAACTTAAAAAAGTATACAACTGCAGATTTTAAATCAAATCAAAATAAATAAGTAATATAAAATGCAAGTTAAATACTAAATATTGACTTTCAAATCATCAATCAAAAATAAAGTTTAAAACAATTTATAAGATAATGGTTTTAAAATCAAATTTAAATTAAATAAATAAGAAATTGCGGATATCAGTTATTTCCTAAATATAAACTATTATCAAATCATCAATAATCAAATTTAGAGAAATAAGAGAATACATCTAAAACCAGAAGTTTTTCGATATAAAATTTTAAAAAAAATTAATTTAAAAATAAAAATTAATTTTAAAACTGAAACTGAAAATTTATTTGAAAAAAAAATGATTTAAAATATTGGTTAACTACAAATTATTGACTTTTGAATCAATCAATATGGTTTAAATAAAATAAAAAATATTAGCATGGCAAAAACAAAAACAAAAAATATTAAGATAATGGTTTTAAAATCAAAGTTAAACAAATATAAAATTGAAAGTTTGATTCAAATAAAATTAAATAAGAAAATTTAAATATAAAACATTAGATATTAGTTAATTACAAAATATTGATTTTCAAATCATCAAATTCAAAATGAAAGAGATCCTACAAGTGCAGATTTTTCAAACAAAAATAATGATAATTAAAAGATAAAATGGATTTTCAAATCAAACTTTAAAAAATTGACAATTGTCGAATTTAATTCAAATCAAAAGAAACAAGTAATCTAAATATTAATTTTCAAATATCAATAAAAAAAACAAGTTTAAATCAATCAATATGGTTGAAATAAAATCTAAAATAAGAAGATAGTGATTTTCAATTCAAGTGCAAGCAAATATAAAATTGCAAGTTTGATTTCCAATCATATTGGAGCGTGTCTCCTGGAAAGCCCCATTTGTGGGTTGGGTCAAGTTTAATGTGGACGATGCGTGTAGCTCTAATGGAGATATAGCTGGTTGTGGGGGTGTAGCCTGTGATCATGAAGGTCAGGTTTTGGGAGGCTTTGTGTTTAGGATTGGAAGGGGTACCTGCCTGAAGCAAGCCTGGGATGTAAACTGGAGAAAGGTGGTGGTGGAATCGGACTGTTGGGAGGCAAATGCAGTAGCAGACAGACTTGCTAAGGAGTCGCTTAGTCGTGCTGGTGGAGTTATGACGTTTCATGAGGTGCTAGGTTTTGTCGCTGGATTGTTGAGGGCTGATATGACTTGTTAGTCATCTTAGGAGTTCTATACCATCAAAAAAAAAAAAGCACTTTGGCCCTAAAATTTAAAACCATAAGGCAAACAATGTTAAAACAGAACATTTTTTTGAATAAAACTTAAAAATAAATATAAGCAGATTTTTCAAATCCATCTTAAATCAATTTAAAATTGAAATTTATTTCAAATCAAGCATAAAATATTAGTTAACTTCTAAATAATAATTTTCAACTCATCAATCAAAAAACAAGTTTAAATCCATCATTACGTATGAAATAAAACCGAAAATAATAAGATAGTGGTTTTAAAATGAAGTTTAAACAAAAAAAGTTGCAAGTTTGATCCCAATCAAATTCAATTAATAAATTCAAAATAAAAAAGTTTGAATCAGTAAATTTAAAATGTTAAGTTTCTTATTTAAAATACAAAAACATTGATTTGCAAATCATCAAAAATTTAAAACAATCTGACAATTGATCTTAAAAAGAGCCATTTTTAAAGAAACACTTATAATAATAGGAATAGTTTTCAAATAAAATTTAAAACATTACGAATCATCAAAATTAAAAAATTCATTTTCAAATCATCAATCAACAAATTTAAAGCAATAAGATACAGGATTTTAAAATAGAAAAATCTTTAGAACAAAACTTAAAAATAAAGATGAGCAGATTTTTCAAATCAAACTTAAATCAAATTCAAATTACAAATTTATTTCAAATCAAACATAAAATAATGGTTAACTTCTAAATAATAATTTTCAAATCATCAATCAAAAAACAAGTTTAAATCAATAAATATGGTTGAAATAAAATCGAAAATAGTAAGATAGTGGTTTTAAAATCAAGTTTAAACAAATAAAAAATTGCAAGTTTGATCCCAATCAAATTGAAACAGTAAATTTAAAATCTTAGGTTTCTGATTTACAATAAAAAAATACTGATTTTGAATTCATCAAAATTTAAAACAATATGATAATTGATCTTAAAAAGCCATTTTTCCAGAAAAACTTAAAATAGTAAGAATAGTTTTCAATTAAAATTTAAAACATATAATTTTTTTTTTTTTTTACTTTCAAATAAAGGCAATAAGATCTTGGCCAAAAAAATTAGAATAATAAGAATAGTTTCAGATAAAATTTAAAACAACATAGAATTACGAATCATCAAAATTAAAATATTCATTTTTAAAATCATCAATCATTAAATTTAAAGCAACAAGATAAAGGATGTTAAAATAGAAGAATTTTTGAATAAAATTTCAAAATAAAAATCAGCAGATTTTTCAAACCAAACTTAAATCAGCCTAAAATTGCATATTTATTTCAAATCAAACATAAAATATTAGTTAACTTCTAAATGTCAATTTTCAAATCATCAATAAAAAACAAGTTTAAATCAATCAATAACGTTGAAATAAAATCTAAAATAATAAGATAGCAGTTTTAAAATAAATTTTAAACAAATAAAAAATTGCAAGTTTGATCCCAATCAAATTGAAACAGTAAATTTAAAATCTTAGGTTTCTTATTTACAATAAAAAAATATTGAAACAGTAAATTTAAAACGTTCGTTACAAATCATCAAATTTAAAACAATAAGATAAAGGATGTTAAAACCACATATTTTTCAAATAAAAATTAAAATTAAAGATAAGCAGATTTTTCAAATCAAACTTAATCAATTTAAAATAGAAAATTTATTTCAAATCAAAAATAAAATATAGTTAACCCCTAAATAATAATTTTCAAATCATCGATAAAAAAAACAAGTTTAAATAAACCAATATGGTTGAAATAAAATCTAAAATAATAAGATAGTGGTTTTAAAATAAATTTTATCCCAATCAAATTGAGTCAGAAAATTTAAAATCTTAGGTTTCTAATTTTTTAAAAAAATATTGATTTTCAAATCATCAATATTTAAAACAATATGATAATTGATCTTAAAAAGACAGTTTTCAAGAAAAGCTTAAAATAATAAGAATAGTTTCAAATAAAATTTAAAACAACATAAAATTACGAATCATCAAAATTAAAATATTCACTTACAAAACATCAATCATCAAATTTAAAGCAATAAGATAAAGGATGTTAAAATACAAGATCTTTCTAATAAAACTTTAAAATAAAAATCAGCAGAATATTCGAATTAAACTTAAATCAGTCTAGAATTGCAAATTCATTTCAAATCAAACATAAAATATTAGTTAACTTCTAAATATTAATTTTCAAATCATCAATAAAAAAAGGTTAAATCTATCAATGTGGTTGAAATAAAATCTAAAATAATAAGATAGAGGCTTTAAAATCATGTTTAAATAAATAAAAAATTGCAAGTTTGATCCCAATCAAATTGAAACAGTTAATACAAAAGGTTAGGTTTCTGATTTTAAATCAAAAAACAATGATTTTCAAATCATCAAAATTTAAAACAATATGATAATTTATCTTAAAAAGCCATTTTTCCAGAAAAAACTTAAAATAGTAATAATAGTGTAAAACAACATATCATAACCCCATCAAAATTAAAGTATTCATTCTTAAACAGAAGCAAAAAGATCTTGGCCCAAAAAAATTGAATCAATAAGATAAAGGATTTAAAATGGAAAATTTTTTGAGTAAAACTTAAAAATATAGATGTGCAGTTTTCCAAATTAAACTTAAATCAATTTAAAGTTGCAAATTTATTTCAAATCAACATAAAATATTAGTTAACTTCTAAATAATAATTTTCAAATGATAAATAAATAAAAAATTTAAATGAATCAATAAGGTTGAAATAATAAGATAGCAGTTTTAAAATAAAGTTTAAGTGTTGGTTTGGAATAGCTTATTTTTAGGTAATAAGTGCTTATAAATTGTGATTCAAGGTATACGAGATAAGTATGTGAGAGGAGTTTTATCTCGGCTTGCGTAATAAGGACTTATTGTCCAATAATAAGTGATCCCAAACACACCCTAAACAAATAAAAAATTGCAGGTTTGATCTCAATCAAATTGAAACAGTAAATTTAAAATGTTAGGTACAAATTATCAAGGGAAAATTCCTGAAAAATACCGCCGAAATAGGAAAATGCCGATTCAATGCTGTGAAATTCTAAAATCCTGATTTAGTATTGTGTCAGTACGGATGAACATTGCGCGGGTGCGAAAAGACGATTTTTCCCTTTAGCCCTCCATCTCGCCACTTCAAAATAACAACATGAGACTCTTAATTAAAAACTCCGGCTTCTTGATTAACAACTCCAGTTTCTTCTTTTTACTTTCACAATAACAACACTGGTCTTGTTATTAACAAGACCATATTCTACATTAACAACTCTCATTTCTTGTTTCACAACTTCGTAATTTAAATTTCAAGGCCAATAACAACACCTTTTTCTTTATTAAAAAGACTGTATTTTACATTAACAACACTATATTTTTGAGATACAAATATGTAAAAGAATAAAGTGAAATTGTTAATCAAGATCCCGGAGTTATTAATTAAAAGTCTCGTGTTGTTATTCTGAAGTGGCGAGATGGAGGGCTGAAGGGCAAAATCGTCTTTTCGCATATGCGCACTGTTCATCCGTACTAACACAGTACTGAATCAGGATTTTGGAATTTCACAACACTGAATTAAAAATTCCCTATTTCGGTGGTATTTTTAAGAGATTTTCCCGATCATCAAATGTAAAACAATAAGATAAATGATGTTAAAACAGAGAAGATTTTTCAAATAAAACTTAAAAATAAAGATGAGCAGATTTTTCAAATCAAACTTAAATCAATTTAAAAAGGTAAACTCATTTCAAATCAAACATAAAATATAGTTAACTCCTAAATAATAATTTTCAAATCATCAATAAAAAAACAAGTTTAAATAAATCAATATGGTTGAAATAAAACCTACAATAATAAGATAGTGGTTTTAAAATCAAGTTTATCCCAATCAAATTGAATCAGTAAATTTAAAATCTTAGGTTTCTAATTTAAAATAAAAAAATATTGATTTTCACATTATCAAAATTTAAAACAATATGATAATTGATCTTAAAAAGCCAGTTTTCAACAAAAACTTAAAATAATAAGAATAGTTTCAAATAAAATTTAAAACAACCTAGCATTACGAATCATGAAAATTAACAATAAGATAAAGGATGTTAAAATAGAACATTTGTCAAATAAAACTTTTAAAAAAAGTAATTAATTCAAATAAATAATGTTTTTAAAAGCATCAATTGTTAATTGTCAAATTTAAAACAGAAAGATAATGAATTTTGAAATAGCAGATTATTCAACTAAAATTTAGAAGAACCAAAATAAAAAGATTTCAAATCAAATTAAAATATTAGTCAACTAATAAAATTTGATTTTCAAATCATCCAAAAATTTAAAACAATAAATATAATTGATCTTAAAATAGCATTTCTTTCAAAAAAAAATAAAATAATAAGATAATGGAATTTCAAATCAAATGTAAAACAGTTTAAAATTTAAAATTGCAATTTTTTTTTTGGCCAACAATTGCAAATTTGTGTCGAAACAAAAGAAATAAGTAAAAGAATATTTTTCAAACAAAATTAAAAAAACATTAAAAGAAATTTTTTTCAAATCATCAATCACCAAATCAAATTTAAAACAACAAAAGATAACGGATGTTGAAATCAATATTTTTCAAACAATAATTAAAAAAACAAGAACACCGTCCAGAAAAAGAATGTGTACAATTTTTTTTGGACAAAAATAATGCGTACAACTAAAAACAAAAAAAAAAAATCCCAGTAAGCAAGAACAAAAATCGGTTTCGTGAAATAGCAAACACAGACAGGTGAAAGCTAACATGAGTCAGGATAACCAATTCTTACCCATTACAGATTTCAAAATACTACTTTATGGTGTATTGATTAAAGAAATAGAACATGGACAAGCTAATAACATATCCACCGAAGAGAGATAAAAAAAAAAAAAGGAAAAACTCGGGAAGAAAAGCAAAACATAAAAAAGAACTCGGTCCAATTCCAGATTTCAGGGACTGTATAGAGGCGAGAAGAAGTAGGAGCAGGATTCATTTACTTTAAATGCCAGATAAGAACAGACTGGTTTGACAGAAGTGTTAAAGAGCAATAGAGCATACCTTGGAGCACTTTCTTAGAGACTTGTTGGTCGTTCTGGAAATTTCAACGCGACTGAGCCTCGTGAGGTCCTCTCCAGAGGAGCCAACCTTTATTCTGCAATTCAGTCTTCAAATTGTGAAAGCGGACGGCCAGAAAATATTGAAAAGTAGGTTCCGGAATGGGGTGTGCCGGATAGAGGGTGGCTAAAATTGAGGCAAGTAGGGTTATCGGAAGGGAGATTCGGTGGCGGCAGTTTCAGAGATGCCAATGTTGGAAGGAAAATTGAGAGACAATTCTGCTTCTCGCCGGATTACAGGATGAAGGAAGATGAGACGTTAGAAGGATCATATAAAAAAATAAAATCGTTAGAAGGAGTCAGGGAGAAACATTGAAAGGAAGCGCCGATTGGCGGGATGGGGGATCGAGGAGGGAACTAAAAATGAGAGCGGCCCTTATTAGGGTTTTTTGAAATATTTCTGATTCTGGGCCAGGTGAAAGAAGCTCTTGTTGAAATTTTTTGGGCCCGGGCCTTGGAATTTATGATCTGGGCATTTCATATATTATATTTTAAAAAACTAAAAGCATTGACCCAAAAAAACAAAACCTAAAAGCAGCAATCAGAGCGGGCTAGCTGTTTCAAATTACATATTACATATCATTATAATTTCAAATTGTTTGAGTAATTCATATTATATTTTAAATAAAACAGTTTTCTTAAAAAAAATCGGCTTCATTAATCTGGAAATATGATGCTGATCATAAAATTTTAAGGTTCCAACTTCCAACAAAACAAAACTATTAACTTAGAAACACTATTTATTTTTAAAATAACATTCTTTTTTTGTTGTAAAATAACATTGTTGTCTAAATGCATTTTTCTTTAAATTGATAAAGGGTTAAGGTACACATTTATCCCATGAGTTTTGTTTACTCAAGAGCACCAAGTACCCCATCCATTAAGTGGCGGTAACTCTAGTTTGACTAAATGATACACATGATAGTATTACATAATGGCACTCACTAACCGACTTCATCACCTCATCATCTTTTGTTCTGATCACTTCCTCTCTTCCTTGACGCCTCCCCTTCTCTCCACCTATCTCTTCATCTGATGAGCGCTGCCCTCTTCATCTCTCAAGACGCTAGCGATCTCATCTTCAATCACAACCAACCAGTCATGCAAACATTCATCCTTTTTTTTTTGGCAGAAACAAATTATATTAAATTACTAACTAGAGAACAAATTAAGTTCATAAAAGAACAAGAAAAGCACACAGCATAGCAGTGCTCAATCACCTCTTTTCTATCTTCATATCTATCAAACAAAACGACCACCCAATTTCTGTCACCTACTAGGTTTGAAGATCCAAAAACATCTCAAGTATCTCAGCCTCCGTGGGATTTCAAGAATTACCGCGCTTCCCAACTCCACTAGAGAATTGGATTATTACAAGAATTGAAAACTAGGCTATAGGCAGGTGGTTGGATATAAAGGCAAAATTCAAAACGAAAATGCAATAAGGGAGTGATCGTGCCCCCTTGTTATATGTACCCACTTTTGCACATTATTGTCCACTTCCTTATCCGATGACTTCTACCTTCAAATTTCTAGTAGATGAAACGCTTGGCAGATTTCAATTCAAATCACAATATTTCTGCAAATTTCCCTTTTATAATGGCCTTTGGGATCTTTCAATTGATTGATTGTGAGATTAGTAGTGATGTAAATGGTTTTTGACAACATGGATTGCAATACAAATTAGGTTATAGAAAGATGAATGCATATATTACAAAAGTTGCAACAAGACAACATTCGTATCCAATGGATTTCTCGTCTAAAGTGGTCATGATTTCTGCTTGCACTTTTCTTCGGTACCCCAACTTATGTTATATATGTTTCCAACTTTTAGAAACTAATTAAGTTCATAATTTTTTTCCGAAATGCGATAAACGAATGTGGAAGTTTATTAATAATATTCTATGAATGATGTTAAACTTTAACTTAAAAATAAAATGTCCACACCTATTGAAGATTTTCACCTCTCAAAATGATGCATTCCCGCATTGTAGCTTTTTTTTTTTTTTTTGGTTGCATTAAGCAGCACCATGATAAGTAACAATCGTGGCACCTCAGAGAAAAATTAAACAAAAGAAACTTGAAAATACATTCATCTAGATAACGTGAAAGAATTAAAAAAATAAAATAAGAGGACTCTAGTTATCATTCATTTTTTTCTAGTCTAAATTAAAGACTTGATTGTAAAATTGACTCTCAAAATGTGGCCTTCCCCCTCACCTAGAGCCTTAGAGCCATGGCTAAGAAAATGAAGACGGTAAATGAGGTGAACAGAGAGTAAATACAAGAGACTACTATACATTTTATTTACTGTGTGAAAGGTATGAGTGTGCGAGAGAGAGAACGGAGTCGAGAACGTGTGCCTCCGGCGCCGACGTCGGAGGAGCGCGATGCTCTGGATCGTAGTAGGAAGAAGATTCATCCGGGTGTTGGTGGTTACACAGGAGACCATCAACTGGTCTCCAGGGATGAAGAATGGATGCATGACGTGGAGCAGGAGGATCCTGTCATTGGTGAGAATAGCACCGATGGGAATGGGGATGTGTTAGGGTCTCAGACAGAGCCTAAATGGAGGTCCTTCAAGGAAGCAGTATTACAGGAAATGAGTGAAACTGAAGAAGAGGATGACTGGTGGAGTGGGGATGGGTGGAAGGACCGTATCAAGGTTGAGATGACGGCATTGGGTCCGAATGTAATCTTCTCGCCGGAGGAAAGGGACCGGTTGGCGAAGCAGTGGCACAGTGCTCTGATAGTAAAACTTTTAGGGCGCATGGTGGACCCAGCTTACCTTGCAATGAAAGTTCAACAACTCTGGGCTAAGAACGGGGACGTCGAGACAATTGATGTGGGTGCTGGTTTCTTCGTGGTGTAATTTAAGGATAGAAGAGATTATGATCTTGCACTCACAGGGGGTCCTTGGTTATTGTTTGATCACTATATCTCGGTGCAACCGTGGAAACAAGACTTTGATCCCGATGAAGAGGTGGTTACCAAGATTGCCGCGTGGATCCGATTTGTTAAGCTTCCCTTAGATTACTATGACAAAGGAGCTTTGTTTGTATTAGGCTCGCAGATTGGAAAAGTGCTTAAAGTAGACATGGCCACGCTGAAGAGGAAGAAGGGTAGGTTCGCTCGTCTATGCGTTGAGCTGAATCTGGCTGCACCTTTGAGGCCTTTCATATTGATCAACGGCAAGGTCACCAGAGTTCAGTATGAGGGTATACATCTTATCTGTTTCAAATGCGGGCGATATGGTCACGACGCCGATCATTGCCCTCATATTGAGCCTGAATATCATCCTACTGAGCCGGTAGTGGGGTGCAAGTCGGGTGTAAATGCTGGAAAAACCGAAGAGCAACGGGTGGCTGTGGTCGGGGTTGGAGGCAGCAGTGAAGTCGGGAGTGGAGAGAGTCGCCGGACTAAGGCCATGGACAGGGTGGGGTTTGATAACTGGACATTAGTCCAGCGACCGAGACGGCAGCGTAGGGCTGATGTCACTGCTGGTTCAGCCGGAAAGCGTGACAGTCGGCCACACCCTGTTTCGGATGGCCAGAGATTCTCTGTTTCGGAAGGGCAAGGATCACGGTACGATGCGCTGAATAAGGAAGTGATGGAGAGTGATTATCGGACGTCACGAAATTTGGGGGATAGAGAGCCGTTGCAGGAGATATCAAATCGTGGTGCAATAACGGAAGATATCACAGCTAGAATTGAGGAGCAGCAGCCGTCATCCTCGGGTCCTATCAAAGAGAGTCAGAGTCAGCGCTTGAGTGGGTTTAAGCAATTGATTTCGAGCCCAAAACAGAACTCTATTAAGAAGAAAGCAATTAAACTGGATGGGCCAGCTGATATGGGCATTCTCTTGGAGACTAAAACACGACTGGGTTTGGTGAAGAGCAATAATATGGACATGAATTTGGGTGGGGCCAAGAACAATGCGCAAGTTAAGACTGGGCCCGTGTCTTCTAAGCCTGCAACACAGAATAGAAGTATGTTGCCAGTAGTTGCTACCACGATGAAGGCTCGGGCAAAGGAGCAAGGGAATATGAATATGAAGAAAGGGCAGCATGAAGAAATTGTGGTGGCTACTAATCCATGGGACCCAGGCGAAGGCAGTGACGCGCAGTTCTGTGTACGCCAGAATCCACTCTCGCATGAGTTGGGTGATACAGAGATGAGTGACGTGGTAAAATCTAGCGTTAAAGAGCAGTAGCTTGGGGCCTAAATTTTAACATAATTATTTTTTTATGGATTTTAATCTATTAGTATGGAATTCTCGAGGTACTGGGAGCAAGATTTTTGCAGGGTTGATCTTTGAGTTACAGCGGCATTATCAATTTGATTTCTTAGCTCTTCTCGAACCAAGGCAGAAGAGTGAGAAGGCAAGAGTGCTTGGCAGACGCTTGGGAATGGAGAATATGGAAGTAGTTAAAGCAAATGGGTTCAGTGGTGGCATATGGTGCTTTTGGAAAAATAATGTTGATTTTAAGGTTACTTTTAAAGATTCACAGGTTCTGCATGGGGTCTTTAAAGAGGGAAAGGTTTCAAGCTGGGATCTCTCGGTGGTATATGAACATCCAAACTGCTTAAAGCGTAGAGACCTATGGCGGCAGCTTAGTGTAATCCGGGAGAGTGGTGTGCCAACGTGGTGTGTGGGAGGCGATTTTAATGCAACTATACGGGATGAGGACAGAAGGTCTGTATCACGAGTACCAAGCCGGCATGATAAGTTATTTGCAGAATGGTTGAGGGAAAGTGGGATGGAAGAAATGGGTTTTCAAGGACCCGAGTTCACCTGGAGGAGGAATGGATCGGCAAGCAAAATTGATAGGGTTGTAGCAATGAAGGAATGGTTTGATTTATTTCCCAACGTCTCTTTGTTGCACCTTCCACAATACAAGTCCGATCACTACCCGCTTCTTATAAGATGGGTGAGAGGACCTAGAGGTAGGCAACGGAAGCCGTTCAGGTTCTTTGTGCCATAGGTTACAGATGATTCTTTCTCGTCTGTGGTGGAGAATACGTGCAGGTTTTCTAGATCTTGGGAGGAAAATGTTGCCGGGTTCCAAGCAGAGGTCAAAGAATGGAATGTAAAGAGTTTTGGAAACATAAATCACAGGAAAGCTCGGTTGCTTCATAAATTGGAGGAGTTGAACAAGGATAATTATAAAGGACCAGAGGGGGAGAATCATAGGAAGTTGGTGTGGGAAGAGCTAGAATAGTGTTTGGTTCAGGAAGAATTAATGTGGCTGCAGCGGTCTCATTATAACTAGTATACACATGGGGATAAAAATACAAAGTATTTTCACACAGTTACGAACAGTCGCCGAAGGAGAAAGCAAGTGGAAGCGCTTAAAAAAGACGATGGGGTATGGATCTACATTAAGGAAGAACTTAAACAAGAAGGTACTAATTTTTTCTAGAATCTCTATACTGCGGAACAAAATCAGAGTGGAGAAGTCAACTTTGGTGGCATGTATCCGACGATTTCTGAGAATTTATTACAAATGATGGGGGCAATGGTTACGGAACAGGAAGTGAAACAACCAATTTTCAGCATGGGCCCCCTTAAGGCCCCCGGTCCAGATGGCTTGAATCCGTTGTTTTTTCAGAACCAATGGAGTATTGTACAGGAGATAGTGGTGAAGATGGTTCAAGATATTTTTTGCCGGCCAAATGAGGTTAGGAGGGTTAATGGGACTCATATCGTTTTGATCCCCAAGATTGAGATCCCACAGAGCATTCATGATTTTCGACCTATTAGCTTGTGTAACGTCATCTATAAGGTTGTTACAAAAATCCTAGCCAACAGGATGAAGCGGGTTATGCCAAAGATTATCTCACCAAACCAGTGCAGCTTTGTGCCTGGGAGACAGAGTTCTGATAATATTATCCTTGCCCAGGAAATTGTACACTCGATGAAGAATATGAAGAAGAAAAAGGGTTTTATGGTATTGAAAATTGATCTTCAGAAAGCTTATGATCGTGTGCGTTGGGATTTCATGGTGGCACGTTTACATGAATTACAGTTCCCACCTCAAATTATAGACTTAATTAATGCTTGCCTGACTACCCCAGAGATGCAGGTTATGTGGAATGGTAATCCTGGACTAACTTTCAAACCGTCTCGTGGTGTTCGGCAAGGTGACCCTATCTCTCCATACCTGTTTATACTTGTAATGGAGAAGCTGGCCCATCTAATTCAAGCGGAGGTGATTGCGGAGAATTGGGTTCCGTTCAGGTTGAAAAAGCATGGTGTGGCTATTTCTCATTTGTTTTTTGCTGATGATTTACTCTTGTTCGCTGAAGCCTCTCTTGACCAAGCAGTAATTATCAAGGCCTGCTTGGATGATTTATGTGCTGCCTCGGGAGAAAGAGTTAATGGAGCCAAGTCCAGGATCTTGTTCTCAAGGAATGTTTGTCACACCCGTAGGTCGGAGATCATCACTTTTCTTGAGTTCACACCGACTGCAGATCTTGGTAAATATCTAGGTATCCCAGTGCATCATGACAGGTTATCGAAGCACACATACCAGTATCTATTAACTAAGATGGAAGACCGTTTGAAGGGTTGGAAGGCGAACACTTTGTCAATGGCTGCTCGTCATACACTTGTCTCTTCGATAGTTTCAACAATCCCCAGCTATGCCATGCAATCAGCATGGTTACCCTCAGCCACCTGTGATGAAATTGATAAGAAGTGTAGGGGTTTTCTGTGGGGAAGCTCTGGTACGAGTAGGAAGCCTTCAATGTTACCTGGGATGAAGTATGTAAGCCGAAGGATGCAGGAGGCCTGAGACTACGTCATGCTCGTAAACAGAACGAAGCCTTTATGATGAAGCTGGGGTGGGGCCTTATGAAGCTACGGGATACCCTTTGGGTGAAGTTTATGCGGGAAAAATATAAATGCGGGGAAGATATTTTGCCAGTCATAAAGAATGTGAGAGGTGGTTCTCAAGCATGGAAGGGGATAAGGAATGTTTGGGAGCGGGTGCAGGAAGGTGTGGGATGGCGGATTGGAAAGGGTGACCGAGTGCATTTCTGGACAGACCCATGGCTTCCGCATTATGATAGCCTTGTGCACTATTGTGTTAGAGATATTCCGGATGGCATGTTAGAGGATCCGGTGTGTGCATATGTAACCCCGTCCGGTGGGTGGGACTGAGCGAAGTTTGATTCATTCTTGCCTTACACTGTGCTTGATGTTTTACGGAGGGTCATGCCGGCTGCTCGAGGAACCGAGGATGACAAACCCATATGGCGGGTCTCGCATAGTGGGGAGTTTACTCTCAAGTCAGCATATGGACTGGTGGAGGGGGTGCGGCCCTCTCCTAATCGTGGGTTATGGCGGAATATGTGGAAGCTGCGTACTCCACAAAGGTGTAAAACCTTTTTGTGGATGGCAGCTCGCAGGAGATTGATGATGATTCATGGAGAGCAATGTGTGGTATGCAAGTACAACAGGATTGTTTTATGTGTGCAGGGGTGCCCGAGAGTGTGTTGCATGTTCTCCGGGACTGCCGTCTGGCGAGGGGTTGTTGGGCGAAGCTTTTAGACTCTCCGTCCCAGCGTAGCAGATTTTATGAGTTTGCAGATATGAGCTCTTGGATACGATGGAACTTATCACAGAGACAAAAACATGAAGGGGTGAGTTGGCCGGTGTGGTTTGCAATTTTTTGTAGGCAGCTTTGGCTAAATAGAAACTTTAGAGTATTTCAAGGTAAAACTTCGGGAGTTCATCAGTTGATAGCCCAAGTCCGAGCTCAGACAAGATGGGCTGATGTGAAGCTTTGCAAGTCGCTTTTTGAGACAGGAGAGTCTAGCATATGGAAGCTTCCATATGTTGGCTGGGCCAAAGTTAATGTGGATGGCGCATGTAGTTCGGAAGGGGACTTTGAGGGGTGTGGAGGGATTGTGAGGGATCATGAAGGCAAACTGTTGACTGGTTTCATGAATGGCTTGGGTAGAGGATCTAGCCTTCATGCTGAGATTTAGGCAGTAATGATAGGGCTTAAGATGGCTTGGGATTCGGAGAGGCGGCGTATAGTGATCAAGTCTGATTGTTTGGAGGTTTTGGAGTTGGTATTAGGTGGATGGGAGGACGATCACATGGAAGCTCAATTATTGGGGCAGATTCAAGCGATGCTGGACAGAAGCTGGGAGGTCTCCATGGAATGATGTGGATGTAGATCTAATCATGTGGCGGATGCTCTAGCTAAGGAATCTTTGAGAATATCTGCAGGGCTGGTTTGGTTTCGTGATCCGCCGAAGTGCGTTCGTTCTATGATACTCTTAGATATGGGTGCCTCGTAGTTTTTCCCTTTGGTTTTTGGTTTTTTTGTTGTTGTTTATTTTAGTGTATGTCTATAAAAAAAAACTATACATTTTATTTTTTGTTTCCTCTATTAACAACACCACGTATTAATGAAATAAACAATTTTATGAAGATATTTTAGTCAATAAATAATATTTATATTAACTAAAAATTGTTAAATATCGTATCAGTTGTGACCTTTAACAACCAAATTAATTTTCGAGTGTAGGAAGTGTGGTTTAAATTTCAAAACATTAAAAAAAGGGAAAATACCAGCTAGGTCCCAAGCTACAGAATTAATCTCAAAAAACTCCCTTTGCAAATTCCAATGTCAGAAAAGTCCCTAGGGACTTTTCTGATATGAATTCCTAATGTCTATTTACAAAAATAACCCCCACTGAAATAATTAAAGAAAACGCACAGAGGAGAGGAGGGCAACATGTTTTTGTGATTAAACTATTAAGGAGATAGAGAAAAAATGCACAGACGAAGAGCGCAGGAGGTGGAACATTTAAGGGATACGTGCTGTTAATGTCGTTTGGAAACGTCTTCTTCTTCATTGTCCATGTACGGGTAGGCAACCACAAAAGCGAACTGGAATTTTTTTTTTCTGTGTGAAAGGTTGTTGGATTGAGATTGAGGGGTTGTCAAAGGTTGGATCTTAGGCTTAAAAATGAAGTAAGTGGTAGGTGATAGACAAGAAATGCTAAGAATTTGCCACACATGATTTTGATCATTGAAATTGGGGTTTAACCTTGGGTGGGTTATGTTTATTTTAGAGTGCTCTATTTTTGCGGCATAGTTACAGAGGAGTTGCTATTTTTAAGTGAAAATGATGAATGTAATTGTTCTTCCTTACTGTGAAAACGCTGAAATAAAAACAAAAAATTGTTGTAAATTTGTGCAGATGTAGTTGTAAATGCTGCTGTGAAAGTTGTTAATACAAAACCTCTGTTGTGCTCTGTTTTTAGACAAGTAAACAGAGTTGTGACGTGCATTCTCGCTGGTTTGTGTTATTAGAAAATGCTAATATGATGATAAAAAAAAGTGTTGCTAACGTGTTGTAAATTTGTGCATATGTAGTTGTAAATATTGCTATGGAAGTTGTTAATACCAAACCTCTGCTGTGCTTTGTTTTTGGACAAGTAAACAGAGGTGTGATGTACATTCTCGCTGGTTTGTGTTATTAGAAAATGCTAATATGATGATAAAAAAAGTGTTGTTAACGTGTTATAAATTTGTGCATATATAGTTGTAAATATTGCTGTGGAAGTTGTCCCACAAACTCTCAAATATTTATGTTTACAACTTGCAAGAAAGAAAGTGTGAAAGATATGTTTACAACAGATGTTGCTACGTTTACAACACCTTCAGTTCTTTTTACAAGTGTTTAAGCGACGTTTACAACTACTCCCACCACGGACACCATGGCAGTAACTTGTGCAACAAGCCACAACTTAGACACCACTTTCTTCTATCATTGTTTACAATATGTTCTGCTATATTTACAACATCGTCAGTGGTATTAACAATTTAATAAGCGACGTTTACAACTTGCAAGAAAGAAAGTCTTAAAGATAGGTTTACAACACATGTTGCTACGTTTACAACACCTTCAGTTCTTTTTACAAGTGTTTAAGCTACGTTTACAACTACTCCCACCAGGGATACTAAGGCAGTAACTTGTGCAACAAGCCACAACTTAGACACCACTTTCTTCTATCATTGTTTAAAATATGTTCTGCTATATTTACAACATCGTCAGTGATATTAACAACTTAATAAGCGACGTTTACAACTTGCAAGAAAGAAAGTCTTAAAGATATGTTTACAACACATGTTGCTACGTTTACAACACCTTAAGTTCTTTTTACAAGTGTTTAAGCTACGTTTACAATTACTCCCACCAGGGACACCAGGGCAGTAGCTTGTGCAACAAGCCAAACAACATACACACCACTTTCTTCTATCATCGTTTACAATATGTTCAGCTATATGATTTCATTTGCATTTCATTCCTTTCTTTTCCCGTTATAGATGATATGATTCTTCGCAACTCCTCATATGTTGTGTCTTCCTTTACGCATCTTGTTCTTACTAAACCACCAACATATTGCATTTCATCTTCTCCACCATTTAAAAACTTCCCCCCCACATGAAAGAAACAAAATAAATTCTTCCCCGAACAACTCCCATCTTTCATGTCAATCTGCAACATAAACTTCGTATTATCAACTTCTAAAGCAATATTTACAACTTCATACGCACATATTAACAACACGTTAACTACATGTTTAATTCCTGCATATTTGCTTTTTTTAATAACACCAAACACACTAAAAACAAGGCCAAACCTCTGTTTTCTTCCCCAAAAATAGAGCACAGCTACGGTACGTATTAACAACTTCCACAGCAATATTTACAACTTCATATGCACATATTAACAATAAGTTAACTACACGTTTTATTCCTATACATATGATTTTTCTAATAACATCAAACATACTAAAAATAAGGCAAAACCTCTGTTCTCTTCCCAAAAAACAGAGCACAGCTACGTTACGTATTAACAACTTCCACAGTAATATTTACAACTTCATATGCACATATTAACAACAAGTTAACTACAAGTTTTATTCCTACACATATGTTTTTTCTAATAACACCAAACACACTAAAAATAAGGCAAAACCTCTGTCCTCTTCCCAAAAAACAGAGCACAGCTATGGTACGTATTAACAACTTCCACAGCAATATTTACAACTTCATATGCACATATTAACAACAAGTTAACTACACGTTTTATTCCTACACATGTGCTTTTTCTAACAACACCAAACACACTAAAAACAGGGTCAAACCTCTGTTTGCTTCACCAAAAACAGAGCACACCTACGGTACATATTAACAACTTCCACAGCAATATTTACAACTTCATATGCACAAATTTACAACAATTTTTTTTGTTCATTTCAGCGTTTTTCCAGCAAAGAATACCAATTACATTCATCATTCTCACTTTAAACACAGCAGCTCCTCTGTTACCATGCCACAAAAATAGAGCACTCTAACATAAACCCAACCCACCCAAGGTGAAATCCCAACTTCAATGATCAAGCTCATTTGTCTACCAAATTCTTACTTTTCTTGTCTACCACCTACCACTTACTCCATTTTTTAGCTCAAGATCCAACCTTTCACCAAATCTTCACTCTCAATCTAACCAACTTTCACACAAAAAGAAACAAAATTTTCCATAGTTTGTTTCTCTACGTTGCTGCACTAACCTGGACGATAAAAAAGACGAGATTCCCAAGAACATTAACGCCACTTTGTATCCCTTCAATGTTGCACCTCCTACGCCCTTCGTCCGTGTGCGTTTTTCTGTTTTTCCTTAAAGCCTTGATCACTAATACAGTAATACGTGCTTCACTCCTCTCTCCTCTGTGCGTTTTCTTTTCTTATTTGAGTGGGGGCTATTTTAGTAATTGCTCAAAGGGAAATGCTGTCAGAAAAGTCCCTAAGGACTTTTCTGACATTGGAATTTGCAAAGGAAGTTTTTTGAGATTAATTCTGTAGCTTGGGACCTAACTGGTATTTTCCCTTAAAAAAATATCACACCTAACGATCTAAGACTTTTGACTTTATAATTAGATCTCCACTACTAGTACTATCAAAGACATGTGACAATTGACATGATGCCCACTTATTTTATTATTATAATTAATTATTAATTGCAGTACTTGCAACTTTTTAAATTGTGGGTCCAAATATATTTGACATTTTCCTAATAGAGAACATGACCTAAAAACCAAAAAAAAAAATTGAAATTACTGAATCCTAAATTAAGTGCTTCCTATAAAATGAGCTATTAATGTGTTTGTTTGGAATAGCTTATTTTTGGGCAATAAATGCTTATAATTCGTGATTCACGGTATACGAGGTAAGTATGTGAGAGGAGTTTTATCTCGGCTTGCGTAATAAGAATTTATTTCCCAAATTTAAGCTCTTCCAAACACACACACAATATCTTATCATAATGATATGATATTCATAATAACAAACCACGACACAATGACGAAAGCCTAGCTTATTGTACTAGATGGGTTCGATTACATGAATTGCAAGAGGTAATTATACTTTATCAAAAATAAAATATTTGGATATATTATTAATCAAAAGATCTCGTTCCACAACCTCATTGAGGGTTCTCTTCGGTTTTCCCCGCTACTTTTTTTTAGAGGACTACATACTGCTTGATCGACCTTCCTCTCCAGCTCATTTAATGACCTTCTTTAAATATGTCCAAATCACCTCAAACGAATTTTTACGATTTTTTTCCTCAATAGATGCCATTTCAACTCATTCGTATATATAACCACTATAAATTTTATCTTTTTTTATATGACCGCACATCAATCTTAGCAACCTCACATCGACTACCCCACTTTATGTTCACGTTGTTCCTTTAAAGCCAACATTCACTATCATATATCATTGTTTGTCTTATAGCAGTATGATAAAACTTTCCTTTTATTTAATTAGGTACTTTCTTATCACAAACAACTTTGGTAACTTTCCTTCATTTATATTACCCAACTTGAATTCTATAATTAACACCTCCATCAATTTCATCATCTATTTGTGTATATAATTGATCCCAAATATCTAAACTTTATCCGTCGTGGAATGACTTGATCTCCCAATTTAACAGCCAGAGAGAAGTGAGAATACATTGTAATATTTGGAAATGAGAGTTGTTTTTTATGCTATGGAGAGTTTATACCCACTTCCCACCTCAACCTTGTCATCTAGGCTAACTTTAGGTGAAATGTTGGTGATCCTTTATTAGTGAAAACACAACAAATTCGTTTTTGCTAATGTTAAATAAATTGCCTATACTAATTCTAATTCTTAATATAAGATATAATTTAAATAATTTTAAATTACAAATTAGATTTTATATTAAAAATCAGAGATAGTATGATTTAGGCATGTTAAGGATAATATATACAATTGTCAACGAATAGTTTTGAATAAACACCACGCAAGGGAGCTCAAAGTTTTGTGTGTTCGCCTACCCCAAAATCATGGTTTCAGAAGCACTTTTCCATAAATTGAGACAAAACTCCTATCACATACTTATGTCGTAAATTATAAAAGCTATTCTCCAAAAGCTAATCCGAACACACACGCATCACGAACATTACGTTAGGAAGCTAGTTCTGTACAGATCAAAGACCCTTCCTATTTTCTTCACCCCTTCATTTTCCAACCATTTAGATCAAGATTTAGATGGTTCGGATTTAAATTATAAAGAAAAAAAATGATAAAATTCAAACCGATGAATTTTGGTACAAATCACGTTAAATAGAAAGATCCATGCATTTGTCTAAACTTCAGTATCAATTGGCATTCATGTTTATTTTCTCCATCCCCACACCTTTCAGGATAACTAGTGGCTGGTTGCTAGAGCAGTCATAACAGGAATGGTTTGTGCGGTGGCCTAATAACGTAATTCAAACAACTTCAATCACGGGTACGCTATTAATATGGAGCAAGTTGAGAGAGTGAAATGCTTGTGAGACTTTTTTTTTTTTAAATTTTGGATTAATCTACCAGTATTCGATGCTACTAGCAACCTACTAGTCCGATTCGTAAGAATACTTATGAGACATTAAACTAGGGTTTATCTTAAATATGAACTCCTTCGGTTCTCCATTATTATTTACATCACAGAGGTTTGATGGAGGCTCCTTTCACGATAAGCCCGTGTTTCCAATTCTGACTATGGTTCTCCAAGCAGAATTCCATTTCTCCTGCTCCAACATCATGAGCTGGTGCTTCAAACTGCCCTACTGGGATCTCCATCCACGTCTCTGTCAACATTCCCCTGAAATTCATTTCGTGCTCTTGGCACTCTCCTGCTAGCTTCAGACTAACTTTCACACTCCAACTGTAATATTCTGAGTCTTTCAGCATCACATGGAAGGAGACTCCATACATGACTCCCGGTGATAGATACCTTGTGTCTAGTAGCTTCCCACGCACATCTAGCCAACACACTGCTTTCAGTTCAGCTACCTTTATCCACGTCCCCCTGCATCAAAGTGTGCAAGTTACATAAAACTGAAAGCCAAGTTACACAATTTTTTCTTGAATTTTGTTGGAATCTTGAAATAAATAGTAAACCATACAAACTTTAAGTTCATGTCTAAAGGCTCAATGTAATTAACCAAACATCCCTCAAAATAAGGAATAGATTACGTGGATCTTTCTTTCTTCCTCTAAAAAAAAGTTGCGCAGATTTAAATATACACAAACCTATACATTAAAAAACATGTACGCACAGATTAATATGAAGATACTCCCTCCGGTCCTTAATATAAAACATATTTGAGAAGTTGATTTTAATCCTAAATATAAGATATAGTTTTCATATTTATCAATATTTTTCTAATTTACCCCAATTGATGCTCCCTCAACAATAATCAAGGAGTAAAGGGAATGTTGAAATTAAGAAAGATGACTAGGATATTCTAGAAAATACATGTTATATTAACTAGCCTAACTAACTTTCTTAATCTAATCGAACTAGGTAAATATGCCTTGTATTAAAGAGTGAAGGGAGTATAATTATTAAAGCTAAGGAAATGGTACACTCAATGAGAAACAAGAACGGAAAGAAATGCTTCATGAATATTAAGATTAATCTAGAGAAGACCTATGATAGACTTCAATGGATTTTGTTACTGCTTGTACAAAGGAACTTAATTAGTTTAACAAATGTGATAAAACAACGCATCTCTTCCCCTAGGATGCAAATTCTTTGAAATGAGGGCAAGACTAAGGAATTTCTTCCAACTAGAGAGGAATGACACAAGGAGAGTCCATCTCCCCTAATATTTTTGTGACTTACATTGAAAAAGTCTGCTCATTTAATTCAGAGTAAAGTTGCGAAGGAAAAATTGGAAGACTATTAGACTACAATTTTTTGTAGATGATCTTTTTTTTTCCCCTTTTGAGACTGCGATCGACCAAGCTAAGTTGATCAAAACATGTCTTGCTAAGTTGGCAATGCTTTCGATCAATGTGTGAGTCAACTTAAGACTAGGTATTTTTCTGTAACAATGAGAATCACAATACAGCTGCTCAATCGAGGGAAGTTATGCAATTCTCAAGAATAGAGCCGGGAAAACAGGCCGAGCCCATCGGGCCAGCCCTTTTAGGCACTGGCCCTTCAAGGGCCGGGCTTGTAAGTTGTAGCCTCAAAAGGAAGTCAGGCTTAAAAGGACCGGCCCTGTAGGGCCTCAGGCTTAAAAGGGCCGGCCCTGGAGGGCCTCGGGCCGGCCCTTTAGGCCCGTTTATTTTTTATTCTTTTTACTTGGAAAGGAACCATGTTGCATTTTTGAATTACCTTATTGAATCTATATGTCACTCTGTCCTCATATTGTATAGAGTATGATTTTTGAATATATTGTTTTGTCTAATTGAATCATATTGTGATTTTTGAGTATAGTGTTCTGCCTATTTAGATTAAAATCATATTATATACTATCCTGCCTGATAGAGTATGATTTTTGATAGAGGTTGTGATTATTTGACTACTTGAACCTACTGCTCAAAGTGAAACACAATCAAATGTCCTTGAAATTGATGATAGTGGCGAAGAAGGTGAAAATAATAGTCGTCATACTCATGTTGTTTAAAGGTTAGAGTATTTAGCTTCTTGCCTCCTTATACTTTGGCCTTTGTGTGAGTTATTTATGGACATGATTTTACATTTGATTATACATTAGTAACTGTGTTTGTTTGTTGCAAGAGACGTGTTATTTAAACCTTAATGTTGACAACATTTATATATTAAATTAGAACTTTAATCGTTGTTAATTACTAATTATATCTCTCTAAGGAAAATATGTAGAAAAAATAGTTAAATATTGTGAAAAGGATTTCCCGGCCCTGCGGGCCGGCCCTAGCCTTGATGCTCTCGGGCCGGGCCTTGAAAAACTGCAATTTTCCTAACCCCAAGCCCTTTAGGGCCAGCCCTGTTAGGCCCTGGCCCGTCAAGGGCCGGCCCTGTAGGACCGGGCCAACCCTGATTCCCAGCTCTACTCAAGAACACCGGATCTTGGAAAATAATTAATTAGGGGTGCCTTTACATCTTGATAGAGCGAAGAACAAACCTTTCATCTTGGAGCCAGGAAATTAAAGAAACATGGAATTAAGTCTCAGCATTAGACAACACAAAACATCAGAACCAAGCCTCCATAAAGAGGTTGTGACAGGGTTTGGTTCATAACCGTGATGGCATATTATTGGCTGGTGAGCTAAGGAACATGATTCAGGGGGATTGGTGTATAAAACTTGGTCAAGTTCATTGGTTTCTGCTATGGCCATTGACAAGTTAGCTAGGCTGGGTAGTACTACTTGAACCAATTTCACAAAGCACTTTGCTTAATAAAAGAGTTAATCAGATCTGGATCATTCGGATTTTGATTTGGACAGTCAACATTTTAGTTTTTTTAAAAGTAATAATTTTTTAAATAAATTTTTTTAATAAATAATAGTTAACACATTATCTTTATTTAAAATTCTTTACCAAATCAAGTATTTTTTTAAAAAAAAAATATAAACTTTTAGAAAATTAAAAATATAGTTCAGATCTGATTAGCTCAGTGCTGAGTAGGAAACCAGTTCCTTCTGGGTTCCCCCTAATTTTTGTGTTTTGTTTTATTTCTTGTTTTCCCATGTAATTTTAACAATATTTGAGGAGGATGTATATAATTTAACTATTTTTTTGTTTTAAATAGAGGTTTTTATTAATTTTAAAAGTTTTTATTACCTTTCTTCGCGCTTTTCCCATTTCCAATAACGAGGGTCTTCAACCCAGGTGATTGTAAGCGACTTGGCATAGATCATGAACCAGTTGCAGTCCAACCTCTTGTTCACCCCGACTTTCTTCGCAACAACAATTATATAATTTCTATTCCACAAGACTGATCGAGTTTAACAAGTTACTTTCCAGTTTAAAAAAAGGGGAAAAAATTATGAAACTAGGGAAAAAGATGCTATAGGGAGGGACTTGCCTTAGTTTTGCGGTCGTAAAAGATGCCGCAAGTACAAAGCTGATTGTAGTATTTTTCCCGGGAAATCTTATCAATGGGTGGGTCAGCGTCGTCCAAGCTGATTAAGGTTTGTCGAGTGGCCACTGATGGTAAGGGTGCCGTCGTCGAGTTTTGATTTTCTTCCATTATTTCTCTCTCTAAAATATATACATTTGAATAAAGCCGAAGCAAATATCTATTCTAACGGGATCCCAAGCATAACATGAATTTAACATGAATAAAAAAAAGGAACAAATTTTACCTCCAGATTTAGTGCCGATATCCTTCAGATTTGCACTGATTCTTGAATCTTCGCTTTCTCTCTCTCCCTTCTCTGTTTAAGTGTTTATCATAATATCGAAGCTATCAGTGGAGACAATAGGTCAATCCTGACCGGGTCAGTCCGCGTTCAACGGCAGTCATTAAAATATATAAAGCTATTTATATATATTACAAAAATGATTAATATTATATGGAAAAATTAGTGATTTGATACCATAGTTTTGATCAAGTTATAACTCAGTCTTTATAAATTAATTCGTTATAATTCAGTTCTTATAGTTTTGATTTATTTATAACTCAATCCCTAAATTTTGACAACTCGGTTCTTATAGTTTTAATTATTTTATAAGTTAGTCACTGACCTCTATTATAAAACATAAGGACTAAATTATAAAATACTCAAGACTATAGGGACCCAGCTGAAGTGGATTAAAATTTAGGGATTAAGTTATAAATGAATCAAAACTATAAAGACTAAGTTACAACTTAATCAAAACTTACCTATTTTAGTTTTAGTCCATATATTTAATAACTTTAACTGAAACTAAGTTCTTATGAAATTATATATAAAAACTAAAAACCATGATTTAAATTTATTGAGATTAAAACCAAAATTCAATCAACTTATAATATGAACCATTAATAATATTTCTTTTATTCCCTTTAATTTATTTTTTCCCTTTTATTTTCTCTCTTCTGTTGACCATTGTCCATTCACTACAAAAAAAATGACAATTTTTAGCGGTATATTTTTAGCGGTTAAAATAAACTGCTACAAATATCAGAATTTGTAACGGTTTTAAGCAACACCGCTACAAATTTGCAACGGTATACTTCGCGTCAAATGGCGCGTGGGTTAGGGAGCGCGATTTGTAGCGGTTTACAAGACATAACCGCTACAAATTTTGGCGCCAAACTCGCACCAAATTTGTCGCGGTTATTTTGTAGCGGTTAGTCTATATTAACCGCTACAAATGTAGCGCCAGCTTGGAGCGGAACTAACGCGACTATTGTGGCGGTTCTTTTGCAGCGATTTTTACAATAGTAACCACTACGGAATTTAGAGCGCATGAAGTCCCCACACATCAAGGACAATATATAACGCGACTATTTGTAGCAGTTATAGTGTATAATCACTATAAAATGTATTTGAAATAAATATTTATTAAAAAAATAAATAAATAAAACATTTGTAGCGGTTTATATATAAAAACCGCTACAAAATATAAATATTTGTAGCGGTTAAATGGATGAAACCGCTATAAAGTGATACGTAACTTTGTAGCCGTTTGACAAACAAAACCGCTACAAATTAAATATTTAAAATTTGAAAAATTTTATTCCCGCAAACAGTTATGAAGATTTGTAGCGGTTTCTCAATACTAACCGCTAGAAAGTGTTCATTTAAAATTTGAATATTTTAATTCCCGCCAACAGTCATGAACATTTGTAGCGGTTTTTTTGACATAACCGCTACAAAGTGTTGCACATTGAAAATTTGAATTTTAAATCCTGTCAACGCTGGTGAAAATTTGTAGCGGTTTTGTAACCGCTACAAAATCAAATAAAACCGCTACAAGTGTGAAATATTTTTATAAAAAAAATTTAGACCAATATTTGTAGGGGTTATGAAACCGCTACAAATAATGTCACATAAACCGCTACAAAACTTGTCACATTAACCTCTACAAGCACTACGCAAATCCCTATAAATACTCCAAGCACACCTCATTTCAAACACTTCTCCATTTCTTTCAACCCTTCTTCTCTTTCGTTTTCTCTCATCCGAAATTTTTTTTTAAGAGTCGAAGAGCTGAGTAAGGTGATTAAATATAGTAAAAAAAATTTTAATTATTTCATTTCAACATTTTTCCCCTCTCATAATATTTATACTCATTATCTGCACATTCTCAATAATATTACCTATATAAAGTGTATACTTATCTAACTTAATTTAATCATTCTTGATAAATAATAACTACTATCATTTAAGTTACTTAAATAATAAACTATTCAACACAATATTATAACAATGGATTCAAATAATTGTATAATTTTTTTAAAAAAATTCTCAAAATTTTTTAAAAATAGTATTAAATTTTTTGCGCCACTTTTGAAATTCCCATTTGAATTTAGTAGCGGTTTTCCAACCGCTACAAAATTGGAGCCAAATTTTTATTTTTCATTTCCCGCCACGCGAAATTGTGGCGCCAATATTTATAGCGGTTTAGTAACTGCTACTAAATTTGTAGTTGTTGTATTACGTGAGTAGCGGTTATTGTAAACCGCTATAAATACGTTTGTAACAGTGGATTTTATAGCGATTTTTATAACCGTTACTAATACACATTTTTAACCGCTACTAAATCACAATTTTTTTTGTAGTGATTTATATGAATTCTTTCATCTTTCCTTTTTTTTTTTTCCTTTTTTATTCTCTCTCTTCACCTATCAAAAGAGATAAGACTTTTCTTCCTCACTTTCCCACCGGCAGCACGCGTTGGATCTTGAACTTCCAACGTCGTCCTTATTGAAGCATCTATGGTGGGAAAAAACCAGAACTCTTCTCAAGGTGAAGGAAGGACTCTCTCTCTAGTTTCTTTTACTAGAGGACCCTCACTGATTTGGAAAATTATAGAAAGTTATTACTTAAAGTATTTATATATATCTTTTTCTCCAAACACATAAATAGTTTTATAGAAATCAGTTAATATATTCTGCAATTAATTTATTTTGATTCCTTAACTTACTCAAATTAGTTAGTGATCTGGTATTAAGAATCCGAGGTGTTAGTACTTTTTCCCCCCTTTGTTTGGATCATATTGGTTCAGTTGGGGCTAGGCAATCTGTTTCAGATCAAGGAAACTCATAGTGTGCAAGTCGCTCAATTAATCCCCCGCTGAGACTTCAATCTTTTCACAAAATGTTTGTTCTCAATACAAAATCCATCCTGTATGATTAATGTAATGGATTACAGTCTGAGACTTCAATCTTTTCACAAAATGTTTGTTCTCACTACAAAATCCATCTTGTATGATTAATGTAATGGATTACAGTATTCATAACTATAGATCGATCTATGGAATAAACTATATTAAGTCTAGATTAATTATGGCGATTATATAATGTGAGAAGTCAACTTTCTTTTTTTGCCAACAAAAAACATATGTACCCCTATCCGGTAGGCATAACCACGACTACTCCACATGTATATATGGAAGATTTAATGAAAATTCATGAAGGGTAACGTGGTAATTTGCTATGAGTTTTCCTTGTTCCTATCTTATTTCTATTCTATTAATCAATGGCGATTTTGTTAACTCATGATGAATATTATTTATATACACCATATGATAAATATCATCCATATTCTTATTCCTATTCCAATAATGTCTCTCCTTCTATTCCTTCATTATTCATTCAACATTTCATATATACCAAAGCAAAACATTGTGGCAGTAGAAGCAGACAGGGCATGACATCTGAGAATGCTAACTCTCTCTCTCTCACCAATAAACACATGAAGGCATAGTTATGAGTTCAATGAAATGTATTCATCGTCCTTCTTTGACATCTTCTTTGTCTTGGCTTCTTCATGATTCCATTCAGCGTCCGCTGCTTCCTTCAATCTCGAACTTGCCCTTTTCATTTTTCCCAATAATGAATTAGAGTAAGAGTGTATGAAGTGAAAAGAAATATTTCCAAACTAACATCTTGACATTTAGAATAATTTTCGTTGAAATAACATTACTTAAACACAAAAGAAGTGCAATCAACCAAAGGGGGGAAAAATCAAAGTCAAGAGCTTTTAGCTCACATGGAACCACTCACTTCCTTTTATATGAGAAGGTCGTGGGATCTATATGATCAAAGTAGGGATGGGTGGGTCTCATTGCCTATGAGGAGAGGGGGTGTTAATTATCTAGATAAAAAAAAAAAAATCACACAAAATAATGTTGTACATCCTACCTCATAATTAAATCTACTAATGTAGCATCTAAAAAGTGCTCTTTTAAATATTTTTTCAAACTCCTATCGTATACTTACTTCAAACATTATAAAAACACTTACAAAAAGTTAAAACAAATTGTCATAAAACACATTGTAGTTGCTAGATATATTTATCACATCTAAAATTCTCCATACTCCTAAAATATTCTTCTTAAAAATTTGAATTAAAGTTTCGAATTAGACAAGTTGTTAAACTTAAAAGACGATTTGATGGCTTACAAGTCTGCAATGTTATAGGAATTAATTTAATTAATATGATCTATCGATATTTGTATCTAATATTATAATACAAAATATAAATTTTTGCACCTTATTTTTCAAAAAAGCACCATGTCCCTGGGATAAAAGTCAGAGAGAAGAGTACCTGAAACGAACTTGAACTTTCAGCAGTATCTGTATGATGTCTCGTGCTGCTCTGGTCAGATTCCCAAGCCTCGACTTTCAATTTTTCTAAAATCAACCCCATATACCAAAAATACAAGAAATGAAAAAAAAAATTATACTTCCCGCATGCTGCTCATGGCATATATGACATACACTCACTCTCCATGGTAATTTAATTAAATTACCACATTCGGATCTATTCATAAAAAACATGATAATCATTTGTTTCTTATAATTAGTTGCAGAGATAGTAAACAAGAATACGAGTTCTAGAGACATATGATAATCATTTATTTCTTACAAATAGGTGGAGAGATAGTCAATAAGAATGAGTTTTAGAGCACGTAGTTGAGACAGTACTGCTCATAGGTACGTACCATGGTTTCGCTGCAAGTATTTTATAGTCTCGTTCAGGTCTCCTTGCCAGCACTTTCTAATAAATATCACATGAACTTGTTTCAGTTTTGGAGTTTTGAGAGGCTTCTCCACAAATGTGCTCATGTTTGGAATGTCCTCCACTCTAACCATCCTTAATTCTGGGAATTCGCCAAAATCAACGTCTTTGTCTTCACAAAAACTGGAGAGTCTTCGCATATGTTTGAGTACAAGTGTCTCCAGATTCTGGAACACTCTTATACTATTTCCTTCCCCGCCTTGAAGAACTTGAACCATATGTTCACATTTATATAATGTTAGAGATTTCAGAGAGGAGAGGTGTTGAGCCACTGAAATGGAGAATAAGTACTCGATGCTTTCACAACCAATGATTTTAAGTAATGTCAGCTTTTGGAACACCGGAATCTGAGGTTCCTGATTCCATAGTTGCATCTTGGGTAAATCTCTCAATTCCAGTGCTTGTAATTGTGGCAGTAATATCATTTTGCCATGCCCAAATAGTGAATCCTACGGCATTAGATGGTCATGTGATTAGTAATTGGCACAAAGATGAAGATATAATAGGAAATATATAATAAATACAGTTACCTTATCCATGAAATTGTTAGCTTTAACTGAAACTTTCCTTGAAAATGTTTTGATCGCAGAACAGTTAACTATTGTATCAAAAAAAAAAAAAAAAGAACAGTTAACTATTCTCGCTTTATTGAGTTTTGGGGATTCAAATGCCTCCAAGGAGAAGCTTGATAGCCCTGGTAGATTTTCTAGAATGATGGATTCCAAATTAGGGAAACATTTCTCCTCCGCATTTATTGTTGTGTCAATGAAAATATCTTCCAAATTTTGACAGTCTGAAATATCAATTTCTGTCAAGTTGGGATAGTTGCAGGGTAATAACAGGCGTTGAAGAGAATCACAGCCTTTTAACCTTACAATCTTCAGGTTTTGAAAGGCCTTGATTGAATGATTCTCACTCATCAGTCGAAACACATCACTCAGTAAACTACAATTCCTCACAACGAGAGTCACCAACTGCTCCGACAATTTTGGCAGCATACTTGAGGGAAATATATATCTCAGTTCGTTGAAGGAATCCACTTCTACCTCTTTTAGCTCGCAATCTGTTATATTAATATTAGAAACCCTGCCCTGCCATATCTCCTCAAAAGTTTCGTTGCCCACCAGCTTCAATGTCTGTAATTTCAAGCACCCATCCTGCAGAAAAAAAACTTCATAAATGAATTGAAATATTCACTTCATTAACTTAATTTCCTTTTTCCCCCACTTAAGGCCCATCACCATCACCATTACATACCGAGCACTGAATTTCACATTAATTTGTGTGCGTACTTTATAATTCTTTGCATGCATGCTTGCTTAGTCAGGATACTCAAAGGGCTAAACAAGATTCATGATAAAATTAAGAGAATGACAGTTAAAATCTAAGCAGATTCAGATATAACATACGTACCATCTTCTCATCCTGCGGCACATCATAAGATGTCCCTTCATTGGTTGTCTGGTTGCTTAAGAATCCGGTAGTAAATGTATTCAATTCGGGACATTTTTCTATTGTCAAACTCCGCAGATTAGGAATTGCTAGATTGCAATGGCCTGAGTTGAATTTGGTCAACTTTGGGAGGCTTACAAGTTGAAGATCATATAAATTACAGAACAATCTCCCTTGCATTTTCGCATTCTCCTCAACGATTTGTTCTATCATCTTGCATGATTCTATTTTCAGTGCGCCAAGGTTTTCCAGTAAAGTAGTCGGAAATGGACCCTTGAGGAAGTTGCACTCAATGATTTCTAACTTATCTAGATTACCAAGTTTGACAGTCCCCGAAATTATTGGATCATCGTTGCATATGTAATTCAACTTAGGCAGACGATTCAATCTCATTGTTCGTAACTTGGGGAATATTCGAGTTACTTGTGTATCAGAAGCCAAGTCTTCAAGCTTGAAAACCTGTTCCAGCTGTTTGCAATTTTCTATTGTTAGTTCCTCAAGCTCATGTGATCGGTTGAGTAAAATAATGGACAAAAATTTGGTTAACTCTTGATTGCACTGTAAGGCCTCTAGACTTTTCAGTCTTCCAAAAGATGAAAGTTGAAGCTCCATTTCCATATATTTCCTCAATTCCTTTGAGTCTTTGATATTTAATTTTTCTAGTATGGAAAGTTCATCCTACAAATAACAAGTCAAGGAGAGATAGTTGAAATAATAATTCCCGAAAAATATCGATAGAAAAATATCATGTTGATACATAAACAAGTCCTCAAGCCCAGGCCTATAGTATACAAGGAAATATTACAATTAATAATTTAGGGAGAATGACAGAAAAATGCTACTTGAATTTTAAAATCCTAAATTAGTCCTTTGACAAAAATTTGTGTTGTCAATCTCATTACTATTCTTGTCAATCTCATTACCATTCTTTTCAGCGGGATTTTAAAGTTCAAATGGTATTTTTTTGTCATTCTCCTATTAATTTAACATGGACTATTTGTAAGATCAAAATTATGTTCAATCCAATATTGAATGAAAAGATATGGGGGTTAAGGTGTAAAAATAGCCATGAACTTTGTTCAAAGGTGCAAAAATAACTATGAACTATTTTTGGTAGTAAAAGTAACCATGAACTATGTAAAATGGGGCAAAATCGTTAAATATGTTAACGGTCAACGGTCATATTTAACGGTTTTGCCCCATTTTACATAGTTCATGATTACTTTTGCTATCAAAAATAGTTCATAGTTATTTTTACACCTTTGATCAAAATTCATGACTATTTTTACACCTTTACCCAAGATATGGAGAACAAAGATATTTTTTAAGAAAAATCCAATAATTTGATTAATTAACCTATTGGTGCTGTTACTGAAAAAGTCATCCATAAATTCAGATGGTTCTACACGTAATGGACAGCAATAGATAATATATATATAAATATATATGGAGAAGATTACGTACCGTCAATTGGAAGAGATGTATAATGTTGACCTCTGGATCTTCATTTGCCCATGTATTGCACTCAATCACCTCCACAGATGTCAACAGAGGCCTGTCTATCATTCCCAACGACCACTTCTTAATCATAGGACACTTATCAAGTCTTATGTTCTTCAACGAAAGCCATTTGACAAGACAACCATCCTGGCAGCAACCAGTTAATTTAGGTAACTCCTCAAGAATTAGACTATTCACCTGAGGCAACTCAACAGTATTTTCATCTGCTGTAATTTCATTTGACCCCGTCATTTGTGCATCTTCTTCATCTCCAAAAACCCTTTCCAACATCTTGCAGTCATTTATAACAATATTTTCAAGTTGGTGCAGAGTCTGGAGGACGTAAAGAGGAAGAACATATCTCAGTTGGTTACAGCCACAAACTATTAGATCTTTCAACATTTGAAAGCTCAATGTACCCCTGGGATGGTTGAGACCTACTATGCTTCTCAATTTAACCAGGTCGCGCAGGCGAAGTTGTTGCAAATCAGGTAATAATCTACTATAATTTCCATACATGTTAAGGCCTTCATTGACGAACAAATATTCGAGATCATTGCAGCCCTCAATTTCCAGTGTTTCCAAATTTTCCAGAGGTACCATCCCTAGATATACCGATCAGCTTCAAATGCTTCAAGGGACGGAAAAGAGCCTGCAGCCATCAATCAGGCCTTGTCAGACAATTTTACTATTATCGTGCATGCACTTTATTTACTTCGAATATTAATATTTACTGCATATATATCAAAAGATAAGTTTGAAGAAACTACTCTGAGGGCTTGTTTGGTATCAAGGATTTTAAGAGCAAGGGAGGGGAGGAAAAATTTTTATAACTTTAATTTAAAAACATTGGAGAAGTGGTATTACAAGATTTTAATAAAGAGAATAAGTTTTATAAAATTTTATGAAGAATTAATTAAAAACTTTTAATTCTATTTCTCTCATTTTTTTTAAAATCCAACTTTAAAAATTTTTCCATCTGCTCACTTTCCTTCCCCTCCTCTTATACCAAATGAGCCCTAAAAGAAAATTTACAGATTTCCTATCTTTTTCCTCCTGGGAAATGATAACAAAGCACAGGAGGGAGGGAGAGACAGGAAAGAATCAATTTCCTAAGTACGGTGTGATTCTATGTTACAAGTATATAATAAACAAAATTACTCTTCGCCCTGGTGAATACGTATACACGTCATATAAATTTCAAAATAACAAAAGACATGAAATATAAGAATAAGACAGACGAACAGATTGATCAAAAGAAAATAAACCAGCAAAACGAACATATATATACCTCTTTATTGGAACACAATGTAGGGATACCAAGAAATTCAGAGCCATTACAACAAAAACCATTTAATTCTAGGTCATTTGTAGGTTCCAGTATTTTCTTCTCATCATGCTCATTAACGCCAGCCCCAGAAAGAGTTTGACACAAGCTCCACAGTTCTGCATCATTTAGAAATTTAAGTCTGAAACTGAACTTCTTTTCAATCTCATTTTTTTAAAAGAAGAAATGAGCGTAGTAAGTCAGCCAATTTTTATGGTAAACTACGAGTAATTAGCGTATGTAGTAAGTGAGCCAACTTTCATGGAAAACCCTGAGAGAAATATTTACATATTCTAAGGAGTGCCACCTCATCTGTGTGATCAATTATAATACAACTCATTATCTTATTTTAATCATACATAGCAAATAAGTCAAATTCAAATTTTATTATTTTAGAGATGATGGAAGGAAATTGCTGTTTTTTGTTTTGCTAAATTAAGAAGCTTATTTTCAATCTTTTTAAATCATAAAATTTGAATTTTTTTCTAGTTGGCTCATCTACCATGTAAGATTAAAATAAGATGAGTTATTATATTTTAATTAGTCAGAGTATAAATAAGATTGCGCTCATGGAGTATGTAAGTATGTCTCAAATTATGATACCTCCGGTTGGAACCCCTCCTATTCCTTTCTCACCCTCTTCCCTTCTCTTCTCTTTTTATAACTGTGAGATCAACATTTAAATCAATACCTGAATAACCCAATGGTTAAGATTTAATTTTCTATAAAAATTTTAAATTATAAAAAATAAAAATAATTAATTAAATACAAATTGCTAAATTGTGATATAAACTGTTTAATACTATAATAAAGAAAATAAAAATAATATTTTATATAAAATTATATATGAACCATTCAATATTGTTCTTAACCGTGTTGCAGGCTAGGATCCTTGATCCACGCCCCAGCTAGCCCCAGAAATTGGGGGTCTTCCCAATTTCTTTTTTGTTATGTTTCTTTTAATCATTAGTTCATTACATTCAAAATAAAATAAGTGATTTGAATATGTTTGGAGTAAAGAACGGTATTGTTTTCAATTTTTACAATTTTTCAAAGATTTAACAATTTAAATGAAGGAGAAACTACACCATTTTAGAATATGAAATCTTTAAAAAATTATAAAAAATTGAAAATAATGTTCCCTCAGCTCCTTAACATAAGACATATTTACCTAATTTGATTAAATTAAGAAAGTTAGTTAATATAACATTTATTTTCAAAAATACCTTAGTCATCTTCATCAATTCCCTCTCTTCTCCTCCTTCATTATTCTCCTTGATTATAATTGAGGGAGCATCAATAAAGGTAAATTAGTAAAAAATTGATAAATATGGAAACATGCCTTCTATTTGGGACCAAAATCAATTTTCCAAATATGTTTTATATTAAGAACCGGAAGAGTAGCATTTTTGTTTATAAGATATGAAAATGTCACTCATTTTATAACAAAATTAAATTTAATGATAAAAAACACCCCAAAAAAAATTGGGAGCCCCCATTTTTTGGGAGGCAGGGAGGGCAGCAAGGAGGCGGCACATCAGGTACCCCTTGCCTCTGTGTCCTCGCCTTGTTGGGATGAAAGACTGATATACGAGTGAGTGTCATATTTCAAATAATTCTTTTATTTTAATATATGTAAATTTTAAAGTAAAGATAACCGTATGGCTATCATTTTTCGTAAAATTGAATTTACCATTAAAAACATTTTATATTAAAAATTTCAACTTTTGACCATTAAATTAGAGTTGAAATATTTAAATCATATTACATTACAATGTTAAATAAGATGTGATGAGCACTGAATAACAACCCACTTATAATAATTCATTCATTGCATCATTCATTCATATAAATATCATAAATATAACAAACATAAAACACAAAAAGTGTACGATACCCTATCTTCTCCCAGATGGATCAAGATTCGCGGTTGAGGTTCTTCGCAACAAAGTTCTGTTGAGAGCCAAAAGAGGAAATAAGAAGAAGAGGAAGATAGGAAAAAATAAAAATAAAAACAGTGTCACAAATTTTCACTGAACGCAAAAGGATGCAAACAAGGAGGCAGAATATACCCTGATCTTCTCGTCTCTGATGAACCACGCCGGAGACCGCCACAAAACTTTTAACATATCTCTCTCTCTATCTCTCTCTGCGAGATTTTTATACGAAAGAACACAGCAATAACAGAAGACTTTATATTATGCAGATAAGAAGCAAGAAAAGAAACCTTTTTTAAAAAAAATTATATATATAAGTTATGTGCGACCAAGAAACAGAGGTACTCTGTCCCAAATAAATGGAACAGGCAGTACAAAACTTTTGAAGGAAGAGAAAAACAATATTTTTAGGAGTATTCTACAGGTTGGATAAGGAAACAACAAACAGAAAGCGGGAAAACAATAAAAGAGATCTCTTTAAATGAGGACATCAAATTTCTTATATAAACTGTTTGAGAAATAAGAAGATAAAAAAAATAGGGTTGACTGAAGAACAGAGAAGAAAGAAGTGAGAGGGGGGGGGCGGGAATGAAGAGTGTTTAGGGAATGAGAAAATTGATTTTTGATTGACTTGATGTGGAAGTTGAATGAAAGAGCACCAGAAACTAAGGAAAATGAAGCAGTGAAGAATATGAAAACAGAGTTGTGTATCGAAAAAAAGAATATGAAAACAGAGCAGCAGCAAAGACAAGGAGATCTGATATGTAATATATCCAAACCGAATTGGCTTGGGCGAGCGGTACTCAAAACTCGTCAGATTTAAACTATTCGGATCTAATTTGAATGGTGGAGATAAAATAAGTATCATTTAACAATTATGAGTCGTTCACGGGGCAAATATTGCATTCAAGTTAAATCCACCTGGATTTTTTTTCCCATAAAACCTAGGCTTAGGGGTGTTCGGGATCGGGATCGGGAAATGTCATTCCTGATCCCGATCCCGATCCTGATCCCGAAAATTTCCCGATCCCGAAAATCGGGAAATTTCGGGATCGGGATCAGGAAATTCCCGATCCCGGATTTACTTTTTTTTAAAGAAAAAAATCTTTATATTAAATTTTTTGTTGTGTTTCCTTTAGTCTAGTATAAATATATAATTTGTTTAATATTATATTGTATCAAATAAGTCTAATATAAATATATAATTAGTCCAATACATGCTTAAAGTTGTCGATTCAGCTGCAAAAAGAATAAAAACAAGAACAAAAAATTAGAACTATTTAATAAATAATAAATGAAATTAACTAAATAAACTAAAAGAATAGATATTATCTTAAGGATGTTAGGGATTTTCACATTTTATTTTACATTTAGTCTTATTTTCTTAAATATTTTTAAAAAATATATATTTGTATAGATATATTTTCGGGATCGGGAAAAAGTCGGGATCGGGAAATCCCATTCCCGATCCCGATCCCGATCCCGAATTTTTCCCGATCCCGAAATTACATTCCCGATCCCGAAATTTTCGGGACGGGAAAATCCCGTCCCGATTTACTCGGGATCGAGACGGGAAGGTCGGGACGGGAAATTGATGCACACCCCTACCTAGGCTACAATACACAAAGTCAGCTGTGTATATTGTATGATATCCCTAACCTTTCCATGGCAAAAAAAAAAAAAAAAAATTGACATCCCTAACGTTTAAATTGAAGACCTAATGTTCCATCAGTCCGGTGCACTCATTGAATGCAGCTTTCATTTCTATGGCCGTCTGATGCCCTCTGGGTTAGATGCTTGAAGAGTAAATATGCATGCGGAACAGAGAAAATCCCTATGATAAACAAGAAGAAGAATCAATCAGCAGTTTGGAGTGCAATTGTCAGAGTTTGGGGAAAGTTTAAAAAGAAGTTGGGAAGTAAACTCAGAAGTGGCAGAAACACAAATGCTTGGTGGGAAACATGGTCCCCGCTAGAACAACCCTTGATTCAATATATAGATAAGAATTCAGAATGGGTTAGTCATGAGGAATCGGTGAGAGCATTTGTATCCCCAAATGGCTCATGGGATATTATGAAGTGGAGACTATTTTTACCAGAATGGGTGATTGAGAAAATCAAGATGGTGAAACCTCCAACGGCAGAAGGGGAGGACCTGTTTTACTGGAAGGCGTCAAATGATGGAAATTTCAGTGTGAGATCAGCATACAAGATGTTAGGGAGTATTAATGAATCAATAAGAGAACCTCTCTGGCAACAAATCTGGCGGTGGCCAATTCCAGAAAGAGCCAAGTTTTTCATGTGGCAAGTTTTTCATGGAAGATTACCTACCAATTCTATTCGTAAATTGCGAGGATTGAGTGTACATGGCGAGTGCCCATTTGAGTGCCTTGGTGAGGAATCAATATTACATACATTGAGAGACTGTGAGGCTGCTTATACGGTGTGGCAAGTTTTAATTGACCCTATATACTATAGTACCTTTTTTAGTGGTAATTTGCAGGAATGGATACTGTGGAATAGCAAACAAGAACCAGGTAGCAGGAGAGTCAAAAACTGGCCTTGGTTGCGGATATTTGGTTCGGCTTGCTGGCTCATATGGAAGAATAGATGCAAGAAGGCCTTTGAGGGTATCGCTGAAGAACCACGTAGCATCATTCAAAGTTGTCTTCACCATCTGATGGAAGGCGTAGAACAAGGAAGATTGAAGCATCGGATCTACCAGATTCCTGATAGAGCAGACGTTAAGTGGAATGCTCCCCCTTCTGGCTATGTTCGGGTCGACGTAGATGGTTCGGTTAATAACCATAAAATTGCTGCTTGTGGTGGCATTGTCCGAGATAGCAATGGGATGTGGATGACAGGCTTCCAACAGAAAATCGGGTTCACCTCCACTACTGCAGCGGAGTTACAAGCAATCAAGGCAGGTATGCAAATCTGCAAACAGATGAAACTCACCAAAGTTAAGTTACATTCAGATTCATTAGAGGCTATTCAGTTACTGATATCAGGATATGGGCCATATCATCCATTGGGCCAAGATATCATTGAGATTAGATCGTTGATTTACTCTGGTTGGGATATAGAGATACTTCACTCAAATAGGGAAGCGTTGAAGTGTGCAGATTATTTGGCTAAAATGGCGCAGGAGGCGAACACTGATCTGTGTCTACTACAAGTGCCACCAACTTGTTGTTTGAATCAAATGTTAGTCGATCTAGGCTAAATTGATTGATGTAATATCACCTCTTTTGGTTTGTAGTGTCAATATGACACAACTCAAGAGTTAGCTCTTGTCCTACTAATTCAAAAAAAAAAAAAAAAGTTAAACAAACGAAACTTGAAGACATTCATCAGAGTACCATCGTTTGCAGCACTGTAATTTGCAGTTACTTAAGGCCCCGTTTGATACGCTGGAATTGGAGGAGGTGGAAATGGAATTTGGTCTCAATTCCATGAAGGGGTTTGTTTGGTATGATGGAATTGGCTCTCAATTCCAATTCCACATGGAAACCAAATTAGCCAATTCCACCCAAATGAATTCCATCCTAGAAGCTAAGATTTGTAATTCCACCTCCACATTTCCCTCAATTAGCCTCCTCACTTCATCGACAGGGTATATTAGTAATTTCATATTTTAAATATAAATATTAAATAAAAATAATATCTGAATTCCATGTACATACCAAACACACTTTTAAACTCAATTTCTATATCCATATCCATTTCCATATTCATCAAAATCAATTCCAGTGTACCAAACGGGCCCTAAGGGATTGAGCAAAGACATGACGTGAGCCGCAACTTCCGGCTTTATTCAACTCATTGTTTCACTTTTCTACTAGTATTTATTTTACCATGAGCATTATTTTATTTTCTAAGAATTTTGAGCATATCTAAAATCCAACTGACTCGCTAAAATGCTCACATACAACAGAAAACCAATGTGAACCCCAATCATGACTTACAAATATCCAACCAAATATTCAATAATCCATATTTCCTAGAAAATGCCCTAACAAGACTTGGGGGAGAGCATAGTGTGACTAGTTCATGGATAGCAAAAAAGTTTGGGTTAAGGTGTAAAAATATCTATAAATTTTTTTTTAAAAGTGCACCAAATAGTCAAATACTATAAATTTTTTTAGGTGCAAAAATACTTATAAACTTCTCAAAATGGGATAAAAATGCTCACACTGTTAATTGGTACAAACGTCCGTTTTGTGGGACCCATATTATTATTTTTTGAGGTCCAAAAATACCCATGAACTTTTTCAAAAGTACACCAAACACCATAAACTTTTGAAAAGTTCATGGGCACTTTTGCACCCAGAAAAAAAGTTTATGGTGTTGGGTACACTTTTAAAAAAAGTTCATGGGCATTTTTGCATCTCAAAAAATAATAATGTGGGTCTCAAAAACGGATATTTGTACCAATTAACAGTGAGGGCATTTTTGCACCATTTTGAGAAATTTATGATTTTTGCACCTAAAAAAAGTTTATGATCTTGGTGCATTTTTAAAAAAAAAAATTCAGGTGTATTTTTACAACTTAATCCAAAAGTTTCTTCAAAACTTTTTTACATATATTTTTGAACTAGTATAACAAAATCCTAAACTTTCGATCAGTATTGGCAAAAATAGTTTCGTCCAGAGTGATGTTGGAGTAAAAATCAGTTAGAATAATGTAATTATTTTTGCCTTTGCTAGAGTCATGTAATATAATTTATGTTTAAATATATTTTTACAATATGATTTATATTCAGAATAAAAAGAAGATAAGTTTTTATAAACAAAAGTCAATTTGACAAAATAAAACTTAATTATATGCATGATATATTAAAAAACAAGTTTAAACATGAAATGATTAAGTTGTATAATATATATAAATATATAATGTATCATATCTATTTACTCTTAGAGAAATATTAAAATATAATTTTAATTGTAAAATAAGAAGAAAAAAAATAGTTCTCCAACATTTAATTTTTTTTAACTCAATCCCTTAATTATATCTTAATGTGACTCAGTTCCAAAATTTTTGACTCGTATTTGACTCAATCTATTATCTTTTCACTTCTTATATTACTCCTTTCGATATTTTTTATAAATAACTTTCTCTCTTTTAGTGTAGTCCTTCATATACACAATTTTTTTCTTGTGTCTCAGAATTTAAACTACATTTTCTTTTTAACCCATATTAAATACATGTCTTTATATTAATTATCATCTACTAATCACTAATTCTTTTTCATTTAATCATTTATTATTCATTCACTCTCATATATTTTACTCATTCTCTCTCTTTTGCCATTTTTATAAATATGGGTATATTTGAAAAAAAAAACATACCATTTTTTATACATTTATTATTTTTAACTAATTTTAACTGTCAGTTCGTTTTACAAAATAAAAAAAAAATTATTTATAAAAAGAACCAGATAGAGTGTTATTCTTCCCTCTGTTATGAGTTATTCACGTGGCAATGATTGCCTTCAAGTTAGCACCACCTGGATTTATTTTTGGGTTAAGGGGCAAAAATACCCATAAATTTTTTTTAAAAGTGCATCCACTATTATAAATTTTTTTAGGTGCAAAAATAATCATGCACTTTCAAAAGGGGCAAAAGTGACACTTCCGTTAAAACTAATTAACGGCCATTAACTCCAGTACAAAAGTACCAAAATACCCCTATATAAAAAAAATTATAGTGGTGGACGTACTTTTGAAAAACGTTTATAGGTATTTTTATTTCTTAGCCGTTTTTTTAGATAGGGATATTTTAGTACTTTTATATTAGAATTAACGGCCGTTAGTTGGTTTTAATAGAAGTGTCACTTTTGTCCCCTTTTAAAATTTCATGATTATTTTTGCACTCAAAAAAAAATTATGGTAGTAGATGCACTTTTCAAAAAAATTTATAAATATTTTTACCTCTTAACCCTTTATTCTTTACAAAATTTAGACTAGAACACAAAAAATGCCCCAAACCTTATGGCAGTTGTGTTTAACATCCCCGACCTTAAAATTCAGGACTCTAATGATTCATGTTTTGCCATGCCATGATTTTTATAATTTTTATCATATATCATGTCATTTAAAAAAGCACTTGGCATTTGACATGTAAGATTTTCAATTTAATTTACCCCTAAGTATTGAAGATTTCGGTCAGCTCTAGAAATAGGTCTTAGAGTTGGATTTTCAATGATTTGATGGTTCCATTGAGTTAAGGAGGGAAAATTAGATGGGGTTACAATTGGTCACTTTTTTGGAAAAGCCCGAAAAAACATAATTATGAAAACGCCCCTGAAACTCCGAAAGCGGGGCTGTCAAGGGCAATTTGCTGATTTGAAATTGAATTTAGTAATTCCGATTTCAGAAATAGATTCTTTGGGTGAAAATATGTCAGAATAGCCCATATCAAGATTTTGGGAAAAGTATAGCCAGGCCAAAGTACGGCCGGGTCGGGCCGGCCCCTGGGGGCATTTTAGTAATTTTTTAATATAGACTCATATAACTCCTAGAAAACACTATGGAAGTGTCTTAACGGTACATTTGGCATTGTATGATCGAATATGGAGTCCGAGCTGTTTGCACGTAGATCAAGGAACTATTTCTATTTAGTAAAAAGGACATAAGGTAGGGGACTTTACCTTGATTGTATGTAATTGATATATTTGCTTGTGTAGTGATGTATGTGATTGCTTTACTTGATTGTGTAGAGCATATATGAACAAATGAAGCTCTGTTTCTGTTTTGTTGTGGCCATAGTTTTGTCACATAAAACATTGAGCATGTAGAAATGTCATTATGGGACATGCATTTAGATAAAGCTAACATGTCATACACATAGCATCTATCATGCATGTATTGTGGTATCTGTTTTGCTATTGAGATTCTCTCAAATCTCGCCTTCCCCTACCAACAACTTAGACATATGAATACAGAAGGTATGCAGAGATCACAGACGAGAACTAAACGAGAGGGGATTGCAGTGGTGGAACAAAAATGGGAAAATGTCTCCATTTCACTGGGATGAGCTTAGATACCCTAGTAGCCCTGTGTGGCTACATTATTTGAAATTATCAGGTACGAACCCCTCAGGGGAAATTATGTAATTATGTACATATTATCAGTATATTTATGCTATTTCTGTGTTGCCCACTGAACCATGCATTAATATTTTGCTGCAATTCAAAATAAGTAAGGGTGTGATATTTTGGTGTGCATTAATATCCCTATCTCTTGTCTTTTCACTTCTAATATTACTCCCTCCGGTCATTTTTATGAGTAACTTTCTCTCCCTTAGTGTAGTCCTTTACATACGCAACTTTTTTCTTGTGTTTTAAAATTTAAACTACATTTTCCTTTATACCCCTATTAAATATATGTCTTTATATTAATTATCATCTACTAATCACTAATTCTTTTTCATTTAATCATTTATTATTCATTCACTCTCATTTTTTACTCATTCTATCTCTTTTGCCATTTTCATAAATATGGATATATTTGAAAAAAAATATATAACATTTTTTATACATTTATTATTTTTAATTAATTTTAACTGCCAATTCATTTTATGAAATAAAAAAAAATTGTTCATAAAAAGAACCAGATAAAGTGTTTTTCTTCCCTCTGTTATGAGTTATTCACGTGGCAATGATTGCTTTCAAGTTAGCGCCACCTGGACTTATTTTTGGATTAAGGGGCAAAAATATCTATAAACGTTTTTTAAAAGTGCATCCACCATCATAAACTTTTTTTTTGTGCAAAAGTAATCATGAACTTTCAAAAAGGGGCAAAAGTGGCACTTCCGTTAAAACAAACTAATGGCAGTTAACTCCAGTACAAAAGTACCAAAATACCCTTATTTGAAAAAATGTTATAGTGGCGGACGTACTTTTGAAAAAAATTCATAGGTATTTTTGCTCCTTAACCTTGTTTTTTAGATAGGGATATTTTTGTACTTTTATACTGGAATTAATGGCCGTTATTTAGTTTTAATGGAAGTGTGCTTTTGTCCCCTTTTGAAATTTCATGGTTACTTTTGCATAAAAAAAAATTATGGTGGTAAATGCACTTTTGAAAAAAGTTTATGGGTATTTTTGTCCTTTAACCCTTTATTTTTTACAAAATTTAGGCTAAAACACAAAAATACCCCAAACTTTTATGGCAGTTGTGTATAACATCCCGACCTTAAAATCAAGGACCCTAATGTTTCATGTTTTGACTATCAACTCCCATACCATAAAAATTACACTCTTTTTTTTGCCATGCCATGATTTTTATAATTTTTATCATATATCACGTCATTTGAAAAAGCACTTGGCATTTGAGATGTAATTTTAACTATTTTATAATTTTTTGAAAAAGACATGGTTAAATAAATATTTTATGTGTTTTTTAAAGTATCTTAAATATTTTACGGTCCAGTTTTTTATTAAAATGTAGTGACTGACTTTTTAGATAGGAAGAAATTTTAAGGACCAAAATTTATAGTCTGAAACTATATGGAACTAAAATTAAAATGAAGATAAACTGGACTAAACATTGTATTAATCATAATATAAAATATAAAATTTCTGACCAATATTGAAAATTAATCCATTGATCATTATAGTTTTAAATGATTTTCAACCGAATCATTTTGGTGTTTTTTTGTTTTTACTGGGTTCTCACAATTGTCGGATTTCTAGGCATTGGTTCTCATGCTTATAATATGTTATTTGAGGTTGATGGAGATGCTAACCAAACTATATTTAAGTAGCCAAAAATAAAAAATAGGTTTGTTAAAAAATAAAATAATTGACAATTTATTTATTATTGACTTGAAAATAAAAAAATTATTATGATCATAGCTGTCTTCTTATGACTATATATAATCCGTAATCTTTACCTATGCGCCAAAGATAATCGAGACATATATTGGGATCTGGGTGCGAGGCACTCCATCAATAACCAACCTGGATTGTCTTATAAATTATGGGCACATGCACCAACATCTATGAAAACTATAATAATCCAAAAAACACACACACACTCACACACAAAATCATTTAAACTTCATTTTTGGAGTTCAGGTGGACAAAAAACCTTCGCCTTTGGCGTTTAAATAATTGAGTCTCATAGTCAACCGAATCAAACTTCACTTATTTTTCGGCAAAAAAATAATTAAGCTTCACTATTTATTATACAATATAATTATTTAATTTCAATAATTATACAATTATAATTTTATTTATTAAATGCCATTTATAAATCTGTTTTATTTTTGCTAAAAAAATAACTCTGTTTTATTAAATAGTCTACCAAGTTTTAAAAACAAATTTAATAAAATAAATATAAATTTATCCATATAAAAAATGATATCCCTTCCATCCTCTCATGGATTAAGTGAGTGTTTGATAATTTGTCAAATCTAGGTTTATACAACCCGAGACAAAACTCCTCTTACAAACTTACCACGTAAATCGGAATAACTATTATCAAAAGTTAATCCAAACACGTACTAAATATGGTAACGTTAAAATCCTTTCTTTACTAATAGTTGTCCCTCCCATCCCCTCACCCCCGTTCTCTGCTCTCATCCGCTCCCCTTCTCTACCTTCATTAAAATATAAAGAAAATTATTATGATAAAAGCCGTATTCTATATGGTCTGTGATTTTTTTATTTGATTGAGTTTGACATTATTAAGAACTACCGTTTTAATCTTATTTATAAATCTCTTTTAACTAATCTTAGAAGAGTGAGTTAATTCAATGATTATGGGATAAATTTTCAACTATACTCTCATTTATGAATTAATATTTTTCAATTCTTTTTTCGCTGGCTATCTTTAAATTATTTCTTTATTGATATAATAAATAGAAATAAAATTATCGCAACCTTATATACTATATTAAAATTAAACTTATAAATATTTATAAATAAAATTAGAGTGATATCCGGTAATATTAATCAAGGCGGTCAGAGCCCAGTCAAGTCTATGTTTTTCTTCCATTCACGTTCTGGCGTCTCATGTTCTCCACCTTTTGAAAATTTGGTTCCTTTTTTTATTTTTGTGGGACCCTTTTTATGACTTTTATACTCTTCTTGTTTTTCTCCGTAAGAGCATCTCCTTTCTTCAAATTTCTTTCCCCTGGCCCCGCAACTTCAATTATTTCAGCCTTTGTTTTTGATTGGCCAATGCTTTTTCTCTCTCCGCCTTTTTTTGGTTCAACATTGGAGATCTCCTGCAGCGGTATTATTCGGCTCTCCTCTTTTGCAGCAGTCATTTCCGAATCGTCGTCTTCTACCGCCAAAATTGCAGACCTCGAGGCTCCGGCATGTTTGCCTCCTCCGGTGACTTTTCTCAGCCCCTCACTACCTTTTCCATCACGGTTGGTGTTTTTACAGTAGCGTCTTGAGTCTTGGACCACCATCTATTCACCATAAACTTTTTTCAATTGCTCCGGTGAACTGGATTCATGGGGCATAATATCAGACCCCATTTGTAATTAAATTTAGGGAAAATCACTCTTAAGTCCCAAACAACAGAGATATCCACAGAAAAGTCCCTAGGGACTTTTTTAATATTATTTTGCAAAGTAAAATGACACACATGCCCTTAATTTAATTGAAAGTTAAACTCTTCTCTTTTCCATTTGAAACAGAGCAGCCCCAAATCGTGCAAGAAGAGGATTTTCGAAAATGTCTTGCTGCCTCTCCGTGGTGGTCTGGTGCTGCGCGGTGCGTGTTGGTCGTTGGTCAAGTCATTCCCCGAGCCTGTCCGTCGCGGTGGTCCGGTTGTTTCGGCGTGCGTGTCCGTTGTGAAAATAACTCATTTGGTACAAGGGGGACTTTCATCAGGTTGCATCAATTGCTTAACTTCATGCTATGCTGTACTTACAGGTGGACTTTCATTAGGTTGCATCAATTGCTTAACTTCATGCTATGTTGTACTTATAGGGGGACTTTGATTTGGTACACTATCAGGTCTGATAGATCCCTTGTGAAAATAACTCATTATGTTGTGAAAACAAGCATTAAGAGTTGTGAAAATTTGCATCAGTTGATGTCAAATTTTACAGCAGGATTTGTAATAAAATAGGCATTAAAATTAGTTAAAATGATGAATTGCTTAGGTGACAGTGTAAGGTGTGAAGTTTATAAAGTCATGGGAGACTTACAAGTCATTTGTGCATGTGTGTAACGCACTTGATATAATAGGCCAATAAGTTATCAACAACTTGATCAATTATGATACAATTCAACTGTTGTGAGCTGCCAAATAGAAACTACTGATGCAGTCACGGCATCCGGTTGTGAAACGAACTGAATGGGTTGTTAATACACGCTTTACGAGTTGTAAATAGCTCAATTGGTCATGCTTAACGTGAGGAAACATAGTGCGAGAGCGAGAGGTGTTGGAGGTTGTGAAACAAACTGAAAAGGTTGTTAATACACGCTTTACGAGTTGTAAATAGCTCAATTGGTCATACTTAATGTGAGAAAACATAGTGCAAAAGGAAAGGTGTTGGGAGTTGTAAAACAAAATGAAAGGGTTGTTAATACACGCTTTACGAGTTGTAAATAACTCAATTGGTCATACTTAACGTAAGAAAAGTGTCAAAGAGGAACATGTGGGACGTTGTGAAACGAAGCACTTCACTTTGTAAGAAAAGTTGTAAAGTAAGCGAAATGCTTTGTTTACAACTCGTCAAGCGTCCATTTACAACACTTTGAGTTTTTTTAACAACTTCTACCTCACATTTGATATAAATAAGGTTTTCTCACATTAAGTAAGTGAAGCGCTTTGTTTACAACCTGTCAAGCATGTATTTACAACTGGTTGAGTCTTTTTAACAACTTCTACTTCACATTGGATAGAAATAACGTTTTCTCACGTTAAGTAAGCAAAGTGCTTTATTTACAACCATTCAAGCGTCCATTTACAACACGTTGAGTGTTTTTAACAACTTCTACCTCACATTGGACAGAAACAAGGTTTTCTCACATTAAGTAAGCAAAGGGCTTTGTTTACAACCTGTCAAGCATCTATTTACAACTCGTTGAGTCTTTTTAACAACTTCTACCTCACATTGGATAGAAACAAGGTTTTCTCACGTTAAGTAAGCAAAGTGCCTTGTTTACAACCCTTCAAGCGTCCATTTACAACACTTTGAGTCTTTTTAACAACTTCTACCTCACATTTGACAGAAATAAGGTTTTCTCACATTAAGTAAGTGAAGCGCTTTGTTTACAACCTGTCAAGCGTCTATTTACAACTGGTTGAGTCTTTTTAACAACTTCTACCTCACATTGGACAGAAACAAGGTTTTCTCACGTTAAGTAAGCAAAGTGCTTTGTTTACAACCCTTCAAGCGTCCATTTACAACACGTTGAGTTTTTTTAACAACTTCTACCTCACATTTGACAGAAATAAGGTTTTCTCATGTTAAGTAAGTGAAGTGCTTTGTTTACAACTTGTCAAGCGTCTATTTACAACACATTAAGTCTTTTTCACAACTTCTACCTCACATTGGATAGAAACAAGGTTTTTTCACGTTAAGTAAGCGGAGTGCTTTGTTTACAACTCGTCAAGCATCTATTTACAACTTCTTAAGCATATGTTAACAACATGTTGAGTCTTTTTACAACTTCGTCTCATTGCTGGATGAAACTATATTTATTTGCAACGCAAGATCTCACAACTGCATCAATATTTCCCATTGGGGGTGTTAGAGCAGCTGACTTGGTCATAATGTATCAAGTTATTAACAACTTGTTATGCCTATTTTATCAAGTGCATTAGTTACATTTACAAGTGAATTGTAATTATCCCATTAGTTTATAAATTGCACACCTTCCCACTTTCACAGAAGCTAACCATGATTTTAACTCATTATTGTGCTTATTTGATTACAACTCCTGCTGACAATTTTTACAACAGTTGACATCAGCTTTTACAAGTTCTAATGTATGTTTTCATAACATCATGAGTTATTTTCACAAGGTGACTTTCCAACCAGCAATAGTCTGTAAAATTAATGTCTCCCCTGTAATTACAACAAATCATGATTTCAAACAACTGTTGGTACCTAATCATATAACAAAATCTTAGTGTAGGAGAATGATCATATAATCGTTTGCCAGTTATAACAAATTGATTTAGTTTAGCATAAGCCACATGGCCACACCTAGATACTTGAGTGAAGTACTTTACAAGGACCTCAAACTAATATCCAACTAAAATTCAAAGACTGCTTCATGATAAGCCTACATAGTATCCCAGATAGGGTGCTAAACACTTTCAACCTAATCAGTGGCTAAATTAACAAAAGCCAACAATCTATGACATCTTTGCCAATAATCAGAAGCTAAAGGTATTCTCATACGATACATCAATGTATATTCAAGGAAAGCAACTTACTTCTTTGTTACTTGGTTCTATTACATTGAGCATTTCTGCAAGAACATCCATAATACCACGAGTATTCTGAATTTCAGTCAAACTGGCAGTAGAAGGTTTGATTAAAAAGAATATAATGGCATGAAATTATATGTACTAGAGGTGGTAATATGGGTTGGGACCGTGGGCCGAGCCCACCCAACCCGATAAAATGGGCGGTTTGGGTTCTATAAAACTGAGACCATATTAATGCGGTCTTTATTGGTCCGAACCCATATGGTCCCAACCTGTCACGGGTTGGACCACCGGGTTGGCCCATATTTTTTTTTAACTAAGAGGGAAAAGGAAGAGCCATTAGCCAATAGTCCAAGTCTCCAAAACCGTAACTCCAAAGTCCAAAGTCCAGCCAATTTCTCCTCAATCCCTACTCTCTTTAACGTGCTTCAAATTGAAACACCTTTAATATTAACTAATTATTGATTATTGTTAAGTTATATTAATGACTTGTGGATTTATATTTATTTTGTTGTGTATGGATCTGTTATGAATATTTAATTTGTAATGTATTTTAATTTTGTTATGTTTAAGTGTGTAGATAAAACAATCTTATTGTATATAAAAAAATAATCTTAGTATATTGTTCAAAATAATTGAAAAAAAATATGGGTTGGCCCGCCCAACCCGCCAACCCAACGGTTATGGGTTGGGTTGGCTAAATGCCAACCCATATTGATGCGGTCCTTTTGGGACCGAACCCATATGATCCCAACCCGTGGCGGGTTGGCCCGAACCCACCGGACCGGACCATATTACCACCTCTAATATGTACAGCATAGCACAAGTTGTAAAATCATGTTATGGCTGATCATAATGCCATCAGCAGAACATACAAAATTTAGCATGTGCTAATCTCAATTCAAGGCAGTTCATTAAGTCCAATTTCTTAGATTTAAGAGAATGTATTACCAAAAAAAGGGGGCCTATCAAAAGCTGCATTCATTTTCACAACATATAAAACAAGAAATAGCCAAGAGCCTCCAAATCAAACCAACCACTTTTATGCTATGCAGGATAGATCAAGAAAAGAATAAGCAAAAGGGAAGAAAAATGAAAAATGTGTCCAAACTGGAATTAAGCTAGTTTTCTATTAACTTTTATTAATCTTTGATTTCATCCCCAAACATTATAACTCCAAAATATATGAAGTAACAACCATCTTAAATGAAGCAATGTAAAACAAATATGCAAGGCTAGGCCAATCACTTAAAACATGACATCAGAGTTCAATGGAAACCTGCCACAGATAACATGATAATGATACTTTTATTTTCTTCAATATAATAATGATGCTTGAATAATTATATATAGCAACAAAATCTCTAACAAGTCATAGTACAGAGAGAATGCTATAGAGGTTACATGAATTAAGAAATTTTACAATTTCATCACTGTACTGTCACAACTGAATAGCAAATCATATAACATTAAAATATTAAGTTGTATGACGGACGGCGACTCGAAGCGGAGCAGCGACGCACAATGACTGGGAGAGGAGCAACAGTGACGTAGTGAATGGGAGCGGAGCTCAAGTGACGCACGCCGACTAGGAGAGGAGCATCGACGGACGACGATTGGGAGCAGAGCGGCAGCGACAGAAGGCGAGAAGCAAGGGCAAGGTCTTCAATTGCTGCTGAAGCATGAGTCTGATTTTGAGTGAAGGAGATTAGAATGTGGGCATCTTTGTCATTTTACATTAGAAAATAATCACAGAAGAGTCTCTAGGGACTTTTCTATGGATATCTCTGTTGCTTGAGACCTGGGAGTGATTTTCCCTTAAATTTACTTGTATTAAAGACGGGAGGGACCGAGGGAGTAAAAGCTAATGAAACTGTCCTATAGGGCTCAAGGGAGAAAAAAAAAAAAAAAAAGGCTTCAACGACAAATATTTTGAAAAGTCAAAGTTTTAATTTGTTAGGTGCAATCTTTTAACGCCACGTTTAATGAGTTGACTGGTCACATGTTAAATTGTTAAACGTCCTAAAAAGTTGAAATAATGATCATGGTAAAAAATTAGAAAAGTGAAATAATGGGGTGAATAAGGCCGGAGTTTGCGGATCACCCCAGGGAAAAAACTGTCGACAGGAAGAAGATTAATAAATAAATTTATTTTAATATAGTTTTTAAAAAAATAACTGTGTTAATGTTTTAAATTAAAATATATATTTGAAAAGTAAAGCAATGGTACAAGTAATAAATAGAAAATACAAAAATAGTTAAAGTTTTCTATTAAAATAATGAGATCTGTTTCTTTATAATTTTATCAGGTCGTTTTCATCGATAACATTTTTTTTTAAAAAAAGAAGACTTTTCCAGTTAAATCCCTCATATTTATATAATTTTGATCATCAAAGCGACAGGTTGAGATAAGTGTTTTGAAAATCGGATCGGTATGATGGTTAAGCCCGGTTTGATTGGTGTTTGCAGGGTTTGACTGATTTTTTTAAAAAATATTTTATTCAGAATTTAGCATAGATAACCTTAAAATATTCACTTCCTCACCTATCCCGATTTAACTTTGATGTGACCCACTAACCCTTAACTCAACCTACATCCCAATTTCAGAACGTTGGCTGAGATGAGGGTGGAAGAGGTTGTTTTCACATCCAAACACCACAAAACAGTGGGATTGGCCCGTTAGTCACATGTATACTCCTATCCGAAGTGTGTAGGGTCTCCACATGGACCCTCCAAATTACCATTGCGGTACACTCTCTTAAAAGCCAATAAAACCATGCATTATTGGAAAGAATAGACCATTCCAAAATGAATCTATAGGCTATTCAATTAGCGCGTCCATTGTCTTTGATGTGACCCACTAACTCTTAACTCAACCTACATCCCAATTTCAGAACATTGGCTGAGATGAGGGTGGAAGAGGTTGTTTTCACATCCGAACACCACAAAACAGTGGGATTGGCCCGTTAGTCACATGTATACTCCTATCCGAAGTGTGTAGGGTCTCCACATGGACCCTCCAAATTACCATTACGGTACACTCTCTTAAAAGCCAATAAAACCATGCATTATTGGAAAGAATAGACCATTCCAAAATGAATCTATAGGCTATTCAATCGGCGCGTCCATTGTCTTTTATGTGACCCACTAACCCTTAACTCAACCTACATCCCAATTTCAGAACATTGGCTGAGATGAGGGTGGAAGAGGTTGTTTTCACATCCGAACACCACAAAACAGTGGGATTGGCCCGTTAGTCACATGTATACTCCTATCCGAAGTGTGTAGGGTCTCCACATGGACCCTCCAAGTTACCATTACGGTACACTCTCTTAAAAGCCAATAAAACCATACATTATTGGAAAGAATAGACTAGAGCTGGGAAAACGGGCCGGCCCGGCCCTGCAGGGCCGGCCCGTGACGGGCTCGGGCCTAAACGGGCCGGCCCGTTTAGGCCCGTGTCCTAAAAACACCCCTATTTTAACGGCCCGGCCCGTTTAACTGAAGCCCGCGGGCCGGCCCGCGGGCTTCAGGCCCGTTTAATGTTTTCCCTCTCCTTTATGCCCCTAATGACTAAAATACATAATCTAACATATAAATATTATTAAAACTACTTAAAACATATATAGCATCTATATTCAATAAAACATAAACACTAAAACCTAACAAACAAACCATAATTAATATCCATAACCAGTCAAACACTCAAACAAGTTCATAAACCACAGACAAAAGCCATAATCAAATAAGTCTACAAGAACAAGACCACAATCAAACAAGTTAACAAACTACAACCAAAGAAGTTCATAGCTACAATAGGGCAAAAAAAAACATTGCTATAGTGATTTCTAAAAAATAAATAAATAAATAAATAAACGGGCTTAAACGGGCTGGCCCGACGGGCTTTCGGGCCGGCCCGTTTAAGCCCGCGGCCCGTCGGGCCAGCCCGTTTAAGCCCGCTTCCATTTTTTCGCTTTAAATCACAGGCCCGGCCCTTGACGGGCTCGGGCCTAAACGGGCTGGCCCGACGGGCTCGGCCCGAATTCCCGGCTCTAGAATAGACCATTCCAAAATGAATCTATAGGCTATTCAATCGGCGCGTCCATTGTCCTTTTGTGGGCCCTTTCCATGACTTTTATACATTCCTTGTTTTTATCCGTAAGAGCATCTCCTTTCTTTAAATTTTTTTTCCTGGGCCCGCCAATTCAATTATTTCAGACTTTATTTTTTATTGGCCAAGGATTTTTCTCTGTCCTCCTTTTTTTAGGTCAACATTTGAGATCTCTTGTAGCGGGATTCGGCTGTCCTCTTTTGCAGTAGTCATTTCTGAATTGTGTTCTTTTTTTTTTTTTGATAGAAAAATTTTAGGAAGGGGTTCGGGCTTAACCCAATCCAAGGGCAGGGCCCCTAACTCATGATCCACTGGAGGCCTGTCCCTGTGGGCTCCTGGTTGGCAAGCCGCCCAATCCACACAGGTAGGTAGAGGACTTTCACCCCTATTTTTTCACCCCAGCTTCACTTAGCTGTGGAGATGCCTCCCCAAGCGCCGCAACTGGAGGCATAACTAAATGCCACTCCCAGGGATCGAACTCATGCCAAGGGGGTCACCCAGGCACTCATTGTCCAATCCCCTCGCCAACTGAACCCACGGACGATGGGTATTTCTGAATTGTGTTCTACTACCACCAAAATTGCAAATCTCGAGGCTCTGGCTTGTTTGCCGCCTCCGCTTATTGATAGAGATATAGAGAAATAGTTACGCAGATTAACAATGTTACTGACAAATTAAAATATAATAATTTATTTTATTTTAATATTTTACTATAAATGAACCCCTACCTTTAAATTAAGTATCATGATGTTTCATGTTTTGATTATCGACTCCCATGCCTTTAGAATTACCGGTTGTTAGCCATGTCATGATTTTTATATTCTTAATTATATATCATGTCATTTAAACAAAAAAAAAAAAGAAGAAGAAACACTTGGCATTTCGCATGTAATTTGAAATATTTTATCCTTGTTTATTTATAAAAGAAATGGTTAAATAAATATTTTATTGGTTTTTTAAATATTTCGTGCTCCAATTTTTTTATTAAAATGTAGGGACTAACATTATAGTTTGAAACTATAGGACTAAAATTAAAATGTGGACAAACACTAAACATTATATTAATCCTAATATAAAATATAAAATTTCTAACCAATATTTAGTTAAATTAAAGGAAAATTAATCCATTGATCATTATAGTTTTCAATGATTTTTAACCGAATCATTGTGGTGTTTTTTCGTTTTTACTGGGTTCTTACAATTTCCTGAGTTCCAGGCATTAGTTCCTATGCTTATGATATGTTAATTAAGGTTGACGTAGATGCTAACGAAGCAATATTTTAGTTGCCAAAAATTAAAAATAGGTTTTTAAAAAATAAAATAATGGATAATTTATTTATTATTGACATGAAAATTAAAGGAAAAAAATTATGATTGATCTCGATATTATAATCTTATGACTATATATAATCTGTAATCTTTATTTTGATGAGAGTCACACCATCAATTACCAACCCGGCTTGTCTTATAAATTATGGGTATATGTACCAACATCTAAATGCTTGTTTGGAATTACTTATTTTTAGATAATAAATACTTATAAATCATGATTTACGGTATACGAGGTAAATATGTGAGAGGAGTTTTATCTCGGCTTGCACAATAAATAATTATTGTCTAAAAATAAACCCAAACAAACACGCACTAAAAAAACTAACAAAACATGAATACATTTAGTGGAGTACTATCATTTGCAGTTATCTCTGGCATTTGAAGTAAAGAAATGAGGTGATTGCAAACTCCGGCTTTATTCACCCATTATTGCACTTTTCTATTTTTCTTTTTTACCGTAAACATTATTTTAACAGTTCAAAACACAACAATTTAACATGTGAATCTGTGAAGTCATTTGGCGTGGCCTTAAAAGGACGCAAATGCCAAAAACTTCGACTTTTAAAAATATTTGTCGTTGAAGAATTCTCCTTTTCTTGCCTTGAGCAATGCATGACAGTTTCATTAGCTATTACTCACTCGTTCTTTAATATGAGACCCATCACTTTAATAAATAAAAATATTAAATTACAAAGTGAGCCTTATGTTAAAAAGTGGAGGTAGTAATAACATTTGTTCAGCAATTCAAAAGACCACTTTTTTATGTTTATTAGCTATTAACTTTTATTTTGTTTTTCACCGTACACGTTTTTTAAATTTCAAACTTGTTAATTGCTAAATAAAAGTTGTTAATAGCTATACAAAGTTGTGAATGACCTAAATGAGGAACCTTGTTACTTACTAAACAAAAATTATTAATAGCTAATAAAATAAAATGAATAGCTATACAAACATTGTGAATGACCAGAAAAAGTAGTATTGTTACTTATTAAATGAAAGTTGTTTAATAGTTAATGAAATTTAGTGAATAAAAATACAAAAGTTGTAAATGAGACGCACTCAAAGAGAAGGAGTTACCTGTATAAATCTCTATGTTATAATGTTAATAAGATTTGGTGGCTCAATGGTCACCTATAATTTAGAAATTCAAATGGTTGTAAGATCAAATCCTACTCTCATCATTTGCCCAAAAAATTCCTCTTGCGGCAGCTAGCTCGCCAAGGCCGATGGGGTCTCCGGCGAGTTGGTTGTGAAATTTTAAAAAATAAGAGGCCCTTTTTTTTTCTCTAAATTTTAAAATCCCATTTTGGAATCTCTCACTTTACTAGAATTATAGAAATTCATATATCCTCTACAGTTTAGTAATATTTTGAGGTGAGAAAAAAATACCGTCCTAGGCCTCCCCTCCAAAATTGAGGGGATGTTAAAAGGTGGGGTACATTTTTATTAAGTGTGAGTAAAATAACCTCTTACTAATATTTGATGTGGTATTCTCATTGTCTTTTCATTTAACTCTAGAAAACATTTTCTTCAACTATATTTACCCATTTAAATTTATTTATTTATTTATAGTTAAAATAATAATTTTATAGAAAATTAAATATGGATTGTCCATTTTTTTAAAAATGATGGTAGATATGAGATTCTTTTTTTTTCGATACATATGAAATAGAAAACTAAATATGCAAAGATGGAAAGGAAAGAAAAGAAAAAACAGAGCTTAATGTTCGGCCTCTGCCTCAGCAGGCAAGCCTACGTCAGTCCGACAAGAACAAGGGTGAAAATCTGGCGACGCGTTAAGGGCCCTCTTGGCAAGGTAGTCTGCTTCCAAATTCAGATCACACGGGATATGCCTTACCTCCACTTCCCAGGAACGGCCTAGCATGTTTTGAATCTCCACAACCTCATATCGGTACCGATGCTCCTCACTGCATCCATCGTTGATGCATGTACATGCCTCTAGACAATCACTCAGTAGTAGCAAAGTCCGAATCCCAAGATCCCAAGCTCTCTTCAAGCCCATCAGACATGCCCATAATTCCGCCATAATAGCATCCCCATCCTCCAACCGCATAAGAAAAGCTTCCCGGAAATTCCCTGTGTCATCATATAATACCCCTCCACATCCTGTTGCACGTGTGGCTCTGCTAAATGCGCCATCTAAAAACATCTTCGCCCAACCTGGAGGTGAAGGGATCTGTAGGACCCTTGGTAAAGCATGCTCCTTCTTAGAATTCAACTGGTTGAGAGAATCAACTTTCAGTTTGCAAGTCCTTATGATAGCATAGACTCGGATGCCTAGATTCTGAGTTTGAGGAATAATACCCTGAAAAACCCTCTCATTTCGGCCTTTCCACAACAACCAGCAAGTGACTGCGAAAAAATCTGCCCAAGCTTCATCTTCCACCTTCCCCACATTCTCGAGCAGGTTTAGTTTACACCAATCCCATAAACTCAGGTCAAAGAACTTGTCTCTGTATTTTGGAAAAGTACTGGAGAGCCAAAATTCCTTTACCTTCGGACAATCTCGCAAGACATGTAGGGTATCCTCATATGGACCCCCACACCCTGAACAACTGGTATCCGATCCTATGCCACGGTGCACTCTCAACACATTCGTCAATAGGCGGTCATGTAGAACCATCCACAGTGGAGTACGGAGCTTCCACACCTTGCGCCAAATTGGGTCTTCAGGGGTATCATCCAGACGGAGAAGGCCATATCCAGATTTGACCGAGTACACTCCACTCGTTTCAAGCTTCCACCTTACCATGTCCCTGCCTCCACTTGATTGAACCCGTTCCAAACCCTTCTCAAGAGTATCCCAATTTCTTTTAATTCCATTCCATAAACATGACCCTGGGCGAGATTTCTCAATAACTGGGATGATATCCGAACCACACTTATATTTACTTCGCACGACTCGAGCCCACAGCTCATCCTTCTTACTTATCAGTCCCCACCCAGCTTTCAAGAGAAGAGCTTGGTTTTGGGAGCTCATATGGCGGAGCCCCAATCCCCCTCTTTTCTTTTCCTTACAGACCTCCCCCCATGACACCAAATGCACCTTTCTCTTCTCATCCGTAGATCCCCAGAGGAACCGCCGGGCTTTCTTCTCAACTTCCTCACAAGTAGATATAGGAAGTAACGCAGTTTGCATTGGGTAAATAGGTAGGGCTGCCACCACAGATGACACCAACGTCTGTCTTCCAGCAAAGGAGATGTGGTTGGTCTTCCAATTACTCAGCCGGATTTTCACCTTATCCACCACATATTGATAGGTAGCTTTACTAACTCGCTTGTGCTGAAGAGGGACTCCCAAGTACTTACCAAGGTCCATGGTAGAGGTAAATCCCAGTAACTCACTCAGTTGCCTGGATCTGTTATGATTAACATTAGCTGAGTAGAATATACGTGTTTTAAATTGACTCACCTTCTGTCCCGACGCGTTACAAAATTTAGCCAGGCAACGCTCTACTACCTCCACTTGGTCTACTGTCACTTCAGATAAAAGAATGAGATCATCCGCAAAAAATAAATGAGATAACGGTGGACCATTCTTATTGAGCTGGATCGGTCTCCAGTTACCTTTGTCAACCTCTTCCTGAATCAGATGAGCAAGTTTCTCAATACAAATAACAAATAAGTAGGGTGAGAGAGGATCCCCCTGTCTAATACCCCTGGAAGGGAAAGATTCAGATGTCTGGCTACCCTCCCATAGGATTTGCATTTTGGGCGAGGAAATACAAGCTCTTATAAGATTGATGATGTGGAGGGGAAATTTCAACTCCTGTATACATGAGACGACAAAATCCCAACTTAGCCGGTCATACGCCTTTTCCAAATCAACCTTAATTGCCATAAAGCCCTTCTTGCCCTTCATATTCTTCATAATATGGATGATCTCTTGGGCTATGATAATATTATCAAAACTAACCCTACCCGGAACAAAACTGCATTGATTGGGAGCTATAATTTCAGGAAGGAAGTTCTTAATTCTAAACGATAATATTTTTGTAAGAATTTTATATACCACATTGCATAGGCTAATTGGTCTAAAATCCTTCAGGGTCTCCGGGTTATCCTGTTTTGGAATAAGTACAAGCAACGTACCATTCACTTCCTTGATGCGTTCCAGATTTTCAAATAATTGTGATAAAAGTTCTACAACTGACTTACCTACCAATGGTCACTGGCTTTGAAAAAACAGAGCATTGAGACCATCCGGGCCTGGAGATTTTAATGCACCCATGGACGAAATAGCATGCTTAATCTCCTCGACACCCAAAGGGCGCCCCAGCAACTCAATATACCCACTATGGATCTCAAGGTAGGACAATTGGCATCCCGTCAATTGAACAGCAGGAACTTCCTCCGTAAACAATGCTTGGAAGTACTGTATAGCAAGTTTTTTGATGTCTTCCATTTCATAGGTCCAGTTCCCATTGCCATCCTTTATTGCTTCAATTTTCTTTCTCTTTCTTCTCCCATTTGCCTTCGCATGAAAATACGTTGTATTTCGGTCTCCCATTAAAGACCACTCACACTTGGCTTTCTGGGCCCACAGAAGATTTTCTTGAAGCAAAAGTTCCTTCAATTCCTCCCATAGCTTCCTTTGGAGTCGTTCTTGCTCCGGCCAGTTAAGACAATAATCGGACATCCTGACTAAGCCATCCAGGTGATTAAATAGATTTCTTTTCTGCCTCCCTAGATGCCCAAAAACGTCCACTTTCCACTTTTGAATGGCCCCAGTAAAACGCTCCACGTTCTCAAACCAGTTACAATCCTTCCCCCAAGTAGCTTTCATGAAATTCTCAAAGTCATTATGGAGAACCCAAGAAGCACTAAACCTAAAAGGTTCATTTTGGACCATTGGCCTCGGTGTTGTATCTTGTAGTTTTAACAGGATGGGCCGATGATCCGACTTGTAAAATGGGAGATGCAGAAGTTCCGCATCTGGGAAACTAGACATGAAGAGATCATTCACCATTACTCTATCAATTCTACTCTCACTGCTACCCCGCTTCCACGTGAAATAAGGGCCTCTGCATTGCAAATCAGACACCTCAACCTCCTCCACCCATCTACACAAATCATTATCGGCATGAATATTTTGTCGTAAAGTTGATCTTCTATCATGTATAAATACCAATACATCAAGCACCATTTATAGAACCACGCACATGTTTCAAATCAGCCCATAAGGTGCGTCTTAATGAAGGATTCAGACTTGCATAGATAATCGTGATATAACTGTGCCTAGTGTCATGAGTAATCCGAAGGTGGATAAACTGATTCTGGGACTCGAGAAGTTCCAAGTTCACTTCCTCCCCCTTCCACAGCACCCACAACCCACCACTAAAACCTCTGGCATCCACAATATGACAGTGGTTAAATCCTAACGAAGCAGCACTTCTTTGTGCCCTCACACCATGCGACTGGGTTTCCAAAATAGCCAACATATTTACATTGTGACGTTTAACTAGTTCCCGCACTAGCTGTGTGAAAGATTTATAGCCGGTGCCTCTTGTATTCCAGTAGAGACAAATCATTGGTCACTTTGGTCAGTTGGGAGGGCTGTAAAGCCTGGAGGGACATGAGAGAACCCAATCCCTTCTATTCCTAATAAGTTGGATTGCACAGCTTGTTGATTTTATGATTTTAAAAAAACAACAATTCATGAGAGAGAATTATGGTTTTTGTTTTTCTAGATTTAAAAGTTTATGTTTTCTTTTTTTAAAAATCATTTATATTTTTGTTCAAAGTTGAAATCTCATTGAGCCCATTTTGTTGAAGCCCAGTCAAGTCTATGTTTTTCTTTCCATTCACGTTCTGGCCTATCATGTTCTCTGCCTTTTGAAACTTCGATACTTTCCTACTTTTAAAAAATAACTGTGTTAATGTTTTAAATTAAAATATATATTTGAAAAGTAAAGCAATGGTACAAGTAATAAATAGAAAATACAAAAATAGTTAAAGTTTTCTATTAAAATAATGAGATCTGTTTCTTTATAATTTTATCAGGTCATTTTCATCAATAACATTTTTTTTTAAAAAAAAGAAGACTTTTCCAGTTAAATCCCTCATATTTATATAATTTTGATCATCAAAGCGACAGGTTGAGATAAGTGTTTTGAAAATCGGATTGGTCTAATGGTTAAGCCTGGTTTGATTGGTGTTTGCAGGGTTTGACTGATTTTTTTAAAATATTTTATTCAGAATTTAGCATAGATAACCTTAAAATATTCACTTCCTCACCTGTCCCGATTTAACTTTGATGTGACCCACTAACCCTTAACTCAACCTACATCCCAATTTCAGAACGTTGGCTGAGATGAGGGTGGAAGAGGTTGTTTTCACATCCGAACACCACAAAACAGTGGGATTGGCCCGTTAGTCACATGTATACTCCTATCTGAAGTGTGTAGGGTCTCCACATGGACCCTCCAAATTACCATTGCGGTACACTCTCTTAAAAGCCAATAAAACCATGCATTATTGGAAAGAATAGACCATTCCAAAATGAATCTATAGGCTATTCAATCGGCGCGCCCATTGTCTTTTATGTGACCCACTAACCCTTAACTCAACCTACATCCCAATTTCAGAACATTGGCTGAGATGAGGGTGGAAGAGGTTGTTTTCACATCCGAACACCACAAAACAGTGGGATTGGCCCGTTAGTCACATGTATACTCCTATCCGAAGTGTGTAGGGTCTCCACATGGACCCTCCAAATTACCATTACGGTACACTCTCTTAAAAGCCAATAAAACCATGCATTATTGGAAAGAATAGACCATTCCAAAATGAATCTATAGGCTATTCAATCGGCGCGTCCATTGTCTTTTATGTGACCCACTAACCCTTAACTCAACCTACATCCCAATTTCAGAACATTGGCTGAGATGAGGGTGGAAGAGGTTGTTTTCACATCCGAACACCACAAAACAGTGGGATTGGCCCGTTAGTCACATGTATACTCCTATCCGAAGTGTGTAGGGTCTCCACATGGACCCTCCAAGTTACCATTGCGGTACACTCTCTTAAAAGCCAATAAAACCATGCATTATTGGAAAGAATAGACCATTCCAAAATGAATCTATAGGCTATTCAATCGGCGCGTCCATTGTCCTTTTGTGGGCCCTTTCCATGACTTTTATACATTCCTTGTTTTTATCCGTAAGAGCATCTCCTTTCTTTAAATTTTTTTTCCTGGGCCCGCCAATTCAATTATTTCAGACTTTATTTTTTATTGGCCAAGGATTTTTCTCTGTCCTCCTTTTTTTAGGTCAACATTTGAGATCTCTTGAAGCGGGATTCGGCTGTCCTCTTTTGCAGTAGTCATTTCTGAATTGTGTTCTACTACCACCAAAATTGCAAATCTCGAGGCTCTGGCTTGTTTGCCGCCTCCGGCTTATTGATAGAGATATAGAGAAATAGTTACGCAGATTAACAATGTTACTGACAAATTAAAATATAATAATTTATTTTATTTTAATATTTTACTATAAATGAACCCCTACCTTTAAATTAAGTATCATGATGTTTCATGTTTTGATTATCGACTCCCATGCCTTTAGAATTACCGGTTGTTAGCCATGTCATGATTTTTATATTCTTAATTATATATCATGTCATTTAAACAAAAAAAAAAAAAAAGAAGAAACACTTGGCATTTCACATGTAATTTGAAATATTTTATACTTGTTTATTTATAAAAGAAATGGTTAAATAAATATTTTATTGGTTTTTTAAATATTTCGTGCTCCAATTTTTTTATTAAAATGTAGGGACTAACATTATAGTTTGAAACTATAGGACTAAAATTAAAATGTGGACAAACACTAAACATTATATTAATCCTAATATAAAATATAAAATTTCTAACCAATATTTAGTTAAAGTAAAGGAAAATTAATCCATTGATCATTATAGTTTTCAATGATTTTTAACCGAATCATTGTGGTGTTTTTTCGTTTTTACTGGGTTCTTACAATTTCCTGAGTTCCAGGCATTAGTTCCTATGCTTATGATATGTTAATTAAGGTTGACGTAGATGCTAACGAAGCAATATTTTAGTTGCCAAAAATTAAAAATAGGTTTTTAAAAAATAAAATAATGGATAATTTATTTAGCGCCGGTTTGACTCCAATATGATCCACCGTACCTTAACTCAATACCACAACCGATTTTTTAGCTAGTCCGAGTTCCAGAATGTTGGCTGAGATGAGGGTGGGAAGAGGTTGTTTTCACATCCAAACACCAGCCTATCCAAAGGATAGGCACCACGGGTTCGTTCAGATCTGGATCTGGATAATCCAGATTTATTTTTTTAAAATTGGTGATTTTTGAATAAAAAAATCATTTTTTTGGAAAACTTTTAGTTAAGAGATTATCTTTATTTTAGATTATGTACCCATTAAAATATTTTTTTAAAAAAAAAAAATTAAATCTGGATGGTCCAGATACATCTAGAGGGTCCAGATTTCACCGGGGCTCAAGAATATGCTAAAAAGAAATCATATTATTTCACCGGGGAGAGGATTTCTTTTTACCTTGAATTTTACCATATTCTTAAGCCCCCTTAATAGGATTTCTTTTTACCATATTCTTGATCCCCGTTGAAATTCAAGATAAAAAGAAATCATATTAAGAGGATTTCTTTTTACCATATTATTGATCCCCGGTGAAATAATAGGATTTCTTTTTACCATATTCTTAAGCCCCAATGAAATAATAAGATTTCTTTTTACTATATTCTTGAGCCCCTTTAATTTCACCGGGATCAAGAATATTCTTGAACCCCGATAAAATAATAGGATTTCTTTTTACCATATTCTTGAGCCCCTTAAATTTCACCAGGGATCAAGAATATTCTTGAACCCCCTTGATAGGATTTCTTTTTACCATATTCTTGATCCCGGTGAAATTTCAAGGGGGATCAAGAATATGGTAAAGGCTCAAGAATATGGTAAATTTCAAGTTTGATTTTCATGTTAATTGATAATTGTAGCACCTGAATGATGAAAAGCTTTAACACAAGCAACTTGCAAAGATAAACCTGATTTCCTGCGACCATGAAGGAATTATCCAGTTTCTTGAAGCAGGGACATAACCATATATAACATTTACAGTGCTAAAAATACTAATTTCTTTCGCATCATACAAACATGCCTATTAATTTATTTCCCTAAATCCTTGGTTTCGTCTTTTGAAAAGGCGCTTTCCTTGTAATCACCATCACAAGGGTTCAGATGAATGAGCATATTCTTGTCACCGATTTTTTCAGCCACTGATTTTCTCCTGCTGGTTACGATCACTGCACCACCCCCATTTTTTTTCAATCCCCACAAGAATTTATTAACGAAACTTGTGCTACAGTGCCACATGTCATCCAACACTAAAATGTAATCCCCTGAGTTCCGTAATCGCCGCCCTAGTTCTTCCATGGGCCAATCCTCATCTTCATCCATATTGCCCACAAGGCTGTCAGTATCTAAACCCAAACGATACAGCACATATTTAATAATCCAGTCACCATTTTTCTCTTCTTCGCAAGTTAACTGCGATAAGCAAGCCCATATGATGCTCTTGAACTTGTCGCCGACAGTTTTTTGTTTCAAAACGTTCTTAACAAGCGCCGTCTTGCCGGAACCACCCATCCCATAAATCCCGATGGCCGTCAAATCATCACAGGACGACGTCAAGAGCCAATTGACTATCTTCTCTCTGCGTTCACGGGAAACATCGTATTCAATGCAAGTATTTGGATGGGGTTTGTAAAATGTATACCGATCATCCCACCGCAGCAAATTTGTTTGCCTGGAAGAATCTTGCAGTATGTTTGCGATTTCCATAAGTTTAGAAACGATAGCTGACTGCTCATTCATCTGAGCTTCATTATGGGAGGAGAAAGCTCTCTTGATAGACTTGCTCTCCTTCTTGAGGACCTGCCACTCGGCGGTAAGGGTCTCGATAGGATCGTAAAGCCATGAAATGGATTCAGGGTTGGTATAAACCTCCAACTTCTCAACGATCTCAACGAACTTGGCCAAGATAGGATCTGATGATGATGAGTGCGAATTTTCTTCAGCAATCAATTTCCTCAGAAATCCTATGGCGTTGGATGGTGCCATGATGACGAAGCTCGCTCGTCTGAAGCTATAAACCAACGGGAGAAAGAAATATTTATATCGATAATAGTCTCTTACCTCCTGGCGTTCTTAGATATACCCATTTGATACCAAATACTCCCTCCCCTACTTAATTAATTAAGTAGGATATATTTAAAGAGTTGATCTTGATTTAAATATAAGAAAGAGTCAAACTTAATTCTAAATAAGTAAATATATATAAGATAGTTTTTAAATTTATCAATTTTTTTCCTAATTTACTCCTATTGATACTCCTTCAACAATAATCAAGGAAAAGAAGAAATGAGAGAATTAACGAAGATGACTAGATTATTTATAAAAATATATACTATATTAATTAACTAAACAGAAATGAAGGAATTAATGAAGATGGCTAGAATGTTTATAAACATATATATTATATTAACTAACTTAACGGGAATGAGAGAATTAACGAAGATGACTAGGATATTTAAAAAAATATATATTATATTAACTAACTTAACTAATTTCTTTAATATAATCAGATTATGTAAATATGTTTATTGGAGTATTAAAGACAGGATGAAGTAATTTTGTGAAAAACTCCAAAAAAATACCCCCATGATTTCACTACTACGGAAGGGACTTTTAACGACCGTTTTTTGGCCCTTTAGACGACTGTTTTCAGGGGGATGTCTATCTTAGTGTCGTTGAAAATTCGGGAAAAGACGACTATTTTATTAAAAACAGTCGTTGTATCCAACAGATACAACGACTGTTTTCTTAAAAACAGTCGTTGTATCCTTTTTTTTTTTTCTTTTTTTTTTCTTTTTTTTTTTTTAAACTCCCTACATCATCTTAAAAACAGTCGTTGTATCCTTTTTTTTTTTTTTTTTTTTAAAACTCCCTACATCATCCCTCCCTCTGCTCCTCCACCATATGTGTCTACAAGTACCCACGTCCTCCCATTCTCTCATGATACTCTCTAGCTTCCCTAATACTCATGGAAGTGAAAATCACCTGTTAATTTTTCTATCATGACATATAGCGCATATATCATCATAAGATCATTTCAATGTGCAGACTTCAACTTTCAATGTAAATCATGACATGCATATGGCCAAAGAGATGATGACATGCTTCCATGAAAATCCATATTTTTCATCATCATTTTCCAAAGTGTTCTCTGAAAGCATAATGCCTTAACAAATTCAAAGTACTCATAAATAAAAAACTAGGAAAAGTATTCGAATATGCAATTCATAAAATTAGTTATCAATATACCAAGATCAATTCATAAAATTAGTTTAAGGTTTTAAAATTATTACATCTTTTTAATAATATTCCTATTAATGAAGAATAAGTTTAATTTTACCGAATCCTTAATTTCTCTTTTATCCAAAAAAAAAATTCCTCTACTAAAAAATTGTAAAGCTAATTTATACACAACTCTACTAAACTGTATGTCATGTACAAATTTAATTAACCTGCCTCTCATTTTTAAAATTTTTCAATGAATCCCTCATAAAATCTTAAATATATATAGATAACTCTTGTTATAAGTTTTGTTAATTGCATATACGCACTTAATTTAAAGTTCAATGAGAATTTAAAAGTTTGCCGTAGTTTATTATCAAGTTTTAATTGATTTTTTTGTCATAGGTTTTAATTGATGATTTAAGTTCCTAAAGTCCATATAACAGAATCATTGTTATTCCTCCTCATAACCTTATGAAGTTCATAATATCATTTATTAAAATTCCTCTAATTAATAATAACCACAACTTCATAAAGCATTAGAACCTCAACCAAATTTCCATAAATTATCCAGAGTATAATTCACTTAGTCAATGAAGACAAATTATTCTTCAATCTTTTACACATAGAATGCGAGCAAGAGCCTAATCAATACATTATTAGAACACACACACATAAATATAAACAATATTCTCATCTTTTAAGTCTCGTTATTAAGAATAAATGCCTTAATTACTTCCTATGTGCCTTCAACTTAAGTCTTCAGAATGACCCACGATCGACCATCACATAGACATACATCACCAAAAATGGAATCAAAATTGAATCTTTGCTTCTTAAACTTACAATTCCATCAGCTAGCTATTGTCTTTAAGTTTCGCCCTCTACAAATCATTCTAATGTAAGGGATTCTCTGGTTTGTTAACACTAAATTCCAACTCTGTGAACAATATATATGCAAGCATTCAACTTTAATTTCCATCACAAAGGCAGAACAGACCAGCCCAATAACGTACAGAGTAGATTCGGGGAATTACCAGGAAAAAGAAGGGAATGTTGCATGTCTGAACTGACAGAGGAGAAGGCCGCGAGCTGGGGTGGAGAGGCAGGATGAGATAGAGGCTCACGGGGCGGAGAGCTAGGGGGCCGGAGAATGCTATATGAGAGACCCAAGGAGAAGCGAGATACGCGACACAGCAAACAGAAACAAAGGGATCGACTGAGAGGCGCTCTAGCTATAAGCAAGGTCGGACGGGGGCGGGAAAGGGAAAGTGAATGCTCTGAAGCGCGCTGGAATGACAGAAAATGAAAGCACTTTCAACGACTGTTCTTATAGAACAGTCGTTGAAAGGTACTTTCAACTACTGTTCTATAAGAACAGTCGTTGAAAGGCTCACTTTCAACGACTGTTCTTAAGAACAGTCGTTGAAAGTGGCAAGCAAGCCCGCCTTTTTGGGCACTTTCAACGACTGTTAATAAGAACAGTCGTTGAAAGTATCTTTCAACGACCGTTCTTAATAACGGTCGTTGAATATTAAGTTTCAACGACTGTTTGTTTAAGAACAGTCATTGAAACATTTCCTAGACTTCTTCTCCTCTTTACTACTACTGTTATTTGAAAACGGTCGTTAATTTTGGTCGTAAATTATCCTATTTGTAGTAGTGTTTGAAAATCTCAAACCAATCATTCCTAATAAAACATATAACCAATCATTCCTACTAAAACATTTGAAAATAGCCAATGAATTACAATAAACAAAACTGATTTGGCATTATTTTGATTCACTTTAGATATTTTTATAAAGTTTTCTCAAGTTTCTGTACTTTCTTTTTTAGGAAAATCTTTGAAAAAGAATTTCAAAATAGTGAAAAGATAAAAAGGTGATTTGAATATGGATATTCTCATAAGGGTGTTAGTGCCTGAACGACATTTTCAAAATTTAAATGAAATTACACGTTTGACCCTCAGATGTTGCTCCTTCCTCTTCCTCTACTGCTGGCGTCATTGTCTTCAAGCGAAGCAATTCCACCACCACACCCAGAAGAGGCAGGTTCTTGGATGACCCAGTAGATAGTCCTAGAAAGAGGAATGGGTTATGGTCTTTTCTTCATCTTTCTACCAAGTCATCTGCCTCCTCTGTTTCCACGACGAAACCTAAGGCAAAGAGCTTTAGAGGCAAAAATAATAACAACCCCCTTCGGCAAGTAGAAGGAGAAGTGGGAGGATTGTTCATCATCCTTGGTAGGAAGAATATTGGTTTAAGTTGTAAAGTGTGCTTTACAGAAATTGACAGCATTTGTCACTATTATGGGTTTGCTGATATGCTGGAAATATACTTGTGAAAGGGGAAGTGAAGAAGAAGGTGGTGGTAGAGAAAGAAGGACAATTGTGAAAGCCTGATCCGAACTCGTGAAATCTTATATGAACTTGTGAAAGCTTTATCCAAATTCATGTAACCTGTAATATCCCAAATGTTGGGATTGGAGGCTTGAAAATAAGCCTAAATTAAGTGGACCGCTAAGCCCTAGTTTAGCAGGTGTCTCGACCTATTCCCTAATGTTTCTTATATCTTTGGGTTATTAAAGAAAGTAAAATGGAGAATTTTGGAGAAGGTGATTATGCTTCTAGTGAAATTTCCTGTGAGACAATGAGATTGTCATGTGATTTTGTATGATGAAATGATAAGAAAAAATTATGAGATTTTACAGGATGAAAGTAGGCATCCTAAGCTTTAATTTGATGGTCATATGACTCAATTAGAGCTATATACAAAAAATTATAAATTTTTGAAGTTAGCTTAAAAAAATGGAAAGTTTCTGGAACATCATTCAAAGATTTAAATTTTGGGATTTTTGTGCTTCCAGTTGGCAAAAGTATATATTTTTCCTTGAAAGTAGACTCAATAAGAGTTCTATAGCCTTTAGAATCACTTCAATTCAAATTTTCTAGAATTAGTTATGATTTTTCAAAATTAGAGCAGAAAATCTGTCAGAATTTATATAAATCCAAAAATAAGGGAACAATTATGACATAAGCAAGGTGTTGTGATGACATAAGCTAAATGTTATGAAAACATCATCCTCTTCCTCCATCAGCCAAAACCGTGCAGCACCATGGAGAAAGAGAGAGAGAGAGAGTTTTAGAGAGAGAGAAGAGGAAGAAAACTCAAGGTAGGTCGATTTCTTTGGTGAATTCGTACCTAACGCGTAAAACTCTTCTCCTAAGCACCTCTTCTATGTTATTTAAGGTGTTAGAAGCTTGAGTTTCAGTGTGGAGAAGACTAGGGTTCAGCCATATCAAGGGAGAGCGAGAGGGAGTTTGAGGTAACTTCCAAACTCTTGTGTATTGACTATTTTGGCTGCTGTGGGCAATTTAATCGGCAAAATTTTTCTAGATTGCCGTTGGTTTTAAATTTTAGAAATGGGCTGGCCTAGGGGTTATCCTGCCGAAATTGGGTCCAAATGGTAGTTATAACCTAATAGAATAGTTAATAAAGTGGTTAGGAGTGGAAAGGAACACGTCTGCGGAGTCGGATTTCGAAACCCCCAATTTACCCCTAAGTATTGAGGATTTCGGTCAGCTCTAGAAATAGGCCTTAGAGTTGGATTTTCAATGATTTGATGGTTCCATTGAGTTAAGGAGGGAAAATTAGATGGGGTTACAATTGGTCACTTTTTTGGAAAAGCCCAAAAAAGCATAATTATGAAAACGCCCCTGAAACTCCGAAAGCGGAGCTGTCAAGGGCAATTTGCTGATTTGGCATTGAATTTAGTAATTCCGATTTCAGAAATGGATTCTTTGGGTGAAAATATGTCAGAATAGCCCATGTCAAAATTTTGAGAAAAATACAGCCAGGCCAAGTACTGCGGGGCCGGGCCGGGCCCCCGGGGGCATTTTAGTAATTTTTTAATATAGACTCATATAACCCCCAGAAAATACTATGGAAGTGTCTTAACGGTACATTTGGCATTGTAGGATCGAATATGGAGTCCGAGCTGTTTGCACGTAGTTCAAGGAACTATTTCTATTTAGTAAAAAGGACATAAGGTAGGGGACTTTACCTTGATTGTATGTAATTGATATATTTGCTTGTGTAGTGATGTATGTGATTGCTTTACTTGATTGTGTAGAGCAAATATGAACAAATAAAGCTCTGTTTCTGTTTTGTTGTGGCCATAGTTTTGTCACATAAAACATTGAGCATGCAGAAATGTGATTATGGGACATGTATTTAGATAAAGCTAACATGTCATACACATAGCATCTATCATGCATGTATTGTGGTATCTGTTTTGCTACTGAGATTCTCTCAAATCTCGCCTTCCCCTACCAACAACTTAGACATGTGAATACAGAAGGTATGCAGAGATCAGAGACGAGAACTAAACGAGAGGGGATTACAGTGGTGGAACAAAGATGTGAAAATGTCTCCGTTTCACTGGGATGAGCTTAGATACCCTAGTAGCCCTGTGTGGCTACATTATTTGAAATTATCAGGTACGAACCCCTCAGGTGAAATTATGTAATTATGTACATATTATCAGTATATTTATGCTATTCCTGTGTTGGCCACTGAACCATGCATTAATATTTTGCTGCAATTCAAAATAAGTAAGGGTGTGACATTTTGGTGTGCATTAATATACCTATCTCTTGTCTTTTCACTTCTAATATTACTCCCTCCGATCATTTTTATGAGTAACTTTCTCTCCCTTAGTGTAGTCCTTCATATACGCAACTTTTTTCTTATGTTTCAAAATTTAAACTACAATTTCCTCTATACCCCTATTAAATATATGTCTTTATATTAATTATCATCTATTAATCACTAATTCTTTTTCATTTAATCATTTATTACTCATTCACTCTCATTTTTTTACTCATTGTCCCTCTTTTGCCATTTTCATAAATATGGATATATTTGAAAAAAAAATGACATTTTTGATACATTTATTATTTTTAATTAATTTTAACTGCCAATTCATTTTATGAAATAAAAAAAATTGTTCATAAAAAGAACCACATAGAGTGTTTTTCTTCCCTCTGTTATGAGTTATTCACGTGGCAATGATTGCTTTCAAGTTAGCGCCACCTGGACTTATTTTTGGATTAAGGGGCAAAAATATCTATAAACGTTTTTTAAAAGTGTATCCACCATCATAAACTTTTTTTTTGCGCAAAAGTAATCATGAACTTTCAAAAAGAGGCAAAAGTGGCACTTCCGTTAAAACTAACTAACGGCAGTTAACTCCAGTACAAAAGTACTAAAATACCCCTATATAAAAAAAAAATAGTCGTGGGCGTACTTTTGAAAAAAGTTTATAGGTATTTTTACTTCTTAGCCATTTTTTTAGATAGGGATATTTTAGTACTTTTATACTGGAATTAACGGCCGTTAGTTGGTTTTAATGGAAGTGTCACTTTCGTCCCCCTTTTGAAACTTTATGATTACTTTTGCACTCAAAAAAATTGTGGTGGTAGATGCACTTTTGAGAAAAGTTTATGGGTATTTTTGTTCTTTAACCCTTTATTTTTTACAAAATTTAGGCTAAAACACAAAAATACCCCAAACTTTATGGCAGTTGTCTATAACATCCCGACCTTAAAATCAAGGACCCTAATGTTTCATGTTTTGACTATCAACTCCCATACCATAAAAATTACCCTATTTTTTTGCCATGCCATGATTTTTATAATTTTTATCATATATCATGTCATTTGAAAAAGCACTTGGCATTTGACATGTAATTTTAACTATTTTATAATTTTTTTGAAAAAGACATGGTTAAATAAATATTTTATGTGTTTTTTAAAGTATCTTAAATATTTTACAGTCCATTTTTTTATTAAAATGTAGTGACTGATGATAAATCACAATTTTAATATATTTTATCCCATCTTATTCATTTATTTTGGAGATTATTTTAGGCTAATTTAGATTTATTAGATAATATTTGGATTATTAGCCAATTATAGGAAATAATATAAATTTAAATGGATTATGATATTATTGGGCTTAAATTGATAATATTTTAATTGTTATATTATGATTGGATAATATTTTCAAATATATGATATATGACAATTTTATTTAATTCTTGCAGAGTAAGGAAAAGCAGATTGAAAGATCCTACGGTGCAGAAATTTTCTGAAAAGCTAAAAGAATATCCAATGATTAAATTTTATTTGGATTTCTTAAATTTAGATGGGCTTAAGTTGATACCCAAAAAACCCTTTTCTCCTCCCTCTTTAATTACCCTAGCCGTCACAGCAATAGGGGGAAAGGCGCTGAAGACTCGTACGAAACACAACCGCTGAATATCACGCACTCACGTACGCGGAAACGCAGAGAGAGCACGCAGACGCAAGAATTGCTGGAGGTTCCTCTCCATTCATCATAAATTCCCATCCTCTTCTCTATTCACGGGTCCCACCTCCATTCCATTCACATATAATCTCCAACATCAACCAAACCATTCTCCTATTCTCATGGCTGTGACGCGTTGGGAGTGTGAAGGAGAGAGGAATTTTATGGAAGTTTAAGTCTCTTAGGAGGCAACTTGGGAGGGAGCATAGAGGAAGTTAGAGCTTATGAGCTTACACTTGAAGACTACAAGGGAGTGTCTTTCTTTTATCTTTTTGATTCAAGACTTAAGATTATTTAATTTTAAATGATTTTAGGTTGTGTTAATTGAGAACAATCTAGTTTTAGATTGTAGACTTATTTTTTATTTAGATTGAATTGATAATTTGGATTTGATTTATTCTTAATTGATTATTGGGATTTTTGTTTGCAAACCTTTGATTGTCAATTAAATTATTAATTGAGTTTTCATTATTAATTTAATTGTCAATTTGGGCTTAATCTCTTGATTGTTTAATTAAGTGATTAATTGTCGAATTGTTTAATTAGGCAATTGTAAACATAATTTCCAAAATATCTTAAGCAATTGTGATTGGTTTTTAATGGATTTAATTAACCACCATTTTTTCCATTATGAGTTTTCTAGTGGATTAGGTGTTATTGAGCATGAGGGTTTCCCATGTCTTGATTAGGTGATTAAATTTATTAATTCCAATTTTTCATGAATCCCCCTTTAGTCTAATAAATTAAATGGCTAAGAAAGCTAAATCCATGTGAATCCTAAGTTGTCCCCTTCATCATCATAACTGAACGAAATCCTTGTTGATTGTCTTACTTTTGATTATTTTCTTTGCTTAGCATCTTAATTCCCTTTTCATATAAAAACCCCCCAAAGATTGCATTCCAATTCATTTAGGTTAGTTTCATTCTCATATAGATTTTAGAGTCATTTGCATTTAGGTAGTAGAGTCTTGCATTTTAGTTTAGGTCCATTCTATTGCATCTCTTGTCACTTAAAAATCAATCCTAAAGAAAACCCATAGCTTGCTCCTTGGGAGAATGACCTAGGTTGACCCTAAACTGCATAATAATTTAGGACCTAGTTTAATTGATTGCTTTAGCGACAGCAGCACGCATCAACTGACATTTTAGCCAGAAAAAAATTCTAAGGACCAAAACTTATAGTCTGAAACTGTATGGAACTAAAATTAAAATGAGGGTAAACTATAAGGACTAAACATTATATTAATCCTAATATAAAATATAAAATTTCTGACCAATATTGAAAATTAATCCATTGATCATTATAGTTTTAAATGATTTTCAACCGAATCATTGTGGTGTTTTTTTGTTTTTACTGGGTTCGTATAATTGTCGGAGTTCTAGGCATTAGTTCTCATGCTTATAATATGTTATTTGAGGTTGATGGAGATGCTAACTAAACTATATTTAAGTAGCCAAAAATAAAAAATAGGTTTTTTAAAAAATAAAATAATTGACAATTTATTTATTATTGACTTGAAAATAAAAAAATTATTATGATCATAGCTGTCTTCTTATGACTATATATAATCCGTAATCTTTGTGTGTGTTTGTTTCGACTTTTGTGGCCTGCTTAACTTAAATAAGTAACCTTTTGACTTAAATTTATAAGTTTTGTCGTTTGGTTGAGCGATGGACGAACAATAGTTAGGTTGCTTTTAAGCAATTTTCGAATAAGCATCGGAGTGTTGCTTTTTTTAGACCGTTGTGGGTATTTGGTAGGTAAGGACCGTTATTATTATTATCATTAACATTCCGACCTAATTATTAACCTGTCTCTCCCCTACTTCTCGTCTCCTCTCACTCGACATTTGCTGTTTCTTCTTGCGATTTGCTTCATCCTCAGTTCCTCCTCGCGATCTACTCTCGGCAGGTAGGGAATCGAGCGGGTGGTGGGTCTTGTTCTCTCCATCTCCGTGTTTCGTTGTCCGGTTGTGGTCGGCGGTGGCCGTCAAAGCGAGTCTCGATCTCAGTGGCCATTGGGCTAGAGGTAAACGGTGGTGGCTTGGAGTCCGACGGAGTTGGGTCGAGGCCGGTGGAAACCAAACGGTGGCAGATCTGTGTGTTCGAAACCGGATTTGGGTGAGTTTGGTCTACAACGGTTTGAGCTGGTGAGCTTCGGCGGCGCGATCCGGATTAGCATTATACGGTTGAAGGTGGTGTGGTGGTAGATCTGCTCATTCGTGGTTATCTGTGCGCATTGTAAGGCTGGTCAGGTTTGAAATCTCTGCCTTTGTCTATGTTGAAGAGATATTCACCTTTGCTCTGCTTTTCGGTTCCCTTTGCTCTGCGGTGTGTGTGATAATGTTGTGTGCTTCGTTGTCTTCGGTTGACGTTGAGTTTCTGTGGTTGTGTTCTTCCATTTTTTTTCTCTGGTCTGGGTACATCGACATATGGTTGTGTTTGGTTGTTTTCCTCTGTTTAGAATGGAAGAGTCTCAGACAGCAGAACTGTTGGTAGCAGAGGGAATTCAGTTTATATTCTTTGTAAAAAGAATTGTGTGAGAAGCACACTTGATGGCAATAAAACTGTGGTCCAAAAAGTTTTAGTGTTATAGGGTAAGAGAGACAAGTTAATTGCTAGTGCTGGTGCTGTATGCTTAGTTGCTTTCGCCATTTGGAAATGAACTAACTTTATCAGAAAACAGAGAGCCCTCCTTTTAAAGCTTCTTTTCCTGTTTTAACACTAATTATTATAATTAATTACTTGGCGTTCTCTTTTATGATTTGGGTTTAGCATCATATCTTATCTTACTCGTTCCAGCCAACTGCATCATGTTAAGGTATTGAATATTCCATCTTGAATTAGTTAAAGTGAAATGATAAACTTATCTGATTTTGAGATTTTCTCGTAGGACATGGTATTATTTGATCCATTAACTTTCATATTTTTCCTTTTCATTATTTTCTTTCGAAAATTGGGAATGATAAGTGCATTTGAAAGAAATTTAAGAAGAGTCGTTGAGAGGGAAAGGGTGCCAGTTGTGGTTGATGTTTCTCATGTGAGATGATTCAGAATTGCTTATTCAATACTCACGTATCTTTGTTTCTTTCTAGAGAACTTTTAGTAGTAATTTACATGCAAGAGTGATGTTAGGCATTTGAAAATCCCGTTTAGGGGCTCAAACGTAATTTTAAAAAAATTAGGGTGTCTGAATATTTTTGTTTAAAACAAAATCACATTTTGAGCGTCCATAGTTGATTATCCTCGGCTCTAACTCCTGTCCAAACATGCCCTTAAATGTTCAAGTATTATAGATTTATGCATGGATGCTCAAATGCTCATTTTGAAGAGTTAGGCAAGGTGTGCGTTACAACTGTTTCTGTTAATTCCTTTTAGGTCATTTATGTTTTAAGCCTTTTGAGTGAAAATGTCTGAATGGTGCGGATAAAAGAGAGAGCTCTGTTGTGGTTTATTGAGTTTGGAAGCTCAAGAGGTTTGAGCATTGCTAGATTATTGATTACTAATGGTTTGAGCATTGCTACATTATTGATTACTAATCATAGATAGTTATGCCACAAGGAATTCTGTTAGTTTTTCCAAACCTTGAATATTTTCATGTCAAATGATATTGCTTCCTTTATTCTATAACGTTAAATAACGAATGCTTTGTTGGGGGTATAGATTAGTGAGGATTAGCAAAATTCTACAAGCACTAAATAAACTGTACATCGAATAATTTGGTTGCCTTGTGTGTTATGTGTGACCTTTGTGCTATAGCAATATGGAGACAAAAGCTGTGTGGGATTTAGAATCAACAGACATATTTATCAACGCATGCGTAGACCAGATATACAAAAAAGAATGCAAAGGGCAGTTATTTACACCAACAGGATGGAAGAATATTATTTCCACATTCACTGAAAAGACTGGGAAACTGTATGGGAAGAAACAATTTAAAAATAGGTTAGATATCTTAAAGAAAGAGTTGAGGATATGGGATTGTTTAATCAGAGAGACCGGTGTGGGTAGAGACCCTGTGACGAACAATGTGCTTGCATCAAACGACTGGTGGAAGGAGAAATTACAGGTAAAAAATATTATGTGCACACTTTACAAGTATAATGAGTTCGTTGTTTGGTATGTACTTGAGTTAAATATTCATTTTGACTCTTGTTACTTGTATGCATGTAGGAGCATCCCGAATATAAGAAATTTAGGTATGCTTGCCTAAGGAATGAAAGGGAGTTACGAATAATATTCAAAGATGGCTCGGCAATGGGAGACCGCATTTTCTCATCCTCTCGCGTACATGAGGAGACAAATGAGGAAGATGAGGATGACGTTTACAGACCCACGATGGATGAACAAGAAGGCTCTGGGGATAGCGAGGATGAGCATTTTGGTGGTACCCCTGCGTTTAGTACAGGAGTGACAGATGGAATGGCAAGCGTTGGGTTAGATGCAGCAATGCCCTTAGGCAGTGGTCCTATCGCATCCGGAAGTTCACAGAAAAGGAAGAGAGGTGAAGGGCGTAGCAAAAGCAAAAAACAGAAAATTCCGGCCGCAAAGCAAATAGCCGATGCCGTCAGTGTCATTGCTAATGTGACTATGGATCGTGCAACGGCTTTAACGGCACCTCAAGAAAATGGCATGACTGAGGTTGTGAACTATTTACTCGAGCTTGACGAGGTGAAGGCAGACAAAGCCTTTGGAGTTCGGTGTATGCGAGCGCTGGAAAGCAAGACACGTCGGGATGTGTTTGTGACGTTGAAGAGAGACCCTGAGTTCCTCATGGCTTATTTGCGTCATATTTCAGAGGACGAGTAGTTGTTGTTGCATTTTATGTCTAGATAGTTGTTGTAGAACTCATGACCTATGTTTATTTCTTGTTTTGAAAACGGATTGATTGACCCGTCGTGTAGAACGGTTTCAAACCTTTTGGTATTTATATTATATGTTATGTTTTTTATTCATCCTGCTCACACCACAATTTCACTATAATCACAGGTACAGTAATGCCAAATCGTACCAACCAAAATAGGTTGCAGGGGATGGAGGAAGATGAAGAAAGTGATGACGCCTCAAATTTTGAGGCTCAGTTGGAACTAAATGGACACTTATGCGTGTTGCTCTGTCAATACTTAATGCCATATGTGTGCAGACGACAGCCTAGATCGAGTCAGGGAACAGGCCACTATTGGGTACAAGAAATGTTGGCAAATGATGGTTCACAATGTCATCAGATGTTTAGAATGGAAAAACATGTTTTTCATAGGTTGTGCATTAAGTTGTGTGAGCATGGGTTAACAGAATCTAGGAATACTGGCATTGAAGAGATGGTTGCCATGTTCTTGCTCACTATTGGACACGGAATAGGAAATAGGCTAGTACAAGAAATATTTAAACATTCGGGCGAAACTGTAAGTAGGCTTCTACACAAGGTTTTAAAGGCCTGCCTTAAGCTTGCAACCGAAATTATTAGGTCGTGCGATCCAGAATTCTCTCAATGTCATCCAAAAATAGCAGCCGATAATCGATATTACCCATATTTCAAGAATGCCATTGGAGCTATTGATGGTACTCACATCAAATGTGTCGTAACTGGACCGGGACGGGATGTGTTTATCGGGAGAAAGGGATATCCCACATAGAATGTTATGGCTGTTTGTGATTGGGATATGTGCTTCACCTTCCAGTTAGCGGGATGGGAAGGTTCAGTACATGATGCTCGTGTTTTTCACTCTGCTGTCTCTGATCCAACCATGAATTTCCCACATCCACCACAAGGTAATTTTTTGTACACTTCAATTACGTTTCTTTGTCTACATTTAACGTTTAACTTAAACTCACATTTACAATTATTTTAACACCTTCAGGAAAATATTATTTGGTCGATTCCGGTTACCCAACAACGGATGGTTATCTTGGTCCGTACAGATGTGAATGTTATCACCTCCCAGAATTCAGAAATCACCGGGGGTTTCGGAACCCTAATGAGGCTTTCAATTTTTATCATTCAAGCTTGAGGTGCACAATAGAACGAACTTTTGGAGTATGGAAAAATAGGTTTGAAATCTTACAACATATGCGCAAGTATAGCTTCGAAACCCAAGTTCGCATTGTCTGTGCCACAATGGCTATACATAATTTCATTAGAAGAAATTCCCAAACGGATCTGGACTTTAGGGAAGCAGAAAATGAGAATAATATTGTTCATCTAGATAATACTCAAGATCAAGACTCGTTGTCGACAAATGATGCTCGGACTCGCTCAACCCAAATGAATCATGTGCGTGACACGATCAGGGACCAAATTGTACGGGACCTTTGATTTGATTATTTCTGTTATATTTAGCTTCATCAAAAACTAAGTTTCTACAATTTGTAATTTATTCGTATTTTAATTGTAATTTTATTATTTAGTTTACTATTGGCATACTTGATCCGTTACAATGCTCTGCGTTTGAAACCTATGCTATTTGTCGTGTAATTTTTTGTAAGGCACCTACAGGTTGGAAGATCCAGATTATCGGACCCATTTAATGTCCCCGAACAAAAGAAAGATTTGTGAGTGAAGAGTGTGCAAATAACTGTTATCTAGATGGATTAGCAGCACCAAACTTTTGAGTATGTGCCTTGTGGTAATACTGTCGCCATTGGATGGTTTGGATCAATTTATCACCAAGAATGTCACTTTAACAAATGCATCTTCCCAGATCCCATTTGGTAATTAAGTTGTCAATGAATTCATTTTCCATAGTTAGTCCTTCATTTTTTCATTTTTCATACTTTTTCCAAAATTTTTCTCTTAAATAAAACAAAATCTACTTATGCAAAAGCCAAACCAAACATCTTTCACTTTTACATAAGTTACTTTAAGTTACTTATTCAATCGCTCAACCAAACACTCATCATTTTATCCAATCTTACTTTTTTTCAATTTTCAGATTCCATAAGTCTAAACAAAAATAAGTCACTTATCCAATCACTCAACCAAACATTCATTATTATGATCATAGCTGTCTTCTTATGACTATATATAATCCGTAATCTTTACCTATGCGCCAAAGATAATCGAGACATATATTGGGATCTGGGTGCGAGGCACTCCATCAATAACCAACCTGGATTGTCTTATAAATTATGGGCACATGCACCAGCATCTATGAAAACTATAATAATCCAAAAAACACACACACACTCACACACAAAATCATTTAAACTTCATTTTTGGAGTTCAGGTGGACAAAAAACCTTCGCCTTTGGCGTTTAAATAATTGAGTGTGTGTTCGGTTTACAGCATAAAAAAGCGCTTTTTGTTTTTGCTAAACCTTGGTTTTGTGTTTAAAGCAGTCGAACACCACCCAAAATCAGACAATCCCGTTTTTAGCCCAAATCATGATTTTAGGGGAGAAAAAACTATTCTGAAAGTAAGCTATTTTCAGTTGCTTTTAGGAGAAAATTCTGACTGCTCCATGTCCTTTTCTGAGATTCCTTTTTCTCTTTCTCTTTCTCTTTCTCATCTCACTTTTTTTACCCCTCTCTCTCTCCTCTGGGCATCTGACGGGACAAGAAAAAATAGCATAAACAAAAGTTTTTTTTTTTTTGCCAACAAAAGGATAAAAAATAAAGAATAAAGAAAAAAATTTAAAAATGAAATAAAGTCATGGAATTAAAAATTTTGTAATTTGAGAAATCAGTATCTATTTAAAATGAAATATTATTTTTTTCATAATTGACAAATGTTATAATTTTAAAAAATTTTGATAAATTTATTTCATTTTTTGTATTTATTATGCAATTTAATATGAAATAATACTTAAAATATAATCTTATCCTTTATATGTAATTATCATAAAAGTTAATGTCATTTTTAGTCATTTGATCATGAAAAAAGTTATTCTGATAAAATCATCCAAACACTCTCATTTTATCAAAATCACTTTTTTCCCATAATCTATTTTCCTATAATCTATTCTACAAAAGCTATTCTCTTCAGAATCTATTCTTCAAAAGCTAATAAGAACACACCCTGAGTCTCATAGTCAACCGAATCAAACTTCACTTATTTTTCGGCAAAAAATAATTAAGCCTCACTATTTATTATACAATATAATTATTTAATTTCAATAATTATACAATTATAATTTTATTTATTAAATGCCATTTATAAATCTGTTTTATTTTTGCTAAAAAAATAACTCTGTTTTTTTAAATAGTCTACCAAGTTTTAAAAACAAATTTAATAAAATAAATATAAATTTATCCATATAAAAAATGATGTCCCTCCCATCCTCTCATGGATTAAGTGAGTGTTTGATAATTTGTCAAATCTAGGTTTGCGCAACCCGAGACAAAATTCCTTTTACAAATTTACTTCGTAAATCGTAAAAACTATTATCAAAAGTTAATCTAAACACATATTAAATATGGTAACGTTAAAATCCTTTCTTTACTAATAGTTGTCCCTCCCATCCCCTCACCCCCGTTCTCTGCTCTCATCCGCTCCCCTTTTCTACCTTCATTAAAATAAAAAGAAAATTATTATGATAAAAGCCGTATTCTATATGGTCTGTGATTTTTTTTATTTGATTGAGTTTGACATTATTAAGAACTACCACTTTAATCCTATTTATAAATCTCTTTTAATTAATCTCACAAGAGTTAGTTAACTCAATGATTATGGGGTAAATTTTCAACTATACTCTCATTTATGAATTGGTATTTTTCAACTCTTTTTTCTCTGCCTATCTTTAAATTATTTATTTATTGATATAATAAATAGGAATAAAATTATCACAACCTTATTTACTATATTAAAATTGAACTTATAAATATTTATAAATAAAATTAGAGTGATATCCGGTAATATTAATCAAGGCGGTCAGAGTTAGGGGTGGAAATAGGCTAGGTTAGGCTAGGCTTTGCCTAAATAGGCCTGGGCCTGTAACAAAGATTTAAAGCCTGAACCTGGGCCTGTATGTAGGCTATTTTTTAGGCCTGAGCTTGGGCCTTCAGATCGCCTGACAAGGCCTGAAGCCTATTTAAAAACCTACTTAAAATGTAGGACTTTAAATAGCCTTTAAAGCCTATGCCGCCAAATTCATATCTAGCCCTTCATGCTTATATATAATCCTACATTATGTCTTAAAAGCCTAACATCTATTCTTATTGTAACATTAAGGCTTAGTAAGGAAAAGAAAAAATGTCTAGTGACAACACTTATCCCAGCAAATAGGAATAAGAAAAATTAATAGTCTGTTGACTAATGAGATATATTTTTTAAAATCGACTAAGTATAACAAATAACATGTAAAACTAGATTTTTACCTATTTTACTCTTTGCACATAAATTGGGACAAACTCCCCTTGTTAAGATTATAATATTTCATTTGACACTAAAATGAACTCATAACAATTTTTTATGTGTGGAGGGCACAAATTAGGGGAGAGAAAGTGAGTTAGTATTATCATCTCAAGCGATCGAAAAGAAGAGATGTAGAGGTGAATGATTTATGTGAAAATAAGGATTAAGTATAATGATAATGAAATATGAAACTTAGAATTAAGATTAAGTTGTTAAATTTATAAAATTATTTAGATGATATTATATAATAGTATAATTTTTTTAAAAAAATTTAAATAGGCCAGGCCTGTAGGTTTGTAGGCTAGGTCTTATAAAAATAGGCCTGACCTGTTTATCTAAATAGACTTAATAATATACTTGAACCTGAACCTGACCTATTTACTAAATAGACTAGGCCATAGTCTCTATTAAAGACCTGACCTATTTCCATACTCAATCAGAGCCCAGTCAAGTCTATGTTTTCCTTCCATTCACGTTCTGGCGTCTCATGTTCTCCACCTTTTGAAAATTTGGTTCCTTTTTTTCTTTTTGTGGGACCCCTTTTATGACTTTTATACTCTTCTTGTTTTTCTCCGTAAGAGCATCTCCTTTCTTCAAATTTCTTTCCCCTGGCCCCGCAACTTCAATTATTTCAGCCTTTGTTTTTGATTGGCCAATCCTTTTTCTCTCTCAGCCTTTTTTTTTTTGAATAAGATACTAAGATACAGTAGACCTAGAACAGGTTACTACAAAACAAACCCCTAAACTCCTTCAACCCCAATCCCGACTGTCTCCACATAAGACGGAGGTGGGTGATCCAGGAGAACAAAATTTCCGGAGATGCTGTGAGCTAAATACGCTAAGTGATCCGCAAGGGTATTCTGCTCCCTGTAAACATGATCAATAAGAACCTGCCAATCTTTGACCAACCATAAATTAGCATCCTCAATGACCTCTCGGAAGGGGTGACTAATATCACAGCCCCTAGTGAGAAAAGATACAGCCTGTAGACAATCAGTGCGGATTAGGACACGTTTTAAATTTCTATTCCAGCAAATCTGAAGTCCTTGGATAATGGCAATAATTTCCGCCACCACCGGGGGCACTTGAGATAGTTTGCACATGTAACCACATAACCATTGACCATCTTCCCCCTTAATGACACCTGCACAAGTACTTTGACCGGACGCCAGAACAGATCCATCCGTCTCCAGAATACTGAACTCATTTCTATTTATACCACCTCCCTCCTGAAAATGCCGCACTTTCCCGTAGAATTTGCTTTGAGAAGATAGTTCTAAGTCCCAAGCTGCTTTGAAGAGACTAGAATTTGCATTATGGACCACCACTTCAGGCTCTTCCCTAAAAAGTCTGTTACAGCGATTGACCCAGATATCCCAACAGACATAGCCAAATAAAATTGACCAACTGATCTTGGTGAAACTTCTCCCAATTTCATTTCTGAGATTCCATTGGATCCAATCCTTTCCTTGTAATGAATTAAAAGTATTCCAGTGCACCGGATTGATTATGGAAATCCATCTTCCGCGAGCGTTGATACAGTCCCTTAATAGATGCATGACGTCCTCCTCCTGGCTACAGCTGAAAGGGCATCCCGCCTCTCCGCCTCTCCGCCTTTTTTTGGTTCAACATTGGAGATCTCCTGCAGCGGGATTCGGCTCTCCTCTTTTGCAGCAGTCATTTCCGAATCGTCCTCTTCTACCGCCAAAATTGCAGACCTCGAGGCTCCGGCATGTTTGCCTCCTCCGGTGACTTTTCTCAGCCCCTCACTACCTTTTCCATCACGGTTGGTGTTTTTACAGTAGCGTCTTGAGTCTTGGACCACCATCTATTCACCATAAACTTTTTTCAATTGCTCCGGCGAACTGGATTCATGGGGCATAATATAAGATCCCATTTGTAATTAAATTTACTTGTATTAAAGACGGGAGGGACCGAGGGAGTAAAAGCTAATGAAACTGTCCTATAGTGCTCAAGGGAGAGAAAAAAAAAAAAAAGGCTTCAACGACAAATATTTTGAAAAGTCAAAGTTTTAATTTGTTAGGTGCAATCTTTTAACGCCACGTTTAATGAGTTGACCGGTCACATGTTAAATTGTTAAACGTCCTAAAAAGTTGAAATAATGATCATGGTAAAAAATTAGAAAAGTGAAATAATGGGGTGAATAAGGCCGGAGTTTGCGGATCACCCCAGGGAAAAACTGTGGACAGGAAGAAGATTAATAAATAAATTTATTTTAATATAGTTTTTTAAAAAATAACTGTGTTAATGTTTTAAATTAAAATATATATTTGAAAAGTAAAGCAATGGTACAAGTAATAAATAGAAAATACAAAAATAGTTAAAGTTTTCTATTAAAATAATGAGATCTGTTTCATTATAATTTTATCAGGTCATTTTTATCAATAACATTTTTTTTTTAAAAAGAAGACTTTTCCAGTTAAATCCCTCATATTTATATAATTTTGATCATCAAAGCCATATGTTGAGATAAGTGTTTTGAAAATCGGATCGGTCTGATGGTTAAGCCCGATTTGATTGGTGTTTGCAGGGTTTGACTGATTTTTTTAAAAATATTTTATTCAGAATTTAGCATAAATAACCTTAAAATATTCACTTCCTCACCTATTCCGATTTAGTCCCGATTTAATTTTGATGTAATCCACTAACCCTAAACTCAACCTATATCCCAATTTCAGAACGTTGGCTGAGATGAGGGTGGAAGAGGATGTTTTCACATCCGAACACCACAAAACAGTGGGATTGGCCCATTAGTCACATGTATAGGAAGTATGTAGGGTCTCCACATGGACCCTCCAAAGTCATTGCGGTACACTCTCTTAAAAGCCAATAAAATCATGCATTATTGCAAAGAATGGACCACTCCAAATTCCAAAACATAACATGTGAGTCTGTCGGCTATTCGATCGGCGTGTCCTTTGTTTTGTTATGATAATTCAATCAATGAACAGCATTAACATCAAGCAGTGGGGCAGGCCTCTTGGGTTGTTATCATCATTCAATGGGGTGAGAGTATGAACCAACACATGTACGCATTAATTGCACCTTTCTTTTCTCTGATCCACTGCTGGAAAAATCAAACAAACGAAACTTTATGAAGACATTCATTAGAGCACTACACTTAGGAGGCATTAGGTGATCAACTCTCTCCCATCAGACATATTAATGCCCCGTTTGGTATGATGGAAGAGTTTTTGATAGAATTAAAAGTGGAAATAGAAATGGAAATGGAAATGGAAGTAGAGGTGGAAGTGGATTTTAAAGTATGTTTGGTATCATCATAGAAGTGGAATATAAATTATAATTAAAATTTATATTGATAATAGGAAAGTACCAAAATGTCCTTAATAAAAAAAAATCTCCCCTGCCATCATCAAGAAGTGCGATCCAGAAGGTACCAAAAACGATGGACATTGTGCACCATCAAGGATAAAAAATGGAGATAGAGAAGTGAGGATCAAAATTTCACTGTGCTTGTTGACAGAGGGAGCGAGAGGCATCACTGTTCTCATTGCCGTCACCGTCGCCGTCGTGATTTGCAGAATCGTCGTCCGCCATCATCACAGAGAAGATCTGATCTTCCAGATCGATGCCGGGAAGACAATATGCATGACGGATCTGGAAGTAGAGCTCATGAGATCGTAAGAGCAGCGTCGTCTTGCCTCCTCCATTGCCGTCATCATTGCCCTCACATCGTCTGCCGTCCTACCTCGCCGTCGCAGTGAGAGAGGGAAATGAGGGGTTAGGGTGTAGACGATGACGATGTTGGCGCCGGTGACGATGACGACGTTGGGAGCCGGCGACTGTGACGTTGATGGGTGCTGGAGATGTGACGACGATGGGTGCCGGAATGGTGACCGTGAAGGCAATGTCGAGACTGGACTGAAGGGATGAATGTGTTCATGGTTAAAATGGTCAGGAGAGTCATCTTTAATGAAGGAAGTGAGGCCGGAAGTGAGTTCCATGGGCATGGGGAAGGAAGTGACTTCCACCATTTTTGGTGGAACTGGGTTCCTGAAGGAAGTGACATCTATCATACCAAACAGTCTTATTTTTCAATTCCACTTCCACTTCCACTTCTCTTCCTCCAATTCCATGCTACCAAACGGGGCATAAGGGTTTTTTCTCTCCGTATGTTATTTTTATCATTGGATCAACTCTTCCTGACAGAGATTTAAGAGAAGTAGTTACATAGAGTTAGAATGTCACTTCATCTCTTCATTTATATATTGACTAATTAAAATATAACAACTTATTTTATTTTAATTTTAAATGACTAATAAGTTATATAAAAAAAATTTAAATTTTATGATTGTAATAAAATAACAACTCATGAGGAAATTTTGTTTTTTGTTTTTCTAAATTAAAAAATTTATGCTTTTTAAAAAACAAAAAAATTTCATTTATATTTTTGTTCAAAATTGAAATCTCATTGAGCCCATTTTGTTGAAGCCCAGTCGAGTCATTTTTAAGCGTTTTGTACAGGAAAAACGCACTTATTACGCAAGCCGAGAAAAAACTCCTCTCACATACTTACCTCGTATATCGTGAATCACGAATTATAAGCACGTTTTTGACAAAAATAAGTCATTCCAAACGTACACTATGTTTTTCCTTCCACTCACGTTCTGGCGTATCATGTCCTCTACCTTTTGAAAATTTGGTTCCTTGTTTTTCTTTTTGTGGGATCATTTCTATGACTTTTATACTTTCTTTGTTTTTCTCCACAAGAGCATCTCCTTTCTTTCTTTTTTCTTTTTTTTTTCTTCTTTTTTTTACAAAACGGCCAACACGAAAGCTTGGAATTAGAAATTCTTCTTTAGACTACATGACCACCTGCCATATCATCCCCCATGTACCCCATATGTCAACACCCGTTTCCATTTCGATAATCGAAGAGTAATAAAGACGGAATTCAATGGGCATACAGAAAAATACAATTATACTGATAAAAATATTTGTTTACAATCCCAACGTCGTTCGTTTACAATTCCGATATTGTTCGTCGACGGAAACAGAAAATACAGCGGAAGTTTTAATATTTACAAATTATCCAAAATATTAAGGCATAGACTAAAGCATAACCACGTTCATATCCTCGCCTCGAGACACATGCCACTCACTTTTCGGCGTCAACGTCTTTGCCCTTTGGCCCACTGGTACCCGTTGAGGTGTTTATTTAAAAATAGGGTGAGATTCCGAAGAATCCCCGTAGAGACATAATATCGTTCATAGAAAATGCGAAAAGTAAATATGTCATGCGCCAAGGTGTGCACAAATTAATGAACAATATAAACACATCATCGTCATGTAAACATGAGTAGGGCCCAGCCCCACAATCTACACCGGTTGGACTTCTGCCAACTCCCAGTGTAAGTGCACCGTCATGTTGAGATCAGTGTTCTGAAAACCGGATCGGTCTGGTGGTTAAGCCTGGTTTGATTGGTTTTTCCGGGGTTTGATTGATTTTTTTTAAAAGTATGTTATTTAGAATTTAGCATAGATAACCCTAAAATATTCACTTCCTCACCGGTCTAGTCCCAGTTTAGCGCCGGTTTGACTCCGATATGATCCACCGAACCTTTTTTTTTCCGATACATATGAAATAGAAAACTAAATATGCCAAGACGGAAAGGAAAGAAAAGAAAAAACAGAGCTTAATGTTCAGCCTCTGCCTCAGCAGGCAAGCCTACCTCAGTCTGACAAGAACAAGGGTGAAAACCTGGCGACGCGTTAAGGGCCTTCTTGGCAAGGTAGTCTGCTTCCAGATTCAGATCGCGCGAGATATGCCTCACCTCCACTTCCCAGGAACGGCCTAGCATGTTTTGAATCTCCACAACCTCATATCGGTACCGATGCCCCTCACTGCATCCATCATTGATGCACGTACACGCCTCTAGACAATCACTCAGTAGTAGCAAAGTCCGAATCCCAAGATCCCAAGCTCTCTTTAAGCCCATCAGACATGCCCATAATTCCGCCATAAGAGCATCCCATTCTCCAACCGCATAAGAAAAGCTTCCCGAAAATTCCCTGTGTCATCATATAATACCCTTCCACATCCTGTTGCACGTGTGGCTCTGCTGAATGCGCCATCTACAAACATCTTCGCCCAACCTGGAGGTGAAGGGATCTGTAGGACCCCTGGTAAAGCATGCTCCTTCTTAGAATTCAACCGGTTGAGAGAATCAACTTTCTGTTTGCAAGTCCTTAGGATAGCACAGACTCGGATGCCTAGATTCTGAGTTTGAGGAATAATACCCTAAAAAACCCTCTCATTCCGACCTTTCCACAACAACCAGCAAGTGACTGCGAAAAAATCAGCCCAAGCTTCATCTTCCACCTTCCCTACATTCTCGAGCAGGTTCAGTTTACACTAATCCCATAAACTCAGGTCAAGGAACTTGTCTCTGTATCTTGGAAAAGTACTGTAGAGCCAAAATTCCTTTACCTTTGGACAATCTCGCAAGACATGTAGGGTATCCTCATACGGACCCCCACACCCTGAACAACTGGTATCCGATCCTATGCCACGGTGTACTCTCGACACATTCGTCAATAGGCGGTCATGTAGAACCATCCACAGACATGTCCTACATCTTTGTGGAGTACGGAGCTTCCACACCTTGCGCCAAACTGGGTCTTCAGGGGTATCATCCGGACAGAGAAGGCCATATCCAGATTTGACCGAGTACACTCCACTCGTTTCAAGCTTCCACCTTACCATGTCCCTGCCGCCACCTGATTGAACCCGTTCCAAACCCTTCTCAAGAGTATCCCAATTTCTTTTAATTCCATTCCATAAACGTGACCCTGGGCGAGATTTCTCAATAACTGGGATGATATCCGAACCACACTTATATTTACTTCGCACGACTCGAGCCCACAGCTCATCTTTCTTACTTATCAGTCCCCACCCAGCTTTCAAGAGAAGAGCTTGGTTTTGGGAGCTCATATGGCGGAGCCCCAGTCCCCCTCTTTTCTTTTCCTTACAGACCTCCCCCCATGACACCAAATGCACCTTTCTCTTCTCATCCGTAGATCCCCAGAGGAACCGCCGGGCTTTCTTCTCAACTTCCTCACAAGTAGATATAGGAAGTAACGCAGTTTGCATTGGGTAAATAGGTCGGGCTGCCACCACATATGACACCAACGTCTGTCTTCCAGCAAAGGAGATGTGGTTGGCCTTCCAATTACTAATGGCCATAGCATAAATTGAAACATAGCTTCAATAACACATAACCATGCAAAGCTAAGACATGCATCAACACATTAACACATGTATCAAATACAAGCAGAAGAGATATGTTTCCTACACTCTTTCCACGTATGCTCCAGCTCCGGCTGCTCACGATCAGGGCGAACACCAAACCCTATAACCAAACAAGGACATAGGGTTAATCCTTTTTCCAACTCCTTAACTCTCAAACACTTAATGTTGGTTATCATTTAACACCTTTAGGTGGCTAATCAAAGCCTAAACATATGCCTAAAGGCTTGGGAAACACTTGACCAAAGATCACCTTTTAAAAGTCCAAAATGCTGATTTTTGGGGGTGGGCCGCGGCCCACAATCCTTGGGCTGAGGCCCAAAACTGTCCAGAGACGCACAGAAACATTTGGGCTACGGCCCAAAATCCTTGGGCCGCGGCCCAATAAAATCCAGTTTCTGGCTGAACTTCCAAAAATCATAACTAATTGAGGAAAAATAGAAATAAGGTGATTCCAAAGCCAAATGAAAGCTATTTAAGTTCTATTTCAAGGAAAAATATTGGCCATAACTAGAAATCACCACAAAAGTCCAGATTTACCAAACATCTAACATTGTACCAAAACAGGGTCCAGCTTTGATGCCAAACTTTGGACAGTTCAAACTCCCAGATCAAAAAGCTAAATGACACAAAATTTATGTCCATTTTGAAGCTTAAGATGTGAACTTCAAAACTGGAAAGTTTCAGAATTTTCTAACATCATTTGCCCATTCAAAACGGCAACACAAACAGACTGCCCAGAACAGAACTTCAAAAGACAGAATTCCAGTTTTAGCAATTTGGCTTTCAATGGTTCCATTTTCATATCAAACATCATTCTCACACAAAATTTCATAAGGAATCCATTGGAAATACCAAATAAACCAAATTCACATTCCATTGACATGTTTCACCAATAATCACAACATGTCAACACAAGACCACAACACAAACACACATTGCCATTCTTTTCATTCCAAGTTCTCAAACCAATTCCAATGGCTCTATAACACATCAAGACACCAATTGCCACTCAAAACACAAGGCAATTCATACATTTCAAAAATCACACCAAATCAGGGCAAAATTCCCAATTCACAATACTCAACCATAATTTACAAAACTTAGATCAAAAGGAAGCAAATGCTCACTTCTTCCTCTTTCCCAAACCAATTTCTTGATTCTCCATCCTTCCACTTTTTCTCAAGCTATCAAACACCTTCAATCAAGAATCTAAAACCATAGAGATGAAGCTCTCATCACTATGAACAACTTTAAAGAAGGGTATTTGAGCATTAGAGGACAAGAACAAGGCCAAAACATCACCTTTATCTTTTCTCTTCCTTCCCTTAGCTTTGGACGTTCATGGAGGACAAGAGAGAGATAAGAATGATGAGATGATGAAGCAAATCAGTTTTTTGGCCACTAAAACCGACCTAAAAGGGAAGAGAGGAGAGAGGGAAGAGTTTGACATCTTGACCCAATCCAAAGGTCCACATTTTGCCACTTGTCAAGATCTTATTCCTTCCACCCATGAGTTCACATGAGCACACCACATGAGATTCCACCCCTTGATCTAATACACAAATCAATCCTAACCATTGATCTTGAAGTTACCAATGAGTTTCCTCTTCGGTAACTGACCAATTGGTCGGTAACTTTACCGTTTTGCCCCTGATTACGGTAATTCTCACTGAATCACCACCAACACTTCACATCTTTTCATTTAGCCACAATATTCGCCTTCCCTCTATTTTAAGTCAATTTAGATGTTAATCCATAATTGAGCTTAAATACAGGGTTTTGGCGTTGCTCACAACGCATACGAATCACATCGGGTGCCAAATCACACCATAATCTCCAAAAGGGTTATTTATCAGTAACCACATCCACTTTTGGAGTCATTAACCCTTAATCACAACTTGGAATCTTGCTAAACCGGGGCTTAGCAATCCACTAATCCCAAGCTTATTCTCTAGCCTCAAATCTCAAAATTCAGGGTATTACACTAGTTCTTCCATGGGCCAATCCTCATCTTCATCCATATTGCCCACAAACTTCTAATTTATGTTTCACAAATATTGAATGAAGTTGTTATCTCCTCTTGTCGCATCGCATCATCGCTTTGTTGCCATGTCCTTGCCTCTCTGTCGTTAATGTAGATTTGAGATTTGGAGGGTAGGGCATGCATGGTTCGGATGAGAGATCGATGGACAGAAATGAGTTTGTCAGACAGTTGTTTGTTTGATAGGGGGATATGGAGCAAAAGGAGGGGTAGGGAACATTTTTATAAGTTAAATTTAAAACAAAATAGGGAAGCAGAGTTAAAAGATTTTGATTTATTTTTTTTATTATTTTATCTTACATTTTCTCTTTATTAAATTTTTACAACCTACCTAAGCACTTGAATTAACTTGCTGTGGATTGTTTCAGTTTAACTAATGACCTAACTAGTTGGTTGCTAATAACGCCGGATACCAATAGATTAATTCAAAATATTTTTTACAACCTTACATTTCTAATTTTTTTTAAATTCAACTCATAAAAATTTTCTCTTTACATCTCTAAAACCCTTGTACCAAACAGACATGTCGGTGGAGGTGAGAAAAATGATGTAATAGAGGCTAATGACATCGAAGGCAAGTAATCACTAAATAATTTATGTCGTATATGCTGTTTTATTCTTCTTTTTATCTTGAAATTGAAAAATGGGTTCTCTTCAAGATGGTTTTATCAAGATTCAAGCAATCAAGAATTTTGATGACAACTTGCCGTGAAATTTTTTCGATCATGATTGTAAGAAAAGAAAATAGACTTCTCTTTGAGTTACTTGAATCACCATTTATACATTGTTTAATTGTCAACATTAGTACTGGTAAAACCTGTGGGTTGGCCCATCACGGGCCAGCAACTCGACGCAGCGGGCTGCACCCTTCGCGGGCTCGTAATATGCCAGCTTGAGCCTGCCTATATTTATTTTTTATATTTTCACTCTTGTTTTTATTCTCACCCCCTTTCTCTTTCACTCACTCACATCACACTTCTTTTCTTTTAGACATTTATGTTAAGAAGCCAATTTCATTCTTACTTTTTTTTTCATATACTCACATAACAAAAATATATAAACACATATCTTTTAAATTTAATAATAATAGAATAAATAAATATAATATGAAAATAAAAGTGTCAAATAAAAAGTATGAGGAATTAATTAAGTACAACATCAAAGGAAAGACGATAAGGATATTCAGATTTATTTTATTAAAGAAAACTAAAAGACTAAAAAAAAAGGGGCCAACTCACTTTAGCCTGCCAGCCCAACGGGGTCAGCCTGCTTCCTGAAAGCCCGCCATTTTTTGGCCCCCTGGCGGATCCAACCCGTTTTACCACCTCTAGTCAACGTTAAAGCTTTTCGGTTCATTGTAGCTCTCTTATTGTTGTCTTTGGTTTTTTTTTGAACATCACTCTCTTATTATATATTGTCGCTGACTGGGTTGAACAGAGCTAGGAATGTGGGCCAACCCGAGGGTCGTGGGTTGGCCTGCACCAACCTGTGGGCCACGCACAGGCCCGCACTTCTGCGGGCTGGCAAAATGCCAACCCTAACCCGCAGTGTGTGGGTTACGGGCCAACCCGGAAGCCAGTATTTTTTTTGAAAAAAAAATCCTATTTTTTAAAGAAGGCCAAAAATACGAGACACATATATTAGTTATTAAATTTACCTTCCTAACATCAATAATTCCTCTTATAAAAATTTAAAAACATAATCTATAATTTAAGAGATAAAATTATCAAATTTGCCAAATTTATAAACAAAATATAAACTCATCCTCAAGCAACCAAGATATAATAATTTTGTTTAAAAAAGAAGCAAAGAGACTAAGATTTTTTCTCTTTAGATTGAGAGGAACCAAGATAGAAATAAAAAACTTACAAGTTTTACAAAATTATTATATAAAAAAAAATTGCGAGCCAACCTGCCAACCCTCGGGCCATGCGGTGCGGGCTTGTGCACCTGCATTTTTGCGGGTTGAGATTTTCCCAACCCTAACCTTATCCCAACCCACAGACTCGTGGGTTAAGCCCTTGGGCATGTATTACGTGCTCTAGTTGAGCTTGAAGCCTTGAATCGGTAGAGCAGCAGAGAGAGGATGGCTATTGTGAGTGAGGAAGGGAGAGAAAAGGGTGCGCGAGACGACAAATGATGGGTAGAAACGGAGGGTAAGCGGTGTGAGGGTGAGATCGATCCATTTTTATCATTTGAGGGGGGAAATTGCACCATATATTTAACTTCTTTTTTTTTTTGATACATAAAGAAGAAAACTCTCAAGACTCAGCCTATATCAGTAGGAATACAATTATCCAGCTTTAAAACAGCTGTTAACTCAGGCGTAGAATACAAAATAGGGTGAAACCCTGTTACACATGAAATTGCCTTTTTCGCAAGGAAGTCGGCAACCCTATTTGTGTTTCTTGGAACAAACCTCAATTCTATCCTCCAATCTCGTTGCAACATAGAACGAACTTCTGCTATTGTATTAGCGTCTGGATGATTCTGGCAATTATCACTGTTAATCAGATCAAGAACTTCTTTCGCATCGGATTCTAATACCACTCTACCCTTTCCTTGATCCCAAGCTGTCTTCAATCCTAGAAGAATACCCCATATTTCAGCGGTAACATGATCACCCAACTCCAATCTGTGCATAAAGGCCATAATAAAATTCCCGTTAGCCTCTCGAATAACTCCTCCGCACCCAGCTCCGTTCTTCCTTGCAAATGCTCCATCTACGTTAACTTTAGTCCATCCTTCCTCTGGCGGCATCCATGTGGCCCCCCTATCCGTTAGTAATGTGCCTTGAAAGTTGATTCCGACAAGTTTTTTACTTGCCTTTTGAATGCTGGATAGAATGGCATGTGCATGATTCTGTAGGCTCTCATTATTCTGATTCTTCTGCTCAAAAAGACGTTCATTTCTCCTTTTCTAGAATAACTAGCATAATGTTGCAAACCAGTCACCCCAATCCAAGCGTCGAATATTGTAGTTCAACTACTCCTTGAGATTAAGCTCAAAGAAAAAATGATCCTGTGGCAATGTTATCTTTTCCATCCACAATCGTCTAGCATCAGTACAGTCCCGAAGTACATGTAACACCGTTTCTGAGCCTTTCTTACACCAACCACACACATCATCAGCACACATACCTCTTCTATATCTCTCCACATTGGTAAGAAGCTTGTTGTGAGCAACGAGCCACATAAAAGTTTTACACCTTGGGATAGTGTTAAGCTTCCAGATTTTCTGCCATAATACTTCCTGGTTCTCTTCTTTATTTGCAATAACTTTATATGCAGATTTCACCGTGAAATCTCCATTTCTTGTGTGTTTCCATCGAACAATCTGTCTCCCCTGCTCAACTTCGAAACCCTCCTGCACAAATCTCCATGCCGCCTTGATTCCTGCCCAAGTATTCGGTCTTATCCTCTGCATATCAATTTGAGGCATCAAATCATTTCCACATTTATATTTGCTTCTAATAATTCTTACCCATAAGTCATCCTTTTTCTTGATAAGATTCCATCCTAATTTGGCCATAAATGCATGGTTTTGGGTTTTAACATGTTTCAATCCCAAACCACCATTACCCTTTGACTTGCACACCGTATCCCATGAAACAAGATGAATCTTTTGCTTTTCCTGTGTTGTGCCCCACAAAAAGCTTCGATTTTTACTCTCAATCATATCACATGAACCAAGAGGTATTGATGCTGTTTGCATAATATAAGCTGGAATAGCGGATGTGACAGCCCCAACCAAAGTAGCACGTCCAGCTAGAGATAACGAATTTACTTTCCAATTAGATAACCTCTTATTCACTTTATCGACAACCACACTGAAGCTCTCCTTAGTCACCCTTTTATGATGCAGAGGAACTCCCAAGTATTTACCAAGATCTGCTGCCATTTGGAACCCCAGAATATTGCTCAACTCAGCGCGTCGATTGTGATTCACATTCCTGGAGAAGAAAACTCTAGTCTTCATAGCATTAACCTTTAAACCTGAGTTTGCACAGAATTCATCTATGCAAGCCTTGACTTCATTTGCCTGAAAAACAGAAGCTTGGCCAAACAAAACAATATCATCAGCAAAAAATAAATGAGAAATAGGAGGTCCATTCTTGCATAAAAATAAATATTTATTCAATTTAATTAGATTAAGGAATTAGTTAAATTTATTAATATGACACATATTTTCTAAAACATGTTAGTTATTTTCTTTAATTCCCTTTTTCCTCCTCCTCCTTAATTATTGTTGAGAGAGTATCACTAGAAGTAAATTACGAAAAGATTGATAAATATAAAAAATATATTTTATATTAAGAATTGATGGGTAATATTTTAAGTTGATGTATACAAAAGAAAATTTTTTTGAAGGTGCAAGCCAGATGCACCTTAAACCTTAATCATAATAATATAAGGATGATGATGATAGTCTTAAAATAACAATAAATTTACCAACAGGCGCCGGGTGCAGTGGTAAGGCAACTGACACTCCCCCAGGTGGACGAGAGTTCGAACCTGGGAGAAGCACCTGTTGGGAGGGGGAACCCACCCTTGGTGCAAAGCACCTTATAGGGGTGTGCCTAAAAAATATCCCTCGCTCCAGATTAGTCGGTTGCCCCGGGTTACCTGGTCCAGTGTTAGAAGGCCAGGGACTCAGGAAAAGGCGCCGGATACCGGGGGGAATCCGGGTTTGGGGGCCAAATGCCCTATCTGCCTGTTGTTACCAAAAAAAAAATAACAATAAATTTAAAATAATAAAATATAAAATAAATCAAATTAAATGAGATCTTAATCATTTAAATTTTAATCTGAATGATCTAAATTTAAAAATTTTAATTTGTGAGTTTAAAAACAATGATTTAAAAACCGGACCGGACCGGACGGTCCGGCCGGTCCAGCCGTCGACCGGAATACTCTCCGGTTCGTTTCATATGATCCACCCGTTTTACAAGTTAAGCCGTTTTAACCCGCTTCAAGCCGGATGTCAGACCGGGAGCCGGCGTTAATCCGGAAACCGGAGCGAGTTTGCAAAAACCGATCGGCTGAGTCTCACGCAGTTGAAAAAAGAAAAACCAAATTGAAGTTGAAACTACAGCAAACCGTGGAGGAAAAAGAAGATCGGAGGAGAAAATGGAAGACGATGAGTAACATAGTAGGAGGGGAATAACAAAAGTACAGAACTGGGAACACCCAAATTCATCGACGTTTCAGGCAGCGACCAACACGAAGGAGAAAAATAAAAGGCTGCTTCTTGATAGAGCAGGAGCGTTTAGATCTAAAAGAGGAATATGTTCATCTATTGGTTTAAAATCGTTGAGAGAGAGAAGAGGTTGCTTCTAATCTCGATAGAATTGGAGCATCTAGATAAAAAAGGAAGATCCGATGGTTTAAAATATTAAGAGAGAAAAGTTGTCTTGAGCACCGTACTGTAAAAGCAATAAATTCCCATTAATGCATTCAGCCATCCACTTTAGTACTTTAGCACATTCAACGAGGGCTTGTTTTTCTAATCTCACCCATACAGTCCAAAAGTGGAGAAGTTTCTCATTTTACATTTTTTATATACTTTTTTTCATTTAAATATAAGATATAGTTGACCTCTTTTTAGAGAGATTAAAGAAACCAAATAAATTATTTAATCATATCATATGTTATGTATTATTATATTATATATCAGTTTATGAGTTAGAAGAAATAGTTTTGAGAAAAAACTATAAATATAAGTATTTTAAGGAAATTTAATTAACTTTCTTAATATTTCTAAAAAAATTAACCCTATCTTATATTTAAAAACAGAGGTAGTAGTTTATATTTAAAATTTTATTGTTTAAAGTTTATTCACATATTTTTATGTAAACTGATTAATATAAAGTGTTAAGTATATTTAGTTACATTATTTTCAATAATTTTGTAAGTTGCGAGATATATTATAATCATGTAAGCTTGTTTTTTTTTTTTGCGAGTATGTAAGCCTGTTAACTCGTAAAAACCGAAATATTCAAGTTTATTTTAAATTTTAAAGTTATTAAATGGTTTGATATTTTATTTATTTTACATAGATTATTATATATGTACAAAATATTGTTTTTATATAATTATTATGTCACCGGTCCGACCATGACCCATTATCCTTTCCGGCTTACTATCCGGTCCGACTTTTAAAACATTGTTTAAAAATAATAAATACATTTTTTATGAAGAGTGATAACTATACGATTAGCTTTATTTTTAATTTTCCATATAATAAAATAAAAAATATTTAAAATATAAAAATTAAATAAAATAGAATCCGTTTAAAATTAATATAATAATAAAAATGGGTGATGGGCACATTTTTTATTCATTAAAATTAAGAGCATCAAATGTGCTTCCCGAGCGATATCCAACAGGGCGACTGGATACAAGTTAGTTGCCTTGATGCTCATATATGCTCATGCTCTGCCCCCAACCCTGATCACTTGCTCTTACACTCTGAAAATGTCGATCCAAACACATCCAACGACAGATGTGCGCGCACTGCTGAACCACTTGAAGGAGACCTTCGAAGAAAGCTTTCGAGATGTTTCATCAGCCAAAGATATGAAGAAGATGATCGACCGTTTGATGAATCATTTCCCACTAGCCCAACAGTGGGAACAGAAACTGTGGAACCAATTCTCGCACATAGATAGCTGTAAAATGGAACCCACTAATTTCCGTTCTATCCGTAAAATGCTTGCTGAAATAAACGAATCTCTCTCCCTACTTGCCGATCGGGACGATTTCAAAGCTTTATCTGAAACGGAACGGAATATTATAGGCAAAACAGACGGCGGCGAGGATCCACGTGTGGAAAGTCTTCGGATGAGTTATGAATTTTTCCACCGACAACTTAAGCGTGACCGGAGAATTTGCTTGTTTCTGGCAATTTTTCCTGAAAATGCTGTTCTGAGGAAAAGGTTCCTTATTTATTGGTGGATTGGGGAAGGGTTGGTCAAGGACGAGGAAGAAGGCGAAAGAGCATTTGAAGAACTTTTGGATCTTGAATTACTCATACCCTATCGTACTGACAAGCGTCCAAGAGTCAGTAAATGTCAAATTTTCCCTTGGATCCGTTACATGTTGATCTCAGTGGCCATGAAAGAGAAGCTTTTGAACTTAGAGGGCAATATACCACAGTTTGATCCTTTGTATTCTCGGCGTGCTTGTTTGGTCGCTGGTCAAACGAAGTTTGCAAGTGAAAGTGAATCCATCGTGACTTTTATGAGGACCATTTTTAATGTAAACGAGAGAGATCTTGATTTTCAACACCAATGGCGCCTCGCTAAACTGAAGAATCTGGTGGTGCTTCAGCTCGGTCGTTGGCAGGTTTCTCCCACCCATCACATTGAAGTTCGAGATGAATCGCTCCTAACAGGTTTGAAGACCCAGAAATTTCTCAAGTATCTCAGCCTCCGTGGGATTTCGAGAATCACCGCACTTCCAGAATCCATTAAAGAAATTTTCAGCCTCGAAATTCTGGACCTCAAGGCTTGTCATAATCTAGAAACGCTGCCTGATGGTATTGCATCATTGAGAAATCTCACTCATTTAGATGTATCAGAATGTTACTTTCTGGACAGCATGCCAAAGGGGCTCGACAAGCTCACTTCCCTACAAGTGCTCAAGGGATTCGTAATAGACAGATGGCGGAACAGAATAGTGCCTCTTCAAAAAAGTCTCAAGAGTCTGAAGCGATTAAGTATACATATAGGGAGTGAAGCTTCAATCCAGAAAGATGAATTCGACAAGTTGAAGGATTTTAAAAAGCTCAAGTGTCTGAAAATATCATGGGGTAAAGAAGTTAAAGAAGAGTACTCTCTCTCTTTCCCAGAAAGCTTACAAAAACTGGATCTTGAAGGCATTCCTCACAAGATGAAGCCAGAATGGTTAAGGCCCAGCAAACTGGGGAGGCTGGAGGCGCTATGCATTAAAGGAGGAAAGCTGAAGAATTTATTAGATAAGGGAGAGCAGTGGAATAATGTGAAATATTTGGTGCTCAAGTATACAAATATGGAGCAGATTGAGGAAGAAACTCTCAAGTCAGTGTTTCCTTTACTCGAATACGTGAAGCAAGTTGAATGGGTAAAGAAAGGTGAACAAGAACAAGTCCAGTATGAGTGGAACAAGGGATAATGTTCCTCCTCTGTTTTATTTTGCTGTTTGCCTTTTCACTTTGTTGTACTTGCTTTCTGTTGCTAAAATCTTTTTTTTTTGTGGCATATATTTACATGAAATCTTGTTTCCTGACCATGTATGTCTAATCTAGACAGCTATAATTGAGACATAAGATGACTGCATGACCAATAGAGTTTATAAACTTTGTTATACTCTACGGTTGTATAATATATTAGTAAAATATATTTAGAAAGTTGATTTTGATCTTAAATATAAAATATAATTTTTATATTTATCAATTTTTTTATAATTTATGCCTAATGACTGAGGGGCGGAGAGTAGATATAAGCAAACTAAAAGTCAAATTATTCAAATTGAATATCAACAGTTTAGATTTATTAAGGAAAATAATGAATAATACATTTTTTTACTGTATGTTCCCTCAAGTCAAACACAAATATTTAGTCAACAATTATAAAAATTATAAATTTTTTTAAAAATAATTATGTTCGTGAAATTTGAAAAATAAAAATTTAAAAAAAATTATGTGTACGAATTACGAATATATGAACAAATATGTATTTAAATAAAGGAGAAACATTATATTATTGGCAAAAAAAAAAAAAAACAAAAGGGAGAAACATTATATAGTGTGTGTTTGGAATGACTTATTTTTGTCCAAAACGTGCTTATAATTCATGATTCACGGTATACGAGGTAAGTATGTGAGAGGAGTTTTTTCTCGGCTTGCGTAATACGGGTTTATTTTTTAAGCTACCGCTTAAACAAACAAGCCTATACTACTTAAGGCTCGTGTTTTTCCATCCAGTCCTCGCGAATTTTGGTTTATAAATTATTCACTGCATGTAATCTTTAGTATAAGAGTTATTGATTTTTTTAAAATATTAAAATAAATTAAATGAATTACTTAATTATAATTTAGATAAATTAATTTTTTAAAAAATAATAAATATAAATATTCCATATAAACAGCTTTCTTAATTTTTGAGAGGTAGTGTGTGTTTAGATTAGTTTTTGGAGAATAGCTTCTGGAGAAAAAGTAGAAAATAGATTTTGGAGAATAGATTATGAGGAGAATAGATTATGGGAAACTATGGTTTTGATAAAATGAGAGTGTTTGGATGTTGTGATCAGAATAGTTTTTTTTTTTTATGGTCAAATTACTAAAAATGACATTAACTTTTGTGATAATTACATATAAAGAATAAGATTATATTTTATGTATTATTTAAGGGTTAATGTCTAAATTTAAAAGCCAAGTTTTTCCTGAAGAACGTCTGATACAAATAAATTTTGGAAGATGGAAAATAACAATGAACAATTAACAAGAATGTAAATTTAATAAAACCGTTAAATTTGACCTAACGGCATTAAATTATAAGAGAAGAAAACCTTTAAAAGTATTAAAAATGATACATCTTGTAGAAAAAACTTTGAAATTCAAAAAAAAAAGATGAGAGAGTGTGTGACGTGGGGTCCACAAAAAGAAAAAGACTTAATGAGAGTGAGAGGGTGGACCCCACAAAGAAAAAAAAAAGATAAGAAAAAATAGATTATACCAAAGCATAATTTTGGACACCAAAATCATGATTTAGGGTCAAAATATATTTTTAGGAATAAGAGGATGTTTGGATATTTTTTTAAAAAATATAGATTTAAATCCAAAATAATTTTTCTAAAAGTGAATCCAAACACCAGAAAAAAAAAAAAAGTCTTGCTTTATCTCTGCATTGCTGCATCATCACTCTGTAGCTTTGGCATCGTCACTCTTGGAGCTCAATTATGCTTTCTTCCATCAACAAGTTTCAGAAGACTATATGGAACCAGTGGAATATTCGCATAGTTATCCTCTTCAGTCTCTTCCTTCAGATCTTCCTCATCGTCTCTGCTCCTTCCAGAAAACGCACCAGGGGCTTCTTTGTGTTCTTTGTCTGGTTGGCTTACCTTCTCGCCGACTGGGCTGCCGGCTACTGCATTGGACTCATCTCTAACAATCAAGAGCAGATATCCAAACTTTCTCAAAACGATTACCTCATGGCATTTTGGGGTCCTTTCCTTCTCTTACATCTTGGTGGCCCAGATACCATCTCTGCTTTTGCTCTGGAGGACAACGAGCTCTGGCTCAGGCACCTTCTTGCTCTCATTTTCCAGTCAGTCACTGCTGCTTATGTCTTTCTCTTAACGCTTCCTCGCAATACATTATGGTTACCCACAATATTGATGTTTGTTGCCGGATTGATCAAGTACGCTGAGAGAACTCACGCTCTGTACGTCGCCGCCGTTAATAATTTCAGGAAATCCTTGCTTCTAGATCCCGATGCTGGGCCCAATTATGCAAAGCTCGTGGAGGAGCACTGTTCTAGAGACGACGCCGGCCTTCCCGCCAAAATAATCGTGATTCCAGAGCTTCGTCAAGCATCCCATGCCAAATCAAAAACAGAGCATGATGACGAACCTGAGGGGGTGCAGAAAGCTGATAACGAAGATTATCTTTATCTTGAGTTGGTTCAGAAAGCTTTCTTCTTCTTCCGCAAGTTTCAAGGTCTCATCGTGGACATGATATACAGCTTCAAAGACCGCCTCGAAAGCCAGCAATATTTGGAAAATAAATTGGCAGAAGACGCTCTCATGCTCATAGAGATTGAGCTTAATTTCATGTATGAAGTTTTCTACACCAAGGCCTGGGTGGTTCGCGACTATTGGTTCTGGTTCTGGGGGAAACTCATCTCCTTAATTTCGATTATGTCCACCATCATACTCTTCATTAAGGCAGAAAGGCATAGTAATGGTTTCGACAAGTTAGATGTTAGGGTCACTTATGCGTTGCTGTTTGGTGCTCTGGTCTTGGACGTCATTTGTCTTCTCTTACGTTTCTTCACTGACTACACAGCTACACTCTCCGATGAATCGCTCATATATTCCTATGCAGCTCCTTTTTACCAGAAAATCCAAATTAAACTTTTCAAATATCTCAATAAAAGATTTTTAGTGGGTTTCCTCATGTTGCGGAAACCAACTTGGTCAAGAATTGATGAAGGGCCTTATAAAGGATGTGAAAAACTGTCCACCAAATTTTTATTTCGCAGATGGTGTGGATCAATCTCGGGGTACAATCTGCTGAAATACTGCCTGGACGAGTCATTTCCAAGGGTGTTTCCTAATAATCTTCATGGAAGCTTTACTTTTGGTAAGGTCATTCAGCGTGTGTGCTTCAGAATCGTGGTATCCGTACAGGATTTTTTCTATCACCGAGGCAAACGTTCTGATATTAAAGATCTCCTTGATCAATGGAGATATCAGTCCACAAACCCGTTCCTCAAAGAGCTTTGGGAATATGTCTTTGCTCAACTGAAAGAGAAATCTGGTGAAGCTAAAGATATAGAGACCATCCAAAGCATATGTTCTGCTAGAGGTGAGTGGGTTATTCAGAGAAAAATAGAAAATTCGAAGCCAAATGTGGATCCCAACGATGTTGCAGCGCTATTAGAAAGTTTGAAGTCAAATGTGGATCTCAACGAAGTTGCAGCGCTATTAGAAAGTTTGAAGCCAAATGTGGATCTCAACCTAGTTGCAGCGCTACTAGAAAGTTTGAAGTCAAATGTGGATACCAACGAAGTTGCAGCGCTAGCAGAAAGTTTGGAGCCATATGTGGATACCAACGAAGTAAATAAGAAATCAGCAAGTTTGAAGCCATGTATGGATGCCAATGAAGCTAAATCGCAATTAGAAAGTTGGAAGCCAAATGTGGATCGCAACAAAGTTGCAGCGCTACTAGAAAGTTTGAAGCCACATGTGGATCCCAAGGAAGTTGCTGCGAAATTAGAGAGTTTGAAGCCATGTGTGGATCTCAATGAAGCTAAATCGCTATTAGAAAGTTTGAAGCTATATGTGGATTCCACCAAATTAGTTACAGTGCTATTAGATAGTTTGAAGCCACATGTGGATTCCAATGAAGTTGCAGCAAAATTAAAAGGTTCGAAGCCATATGTGGTTCCCAATGAAGCTACATCACAATTTGGAAGTTTGAGGTCAAATGTGGATTCAATCGAAGTTGCAGACACATTAGAAAGTTTGAAGCCACATGTGGATTCCACCAAATTAGTCGCAGCGTTACTAGAAAGTTTGAAGCCATATGTGGATTCCATCAATTTAGTTGCAGCGCTATTAAAAAATTTGAAGCCATATGTGGATCCCAACAAAGTTGCAGCGAAATTAGAAAGCTTGAAGCCCTGTGTGGATCCCAATGAAGCTGCGTCGCAATTAAAAAGTTTGAAGTCAGATGCGGATCTCATCATATTTGTAGCCACATTAGAAAGTTTGAAGGCATATGTGGATCCGAACGAAGTTGCTTTCGATGAAAGCCTCCTATTGTGGCACATTGCTACTTCTCTCTGTTACACCAAAAGCTTCACAGAGGAGGGACATATCAAGAGAGAAATCAGTATGCTTCTCTCGGATTACATGCTATACCTTCTAATCATGCAACCTAATATGATGTCCGCGATTGCAGGAATGGGACAAAAGAGGTTCCAAGATACATGTGAAGAGGCCAAAAGGTTCTTCGAGAAGAGGATTTCAGCACAATGGGATCGGAAGGCTATGCTGAAGGAAGCTTGCAAGGTTGTGATGAAAGTGCCAACAGAACAAAAACCCATTGATGTGAAGGGGGATAGGAGCAAATCGCTCTTGTTTGATGCATGTCGTTTGGCCAAAGTGTTAGAGAAGTTACCAAATGAAGATGAGAAATGGGAAATCGTAACTTGTGTTTGGGTGGAATTGTTGTCATACGCTGCATGTCATTGCCGGCCAACGGGACACGTTCAGTTACTGAGCAAAGGTGGCGAACTCATTTCCTTTGTTTGGCTGCTGATGGTTCAATTGGGGTTAGGCACTCAGTTCCAAATAAAGGACGGCGACGCAAGGGCCAAACTCATTGTTGGTAAGTTGCTCAACCAATCCACGAAGCAAGCCGATAATAATATTGAAACTTGAAAGTACTTTTATTTATGATAGATGGGAGGGCGAGAGAAAGAGATGTTATATTAGGCAACCAACGAGAGCATTCCTATTGAAGTATTGTTCTTCTTCTTCCTTTGTTTTTCTTTTTTTTTTTAAAATCTCTTCTGGGTCGTCTTCATGATGGCTTAATGTAATTCCGTCTCTGCTGCTTCATCTCAAACTTGCCCTTTTCATATGCTTGTATTGTATTAAGTAAAAAAGAAATATTTCCAAACCAACACTCAAAACAAGAGAGATGGATTCAGATAGGAAATCACACAAAAGAATGTTGTACATAAATACATAAAGCACCCAATGTTACAGAAAGATGCATGCATATATTACAAGTTGCAACAGACAGCATTTGTCTACCATGGATTTCTTTTCTACAGCTTTATATAAACTTTCTCAACCTAAACTCCCCCAAGAACCAAAATTTCCGAAACTACTATAACCGCAAGAGAATAAGCCTTGATCAGACTTGATAACTTTAGCAGGCACGTAAAGCCAATATAATGTTTGTGAATTTCCTTCCCAGTGTGCGGGTTATGTTTCTGCTTATTTTCTCCATCCATATCCCATATCCTTTCAGGATATCTTGCATATTGATTCATTGTGGACTAGTGGCTAGTTGCTAGAGCAGTTACCAGGAGACCAAGGACAAGGAATGGCTGCGCGCTGGCCTGAAAACGTAATTCAAACCACTTCGATCATGTAAATTAAAAACATGGAGTAAGGAAAAATGAAAGAGATGAACACAAAAAAGGAGAATGAAATGAATTATATCTAATATTTGCTTCTCTTATCCAAACTGAGTAGGTATATATTAATCCTCCGGTCTTTAATATAAAATATATTTACCTAAATTAATTAGATTAAGTAAGTTAGTTAGGTTAGTTGATATGACATAATTTTTCTAAAACACATTGTCATTTTTTTTAATTCCCTCTTTCCCTCTCATCCTTAATTATTATTGAGGGAACATCAACAGAGGTAAATTAAAAAAATATTGATAAATATGAAACCATGTCTTATATTTAAAATCAAGATCAACTCCCTAAATATGTTTTATATTAAGGACATGAGAAAATAGCAAGGAAGTATTATAAACATGAACATATGCGTGTGTATACTTGCCTGAAAAAGAAAGCATGTCAATAAAATCAATGTGAAGATCTTATAGTTATTCATCTATTTGTTATAGAAGGGTAGGTAAATTTGAAGGAGACTACAAAAGGCTTCAGGTTTCACAATTCATTTCCTCTACAATAAAGTCGACAGGAAGCTCTAATATTTTGTCTATTCAAAGAACACCACATTCTATCCACTGCAAGCTTAGTTCCTAAGAAGTCCAATAGAGAATATGTACCTGATATTTAACATCGTACTTTACAGGGTCTTTCAGGAAGTACTGAAACTTCAAGAACACAAGAACCAACAAGATGCCAACATAAACTTGGCTGAATAGGACAACATAATCGTGCATTCTTCTGCTATTTTACATTATATATTACAGACAATTTTCTTTTCTCAATCCGTGGTAGATATTAAAAATATAGATGATGCAAAAAAAAAAAAAAAAAACCCCTTTTAAGGGAATTTTCATGTATTTAATGTTTAATTGTATCAGAATCTCATAAACAAGTTTCCAATTACTCAACAAATTTGCTACATGTGCCAAACACCACAAAAGGAAAGAAAAATGTTTGCACTTTGATTGCGCTTTGCCTGAAAAATGACTTGCGGAGCTATCAAGGCAAGTAAAGCCAGTGCGTAGTATGGTTTACCTGCTCCAAGGAGATACCCTGAAAAACATAAATGTGAATAATTAAACTCCTTGCATAAAAACCGAATCAGACTTCCTATTCTGGTTCAGGTTAAGCTAACTAGTATATGTCGTAAATATAGTATGTATAGCCATTTTGAAGAAATTATTAGAGAATAAACCATAAAACAATACGTAGTGGATTAAAATGTACCGGCAACAGATAGCTGTGTAATATCAATTGCACCAACACATGTCCATTTAGCAGTTTCAGTACCAAATGCAACTGGAAGTGACTGTTGAAAGAATAGAAATGTCAGGCGGTGGCAGTTACTTCAGTTAATGTGCAAGATCAGATATTCTTGAACCACAAAGATTAGCAATTACAAAAATTAAAAGATAGGATAATAGAACAACCTGAAGTCCCAGAGCTCTATCCCCTTCAACACTTTTGAAGTCATTGACAATGGCAATTCCCAACTGACATGAATGAGGTTACAATATTACAGATCTTTTCAAAAGACTTGGCATGCGATAGATACCGAATATAACAAGCTACTGAATTACGCCTATTGCATACCCCAGCTATGTTGTACAGCAGTGTGAGAACAACAATATCAGGTGTAAGAGTTCCGAACAGAGCCTGGCCAGCCCACCTATCATTAGGAACTTGGTTACAAAAGTTTAGAAACATGGTGCGAGTCCAAACAGTAGACTTCAGATTTAAATTAAACAAAAAGATCAGGTTCCCAATTATTTTGGGTGAACAAAATGTCCCTTAGTTTTACCCAGCTGATTTCTCACAATAAATGAAAGCAAGAATAATAAGTTTTTGGTTTTTTAAGCAAACATTAATTATTGATACAAGAATCCCCTCTATAATCTTCTATGCGTCATACATATGGAAGTTAACTACTATGCATAAGGATAAACTCTCCTGACAAAGAAAATCGATGAATATCAAAGGGATGAGTCATGAATCAATTTAGAAATGCATGTACATAACCAGCAGAGTTCTTAAAATATGTTATGCAAAAGAATATAGCACCATGGTAAACTGATGTAGCTAGCTCCAAGAGCAAAGTTTCCAATCCATCCATTTTGCTTTAGCTGTAGAGAAAAGGAAAATTTCGTCAAATGTTAAAAGAAGAAAAAAGAAAGAATTTCCTGTAGCAGCGGGTGGTATAGGAACCAATCTCAAATGTGTTTATTCAAATTCTGTATAGATTACAATGAAAATATACACCTATTTATATTAATAATTCATGCATTAAAATAAGAAAAATAACTCTAGGTTTCAACGTTGATGTGCCTCACCAACTCCTTCAGTCACCCACCCAAGCCGCCAGCCACTGTTCAACAGTCATGCCTTACATCATTCATGCTCTGTTTCTTTTCTGTTTCATTCTCCTGGGGTTGGACAGGACTCGACCTAGAGTCAGAAACAACATCATCATCAATAAATAGAGATAAATCTGAAACTTTATGCTTGAGTAAAAATGACTTGGACTTATTTTTGATTTTGATGTGTTTATCGGGTGGTAGAGGTTTAGGCTGAATCTTCACGTCATCCTTCTGGAATGAATATGTGTTTGCATGACCGTTGTACAGAACGTGTCGATCATATTGCCAAGGTCTTCTCAGAAGAAGATGACAAGCATCTATCGGAACAACATCACACCAAACTTCATCGTGATACCTTTTTCCGATAGAAAAAGTAACAAGGCATCGTTTGGACACTTTTATCGTGGTTCCTTTGTTAAACCATTGGAGTTTGTACGGGTAAGGATGGTTGTGAGTTGGTAATTGCAGCTTTTCTACCATGTAGTTAGAGACTATATTTTCACAGTTTCCGTTGTCGATAATGACGTCACAGACTTTACCTTGTGTAGTGCAACGAGTATAAAAAATGTTGTGACGTAGCCAAGGCTCTTCTTTCATTGTGGCAGTATGCAAGCTTCATCTGATCACAAGTGTTTCACCGTGATCAGGAGGAATGACTTCTTCATCAAAATTTGGCTCTTCATAAAAGACAGGTTCTTTGTCGGGTATGAGCTCCTCTTCTTCTTCAAATACTGCAGAAGTTTCCCCTTCAATAATAGTAACAACTCTGCGGGTATGACATTCTGAAGCGATATGACCGAACCCTTGGCATTTGAAGCATTTAGGTGCTTTGGAGCTAAATTCCTTGGTAGCCTTTGGTGGAGGCTTGCTTAAACAGTTAGACTGATATTCTTGTGTATGCTTGTTTGAAGAGTTATGCTGATGCATTTGTGTAGGCTGATGCATGTGTGCTTCATGTCCATCAAAAGGAATTTCGGTGGAGGAAGACGGTTGAAACGGAAACCTTTTGGGCAACTGTTTCTCAATACGGATGGCTAGACGAATGACATCATCCAGAGTCTAGTATTGTTGGAGCTGTACCGGATGAGCAATGTTGGTATTTAATCCTCCGATATAACGGGCTATTGTTTGCTCCTCCCTCTCTTGGATATCATACTTCATCATGAGTTTTTCAAATTCCCTCATATATTCTTCCACAGACATAGCCTTTTGGCGGAGATTATGTAATTGAAGGAAATTATCTTGATAATTATCTGGAAGAAACTTATGTGAAAGCTCACGTCGCATCTTGTCCCACTTTCGGATCTTGCTTTTTCCTTCTCTTTCACGCCTTTTCTTGAGATTTTCCTACCATATGGAGGCATGTTTCTTTAATTTGATGCGACAATTTTGACTTTCTGCTAATCGGGAATCTCTTTATATTCAAAAACTCGTTCGACGGTTTGAAGCCAATCGACGAATTCGTCTGGTTGAAGTCTTCCCTCAAATTTAGGTATGTCTACCTTAATGTCATTAAGGCGGAATTGCTGTTGTTGAGGACGACGGCGGTAGTTAGTGGACGACGAACTATTGTTATCTGAATCATCCTCTGGATATACACTACGAGATTTTAGCATGGCTTGCTGCGTTTGTACAGTGGTTTCCAGTTCTTGTATCCGGCGTCTCATCTCGTCCATCTCAATCTCATGTGTGTTTCTGCGTCTTGGAAGCATTTTGGATTTGTTCTTGTGAGGTTAGGTGTAGGGTGGAAGGGTAGGATTGGTATTTATGGAAAAGTAAGGGGTAAAATTGGAAATTTTGTACAATTAGGGTTAGGATGGGTGTTTATGGAAAGAAAAAGGGTAAAATAGAAATTTCATGGACAAATAGGGGCCAAAATTTAATTTCAGAAAGTTTTGGGGTTTGAAATGTAATTTTGGCAGAAATCTGGGGTCAAAATATAATTTCAGAAAGTTTGGGGTTGAAATGTAATTTTGGCATAAATATGGGGCCAAAATATAATTTCAGAAAGTTTTGGGGCTGAAATGTAATTTTGACCAAATTTTGGGGGTCAAAATAAAATTTCTAAAAGTTGGGCTGACTGGGATTGTTGACGTGGTGGTTATGACACGTGGCAGTCAACGGGTGGTTGACCTGTCGATGACACAGCAAATCAGGATGACGTGGCTGATGACGTCATCATCTTCAACCTCTGAACTCCGGTGACTGCGTGAAATTCCGGCGACTTTTCTGAAGACTTTCCGGCGATGTCCGTGGAGGCGCGTGGAACTGTTTCATGGCGGTGACTGAGGCTATTCCTAGGTTTTTCGGCCTTCTGAATACGATGGTGAGATCGGTTTCTTCAAAACAATGCTTCGAGAGTGAAAATCCGACACCCCCTTTTCTCACGTTTTTTGTTTCTCACCACTTCTCACTCTTTCGCTCTCTGGTACTCTGGAACTCAGCTCTGATACCAAAATGGTACAGGAACCAATCTCAAATGTGTTTATTCAAATTTTGCATGGATTACAATGAAAATATATGTTATGAGTGTAAATGGTCTATTAAATAGTGCAAGTGTATACTGTCGTAATCAAGTAATATAGAAGTAAGTAGAGTATCATTCCCACGAGGATTGATCACTAAGTACCAAAATAGGTAATTTTAATTCTATTTGATCGATTCATTGGTGATTAAGAGTACGAAATAAAAGATGAGCAAATATGAATGCAAATGATATGAAACAACAATGAGAAAAAGTCCTAGGGATTAGATTTCACTTAACAAATTCCAGATTGAATCACTTATCTATTCTAGCCCAATTTATTCCACATGATTGATAGTCGAGTTTCCCTAATTTAATTACTAGTCTCTTCCAAGGTCAAACAATTCTATAATTAATTGCTAATCCAATATATTCCTATATGAATTTAAGCAATTAATTATGCATTAAAATTTATGGAACTCTATAAGACTACACAACTCATATGAATATATTCCTATTTCATATGCAAGTTATGGTTTTAATTATAGGGTCTACACACATGTATCTCCTTCCGGTTTCAACATATATATTGGAATCATTCAAAAGATGGCCAATCAAATGAAAGCATTAAGAATAATAATTAAAACTCAATCATAAAGGAAAAATAAAACTAGATTTAATAAGTTAAGATTCAATCCGTTATTAGTAAGCTACATCATCACCCTAGGAAAATGAAAATTTAGCTCATGATAAAATTAAAAACAAAACCAAAATAAATTGACATTATATAAAGTTAGAATGAAATCCTTATAAATACTGCATAAAACTTGAATATTAAATTCTTAAACATAAATATACAACCAAAAGATGCATAAAAAAATGTAAAAATCTAGCCGTCCCTTTATGAGGTAAAACCTTCTATGTAGGTGGCATACAAAGAGTAATACAATCCTAAGCCTTCCAAGATGGAGGCATGCAAGAAAATAATACAATACCTAAAATTAATTCCAAGATGATGTAGTAAGTGGAGAAGAGATGAGAGTAATGAAATGGTGTGTAAGTAGATAAGAGAGAAGAGTAATGGAAATGAAATGGTATGTGTGGAGAAGAGATGTAAGTAATGGATATGAATTAGTGTCTAAAATGTGAAGGAGAGGGTGGCTATATATAGGGAAAAATGGAGTAAGGTAGATGAAGTGGTAGATGAAATGTGATAGGTGGATTAGTAGATAGAATGTGGTAGATGAAGTAGTTGGTGAAAAGAAAGATGAAGTGGTAGATAAAATGTGGTAGATGAAGTAGTTGGTGAAAAGGAAGATGAAGTGGTAGATAAAATGTGGTAGATGAAGTAGTAGGTGAAAAGGAAGATGAAGAGGTGGATGAAATGGTTGGTGGAATGATAGATGATTCCCGCTTTCAACTTTCAAGCAAAATTCGAAACCCTTGGAGATAGAACTGGAATTTTGTCTCAACATAAAAGTTGTAGAGCTCTTTCTTAGCTTTTTATCCATATAAAGAATGTCCCGATCCGACATCTAGAGCTCCAGATATTGCCTGAAAACTGAAAGAGGGTCTAATTTAGTATTTTCCAAGAAATTCTATTTTATGCCAAAATCATTATTTATTTATTAATTACACCCAAATTTATTAAATTGAGCTCAAATGTCATCCATAAAATCATCATATAAGGGAGAATAAATATGCAAATATTTTACTTATCAATATACACCTATTTATACTAATAATTTATGCATTAAAATAAGAAAAATAACCCTAGGTTTCAACGTTGATGTGCCTCACCAACTCCTTTAGTCACGTACCCAAGCCGCCAGCCACTGTTCAACAGTCATGCCTTATGTCATTCATGCTCTGTTTCTTTTCTGTTTCAATGGGAAGAAGGATGGTTTACATCAAGCAACAAAAACTCCTTTGAAGTTTGAACCAGAGCAACAAACTTTGAAAGAAATAATATTGGGAAAAATAATGAAAGTATTTGAAATATAAAAATGAAGTACCTTCAAAGGAGGAGCAGAGTATATATAAGACAGCAATGATCCACCAAGAGCAAGGTAAGAAACTACAGGGAAATCATGCCCTGCCTACAATAAGAACAAGCATTGAAAAACCAAGATTCATTGTAATTCACACTTTACAGGGAGATAAATGAACAATGAAATTGAAGCGTCGAATACAAACCCATATGTCCAACAAGCCAGCCAAGCCAAGGCCTCCTAGTAACAGCACCCATATTTGTGTGATAACCTGAAGAATTTAAGGCAATGAAATTTTGAAAACTGCAACAGGAAATCATGCATGAATCCTAGTTAAATAACTAACACACCTCATTCTCAGATATTGCCCCTGGAGGATTTGGTCGATATGATTCATTTATTGCATCAATTTCTCGATCATACCAATCATTCAGAGTCTAACAAATTGAAAAAGCAGAAAAAATCAAGCTTATGTTAATTTGGCACGCATCCAACAAGGATCAGCAAAACACATCTTTCTCTAGAATAGTACCTATGTATATCCTGGAAGAAAGGGTCCACACATCATCATGCACACAATGGATTTTGCAACATCCTCAAAATTCCAATGAAAATTTCTTGTCATGTGAACAGATTGCTTCAGAACATTGACTACTTGGAGAAGTTGTGAGGATACCCAATGCATCTGTGAAGTTAGTGTCTAAAGCACAAAATTAAGAACATTAAACCAAGGCTCACAAAAGGGCTAAAGATTAATTGTACATCAGGATCATAAAGTTTTCCTGACATTCTCCTAAGAGCTTAAGAATTTTGCGGTGGGTTAGCACATGACACATTTAAAGCCATTAGTGCCATAACAGAGTTATAGCATAAATGTACAAGTCTTTAAATGAGGAGGACGGTGGGCAGAATTATATGAATAACTATTATTAACTCTATTATTTTAATAACAAAGCCATAATAAGCACAAAAAATTAAACATGCCTCAAATAATAAAATAAAAATATTTCTTCCTCATCAATCTGCATTAGAAAGCCTATGACCTTAAAAGCACTGCCTGTGTTAGGGATAACCGTTCCTTGGCCTAGACCAAAAAGCTTATGCTTTCCAAAGAATTAGTTGTTAGAAGTCTTGTGCAATAGCCTCTTCAACCAAGCGATCAAAGGTTTGGTCCTCACCATCTCCATTATTCTAATTAAACTAGACATTAGCAGTGTTGCACTCCGTCCATGCTTCAAGCACAATCAGCTTCACATGAGAGGCATATTGGAAGAGATAAATTCAATTCCTAGGTCTGTATTGCACTTTTAAGAGCTTGATTTCTTTCTGGAGGGTTGATTCTTGACACTTCTTGCAAAATGATAGCCTTTTTCAGTTCTATGGTTTTCCTCACAACATATTCCAAATAACAATATTAACTCATAAACTAACATTTGTTGTTTCACATGCTAGTCATCTTCTTTACAACTCACAAATTACGGATCCACGTTTACCCAATCCCTCAATAATTAGAGTCGGGAAATCAGGTCGGGCCTGTCGAGCCAGCTCGTTTAGGCCTGAGCCCATCAAAGGCCGGGTTTATGATTTAGAGGCTCCAGAAAGAAGCGGGCCTAAAAGGGCCGGCCCTCTTTTAGGCCCGTTTAATATTTTTTAAAAATAAATTAATATATATAATATAATTATATCAAATTATCAGTATAAGAGACAACTAAGTACCTAATAAAGGATTCGGAATAGGCTAATACTTATTAAATGATTTGATTTATTTGGTTTTCTACAGTGATTTATTCATTTAAACTTTTAAAAAAAAAAGGCTAATTTGGACATTAGATAATTATTTTAACTAGAAATTTATGAGCTTTAAAAATAATGTGTCTCAATTTAAAGCAAAATAATAAATAAATTATAAAATTTTGAAAGTAATTTTTTTTAATTAAAATGAGTTTAGGCACGTTTAAGCCCGAACCTGTGAAGGGCTAGCCTTGTAGGGCCGCGGGCTTTAAAAATTGAGGGTTTTATAGGAAGTGGGTCTAAACGGGCTGGCCCGTTTAAGTCCTAATTTGTGAAGAGCTAACCCTGTAGGGCCGAACCAGCCCGTATTTCCGGCTATATCAAAAGTGCGCTTGCTTCACTACCACAATGTCTCTGCTGGCCCAATCATCAGCTCGCCAACAGTTTTGTCTGTTATGTTTCTGTTTTTCTTTCTTTGTTTCAGCTTGACCCAACACCCAAGGATTGGGCAACACCAAGGACACCATGCATGTGCCCACCCCATTATTTGTCACATCCAAATTTGTAATAAAAATATGAGGAAAAGAGAAGAAAATATCACTCAAATTTTAAAATTTTAAATTAATAATTTTCTATTAAAATGAGTTGACAATTACTATATTTTTATAATCAAAACCTATACTCTTATAGGCAATAAAGTTAATTTGGGATTTTGAAATTCAATGGTATTTTCTTATCTTTTTCCTTAAAAATATTATTATATCGATAAAAAATAAAAGGAATTCTCTCTAATTGTAGTATTAGACTTCAATTTTTCATATTACTCAATACTCCTATGTTTTCTTCCTATTTCTTTTCTTATTCCAACATATCAACAGTCTACTTACCCTCTCGCCGTGGCAGCAAAAACATAATAAATAAAACCATCCGTCCTTAATATTAATTTAGTTATTTGTTACAAATGAGTTAATTTCCCTAAAGTATCATTTTTAATCATATTTACCCTTAGATGAAAACATTGTCAATATGTGTAATTAATATGGATACTTTAAAAAATGAATTATAAATTTGGGAGGCAAGAAGGATTGCTATATTATATTTAGAACTCAATCCAATTCCCCAACTATATTTTATATAAAAAACCGAAGGTAGTAAAAGTTAAGGCATGCCACATGATTATTTTTTTGGTGAGAACCCAATGTATCCCCAAATTATTTTGGTCCTGAACCTAATCTCTGTTGAGCCAGGAGCGTTAAGGTTAAAGCCCTCTCAACAAGTGCGTTTCTCATAATTTGAACTTGTATTTTCCTCCTTTCGGATTGAAACTATTTACCGTTTCAACCAACATTTTGTTGGTGCAACCCACATGATTATGAATGAACTACCGTCTGCTTCTAATTCTGGCCCAATTACAATTATTTGGGCCTAAACACCTTAGGCCCAACTATAACTTGGGTTCTTACTAGGTTCACCTGCACATGAAGTGAGTCTTTGGCCCTCTTTTGCTAACTCAATTCAAATTGAGCAGGGCCATGATATTTAATAACTGTGGCACCTCAAAATATTAAACAAAAGAAACTTGAAAATGTATATAGTATGGAGTATGGACAACGGGAAAGAATTAACAATAAAACAAGAACAAGACTCTAGTTACCATTAAATTTTTTTTCCATTTCAAATTAAAGACTTGATTATAAAATTGATCCTCGAAACTTGGCTTTTCACCCTCGTCAAGGGACACTTATGAAGGAGGATGGTAAACAAAGGGGACAGTGTCAATATACAAGACGCTTCTATTAGGTAATATTTTTTTAACAAATGTGTCACGACCTTAAACAAACATGGTTTTGGAGCCGAGGAAGTGCACGTGGTTTAAAACATAAAAATTTGCCACACCAAACAATCTGACTTTGACATTATAAATTAAAATGAGTTAATGTGGAAATTTGTTGAAGAAATTTTTGCTGAGGAGCAATGTTATCCCAATTTTTTTTTAGTTCTAATATTGCCCTAGAAGTGTTAAAATGAAGCAATGTTGCCATTTTCCATTAAAAAGTTAACGGTCAATGACAAATCCTTATTTTTATTATATATTTTTATACTTTAATTGGAGATTTTGTCATAATTATTGAGCCTAAAATTCATTTCTTGAGATAAATTGAGATTAAGAGTAAATAGATTAAATTAGGACTAAAAAGGGCAAAATTGTCAAAATAATTGTCATTATTCTTAATCGTTGATTTCTTGAGAGGATTTGATGTTGGTTTAATTGTTTTCAATTATAGGTACTTGAAAACTTTGATTAAATTGGAAAATGACACTTTAGTCTCTTGAATTTGAAAAATGACAGTTCAATCCCTTTTGAAACACATCGTTCTACTCATGAGGGACTAGGTCAGACGTGAATAAGGCTTTGTTTGGTTGGAGATTTTATTAAGTTAAGTTAGGTTGGGGTGGGGTTGGAGATTAAAAATAGGCGTTTGGTTGGAAGGAGGTTAGGTTAGGTGTGTGATATTTTTTTGTCTTCTAGTGGTCACTTAACCTAAGTTGTGAACCCTCCAAAATTGGGGTTTTTTCTAGGTGAGAGAATTTTGTGTCCAATTGTAACTAAATTGCCCATGGCAATTTTTTAAAATTCCAGCACTACCCTCCCTTGTAAAAAGTCGTCACTTTAAACCCGTCCAAAC